>OX941082.1:101185547-101785547 GCA_954870635.1 Arctium minus
ATACATCTTCAAACACTGCAATGCGAACTAGACAATCTCAGAATGAAAGATGCAGAATCGATCGAGGAGTTCTATAATAAAGTAATTGTCTTAACAAATCAGATGCGTGTAAATGATGAAACCATAGTCGATAAGCGAATCGTAGAAAAGATTCTAAGAAGCCTAACTCGGAAGTTCGAATATATTGTTGTTGCAATAGAGGAATCCAAAGACCTATCTACCCTTTCTCTCGAGAGTTTATTAGGAACTCTACAGTCTCATGAACTGCGATTAAAACAGTTTGATACTTCTCAAGTAGATAAATCATTTCAACCCTAAGTTTCTTTGAAAGGAAACTTTAATGATGTAGGAAAAGGGAAGTACCATGGGAAGGGAAAGTGGCAAGGAAAAGGTCGTGGAAAAGGTCCTGATGTGGACCAGAACCATACCGATCACGGTGTAGGGACGTCCAGGGGTAAAGGACGTGGGAAACCACTCTCCCAAATACAATGTTATCACTGTCAACGCTACGACCACACTGTTAAGTTCTGCAGTCAGAAACAAGCCGAAGAAAGAGACTCCACGTTCATGCACGAGAGGGAGTCTAAGGAAGGAGATATTATGTTTATGACATATGAAAACTCAGAGACGTTTTTGGAAGAAATCTGGTATTTGGATAGCGCTTGTAGTAATCACACGACAGGAAATAGAAACATATTTGTAACACTGGATGACAAGGATCAAAGCGAAGTAAGAACAAGAGATGAGAGAAAACACATTGTTCAAGGGAGAGGGGACATTCTTGTGAATACCAAAATGTGAACAAAGAGAATATGTGATGTGTACTTCGTACCAGCCCTCAAACACAACTTGTTGAGTATTGGGCAATTGGTCTTAAAGAAGTATGACATACACTTTGTTGACAACTCGTGTATTATCAAAGATTCTAATGGAAATCTATTGGGAAAGGTTAAGATGACAATGAACAAGATGTTTCCACTAAGGTTTGACAAAGAAGGGTTGTCAGCATTTAGTATTCGTACGGATGACAAAATGAGACTTTGGCATTTGCGTTCTGGACATTTAAATTTTGGATCATTAAGCCATATGAGCAAGACCCAGATGGTTCGTGGAATGCCAACACTTGAAAATATAAGCCAACAGTGTGAAGCTTGCGCTCTTGGAAAGCTTTCGAGGAATTCTTTTCCAAACAATAAAGCATGGAGAACATCGAGGACCCTGGAATTAATCCACACGGATGTTTGTGGACCGATGAGAACACCGTCTATTGTAAAGAAAAGGTATGTACTTACTTTTATCGATGACTTTAGTAGGAAAGCTTGGGTCTGGTTCTTGCATGAAAAAAGTGAAGTATTTGAAAACTTCAAATATTTCAAAGCTCTTGCAGAAAATCAAAGAGGGCACAAGATTAAGACTTTACAATCCGATAATGGTGGGGAATATACATCCCATCAATTTGAAACATTCTTGAAAGAAAACGGGATCAAACATCAGAGATCTACTTGCCATACTCCACAACATAACGGAGTGGCGGAGAGAAAGAATAGAACCGTGATGGAACTTGCTAGAAGCATGCTAAAACATAAGGGATTACCGGACAGATTATGGGCTGAAGCAGTTGTGTGTGCTTTCTATATTTTAAACCGTGCGACTACTCGAAGTGTACAAGGTGTTTCACCCCAAGAAGCGTGGAGTGGGTTCAAACCTTCAGTTGCTCATTTAAGAGTGTTCGGTTGCTTAGCCTATGCACATGTCCCTTATGCAAATCGAGGAAAACTTGATGATAAGTCCGAAAAATGCATTTTTACTAGTTATAGTGAAGTATCGAAAGCTTATAAGCTATACAACCCCTCTACAAGCAAGGTAATCACAAGTAGAGATGTGTTATTTTTGGAGAATAAAGCATGGGAATGGAATGAAGAAAAGATTAATGTACCAACTACTATTCTCGTAGATGAAGATTTGGAAAATAACCAAGATAACACCAATGACAACATGAACCAGGTACATACTTCTAACTCTACACCACTATCCACTCCTTCCTCACCATCAACTTCGTCCTCCTCTGATGACTCCCCCGAGTCATCACCACGAAAGATGAGAAGTTTAGATGATATCTATGCAAGTACACATCAAGTAGAAAACAGTGAGTTGGTAGATTTTGCGTTATTTGCTGATGCCAATCCGGTAGAGTTCGAAGCAGCCTTTAAGAGCGATACGTGGAGAAATGCAATGGATTCAGAAATCGAATCTATCATAAAAAATGAAACATGGGATCTGGTTGATCTACCACATGGACACAAACCCATAGGTGTGAAATGGGTCTATAAGACAAAGTTAAACGAAAATGGCGATGTCAAGAAACACAAGGCACAGTTAGTGGTAAAGGGTTATAAGCAAAGGCTTGGTATTTATTATAATGAAGTCTTTGCCCCGGTTATAAGAATGGAGACCATACGATTAGTTGTAGCTTTAGCCGCTCAAAGCAACTGGAGAATTCATCAAATGGACGTGAGATCGGCATTTCTAAATGGCTATTTGAATGAAGAAGTTTATATCGATCAACCTCCAGGCTATGTCAAAGAAAAAGAAAAGCACAAAGTTTGTCGACTAAGGAAGGCGTTGTACGGACTAAAACAAGCACCTTGTGCTTGGTATAGTCGCATAGATAGTTATTTTAAGAAACATGGTTTCAAGAAATGTCCATACGAACACACACTTTTTATCAAGGATTGCAAAGGTCAGTTTTTGTTCGTTTGTTTGTATGTGGACGATCTAATTTTTACCGGAAATAGTTCAGCCTTAATAGAGGAATTTAAGCAGTCGATGAAGTTAGAATTTGAAATGACGGACATGGGATACCTTTATTACTTCCTCGGTATTGAAGTAAAACAAAGTAGCAACGGGATCACTATCTCTCAAAAGAAGTATGCCTTTGATGTTTTAAAGCGTTTCAAGATGGACAAAGCAAATATCAGTTCAACACCCATGGAGTTTGGTCTCAAATTGACCAAGGATTCCAGAGAAGATGAGATAGATTCAAGTCTGTTCAGAAGTTTAGTTGGCAGCCTCATGTATTTAACGGCTACAAGACTGGACATAATGTTTGTTGTAAGCATGTTAAGCAGATTCATGGAAGGACCAAAACAAAGTCATTGGGAGGCTGGGAAAAGAGTATTAAGATACGTCAAAGGGACTCATTATCATGGCATCTTGTATCAAAAGGTAGACAACCCAAGGCTGATGGCTAATTGTGATAGTGACCATGGCGGAAGTATCGATGATAGCAAGAGTACTTCTGGTTATGTTTTTAGCATGGGTTCGGGAGTGATTTTGTAAGACTCAGTTTTTTTTTTAAAACACATAATTATTCTTACCCGAATTGAACCGTAAATAAAAATGACAACTAAAGATAGTTAAGGGTTAAAACTGTCATTAACCTAAACTCTTTATATATATATATATATATATATATATATATTACACATATATATATATATATATATTACGTACTAGAGGAAAGTTCAAATGAAAACTCATTTTTCATTGTGCACGGAGGACAAATATCAGTCACTCGATCTCTTTTTATCCAACAACTCATATTAAATAGAGTTTTTAAATTTAAATTGCTTAGGGGTAAAAATGGAAGAAAATTTAAACACACGCCTACCATATTTGACTTTTTATTTTCTTTTTTAATTAAAAACTTTTTACCTAATTAAATTTTAAAATAAATTATCTTAAAAATTAATAATATTTTAATCAAACAAATTACATAAAAAAACGAGAATTTCATGCTCTTCGATATGACATCCATCTCGATATAGTTTTTTTGTCGTTTTAACCGTTTTTTACGTGAAATGTCATATATGTGTTATATTCATTATGAATATTTATGTACGTTCAAGTTTGTACAACATCTCGACATCGTAAGTATGTAACTCGACATCACCTTCTTCAACACTTTCTTCAATGTCGTAAGGCATCACATTTATTCAGCCTGAATACTATATTATTCATCATGAATAGTAAATGAACGTTCACCTTTGTTATTCATACTGAATGTGGACACCCGAGGACGTGCATGCATATTCATAATGAATATAACACATATATAGAATTTCACGTAAAAAACGCTTAAAACGAAAAAATCCTGAATATTGTATTATTCATCCTGCATATAGTATTATTCATCATATATAGTGAATGAACGTTCACCTTTGTTCTTCATACTGAATGTGGACACCCGAAGACGCACATGCATATTCACAATGAATATAACACGTATATAGAATTTCACGTAAAAAACGGTTAAAACGAAAAAAAAAACTATATCGAGATGGATGTCATATCGAAGAACACGAAATTCTCGTTTTTTTGATGTAATTTGTTTGATTAAAATATTAGCAATTTTTAAGATAAATTATTTTAAAGTTTAAGGGGTAAATTTTTTTAATTAAAAATAAAAATAAAAAGTCAAAGAAGGTAGGCGTTGATTCAAAATTACAATTTTGTCTTTAATCACTTCCTAATTAACCTTATTATGTATTAACCATTGATTAGTTTTCTAAGTTTTGATCAATGGTTAATATTTGTCCTCATATGCACAATGAAAAATGAGTTTTCATTTGAACCCACCCCTTACGTACTATATATATATATATATATATATATATATATATATAGTATTTTGAAAAAAATGGTAAAATATATATAACTAACAAAAGTTGGACAATAAGAGTAAATTGCATTCCATCGTTCCTTTTTCTTCAATCCTCACCGCCATAATCTCTCTCATTTCTCTCTCTAATTTTCTTTTAAACTTCTCTCTACAAATTCTCTCGATCCGTCGAAGAAATCAAAGAAACAATCATATATTCGGAATCTACTCTTCGAGCCCTTATTAGAGGTATAAATTTCTTCTTAAGTTATTTAAGTTGGTAAGTTAGGGTAGTTGAAGTTGGTTGGTAGATTATAAGTTTATATTGCAAAGTTATGATCAAATATGTGTTTAGGAATGTTTGTTTTTGTCAAAATTACAAACGGGTAAAGTTTAGAATCAAAATGGTGATATTTATATCTAGATGTTTAACCGCACACCAAGTGATCGGTTTAATGTCTAAGAGAATATAATTTTGTGATTAAGTTTAGGATGACGATTAATCACGTGTTGCATCTCATTTCGATCAAGGTACGGATTCAATCTTCTTTGACACGGGAATGACCATTTGATGTGGTCATTTCATCCACAAGATTCAATATGAATCCAAATATCCACAAAAGTGGGTATGTGAATTGGTTATCCGGAATTGTTTTCAACTCTTGAGTCTTGATCAGTTTTGCTTTTAGTTGTTGTATTTTGATTATATAACATGCTTTTTGATCCGTTTGTGATTTATTTAATGGATTTTGCCGGATAACGAACTTCTATCGGATATGAGTTTATATGTCTTAATACAATTGCTCATTACATGAACTTTTATGTGAATTTCCGAAATCAAAATATGTTGAGAAACTAGAAACTCTTTTTGGGTTATGCTTTGATTTAATGAAATTGAATTTCATGAATTGGACTTTGTTTTCCGAACACCGGACTTTGGGGCACCTTTGTCTGGGATGCTACCGTAGTGGCTACAAAGACTATGGCGTCTTCAACGAATGGTACAAAGTACCCGGCCTTTACGGAACAGGATACCTGAGGGCGTATGGATCGATCCTAGATTTAGTTCCAGAACTTGAGGCCGTGGTTAAATCCACGGTGGGATTTAGGTGGTGTGTGCCCGTACCCCTAAATTCCAACCGTCCGGTTGGTTTGGCCAACCATCGGACAACGTGTCCTTGTTGCACGGAATTAATAACTTATATGATTTGAGACTTTGATGTTGACTTCCATTGTTTTGGATTTCTAGTTATTTTCGAGTTATATTTCAGATCATCATGATTTCGGTTTATTAATTCATTGATTGTATATATTTTCAACCAAGTTGATTAAATGGTTAATTCATTTTCGTTGTACCTAATTTTATTATTTTTGTTCTTTGGATTACTATTTTTTTCTATATATTATCCGTTCACTGAGCATGTCGCTCAGTCGTGTGTTTTCTTTGCACGGCAGGTACTTGATGTAGAATCGGGATGGGGGTAAGGTGACAAGAGCGACACAGGTGACTTTTTGGGATAATCCTTCCTAGTGACGCTATATCTTTTGGTTATAAACTTGTAGTTATGCTAAGCTTTTGATTTGTATAGTGTAATGTAAATATTACTTAGCATGCTCTGTACTTTCCCAACCTCTTTCTGCAAACGAGGTTCTTTTGGGTTTATATGAATATATATATATATATATATATATATATATATATATGTGTGTGTGTGTGTGTGAGTAACGAAAACTGTCCTAAATCACTCAGGACGGGGGTCGTTACAGTTATGGTATTAGAGCCTAGGTTTTGTCTTGTAGTCCGTTATAGGCTTGACCTGTGTGGAATGGGTAGGAATAGGAATGGGTAGTGTAGGACTTGTTTAGATTGGTTAGTTATATTCCTAATTGCTGCTTTCCTATCTATTTGATATTCAATTCTTAATCCGTATCTTTGTTCCTATAGTATGTCAAGACGTGGTAGACCCCGAAAAGTGAGATTCGGATCGGGTAGTCAACCAGATCTTTCTCTAACAAGGGATCGAGTGGACCCGAGCATCACAGCGGCAGTCCACCAAGCTATGTCAGGTATGATGCCTGATTTTATTGCGCAGACAGTGGAGGCTATGCGCAAAGCTGCTCATGATTCTCATCAATCTCCCAGACCAACGTTACAAACTGGTCCTAGTAATGCAAATCTAGGTTCCAGATCACATAACCCAACTGCAGAAGCCCATGTCTGGCTGGAACGTTTCAACAAGCAGAAACCTCATGTTTTTACTTTTGCGTCTGAGGCAGTAGAAGCAGAAAATTGGATCAGGCATATAGAGAAAATCTTTGATGCACTTGACTGTCCTGATCAGTTCAAAGTTAGACTTGCAACATACAAATTTGAAAATGACGCTCACAACTGGTGGGATTCTTGTAAACAATCAAACCCCAGTGTCCGAGACTTCTCTTGGGATCAATTCAAGGAGCTTTTCTATAATCATTATTTTACTCCAGCTGACAAAGAAGCGTATGTACGCGAGTAGTCTAACATCCAACAACGTGACGATGAATCTGTTGCCGACTATCTAGCTCGATTTCTCAGATTGGCTCGATTTGCAGGAGTTACCGCGGGTACTGCAACCCACCAGATTGATAAATTCAAGTGGTCATTAAACTACAGGTATAAAGACAAGTTAATCAATTCAAATTTCGACAGTGTTTCGCAGGCTGCCGATGTAGCCAAAAACATCGACAGAGCACGTGAAGAGCGTATAACTCATCAACTTGAGTCAAAGAAACGAGGTTCTGAAAGTTTGCAAAAGGGTTCTAGTAATCAGCGATCAATGCGCTCTAAATCGAGCAGTGGAAGTCTAAAGGACTCTAATAATTCCAAATCTCGAACTTCAGAATCGGTAGTCAATGAAAATCAATTTCTTACGGGCAATCGTGTCAAATGTAATCAGTGCAACAATTGGCATCGTCCCGGACCATGTTTAAAAATGACAGGAGCGTATTACATTTGTCATGAGCAAGGCCACCTGGCCAGAGACTATAAGAAGGGCCGGTTTGACAAATCAAAAGACAAGGGACAATAACCTACTGCCAGCAGGCGTGTGTTTGCGATATCCGGTGACAAGTCCACGACTGGTATGGTTTCGGGTATCCTAACTTTAGCTGATAAATCTGTATATGTATTATTTGATACCGGGGCTTCATACTCCATTGCTTCCGAGCATCTGGAGTCACATCTTAAGCCCTATGAGCAGTCAACAGATTTCCCTGTTAAGATTTCAACTCCGATGGGTAATTCTATATGCATTATCTCAAAATTTGAAAATTGGCCATTGATGATCGAGAACCGTATTCGAGAGGTAACTTTACTCCCTATGAAGTTATCGCACTTTGATTTAATTATGGGCATGGATTGGTTAGCTCGACACAGAGCTACTATTGATTGTGAGTCAAAGCAAGTTATATTCGGAGACGTCAGCCACCCCGAGCTCATTTTTCAGGGTGTACCTCCGAAGAGGGAACTCGAGTTATATCGTCCATAAAAGTTGATCAATTCATGTGGCAAAGTTGCGAGGGATTTCTTGCATCTCTATAAGATCCAGATCATGTACTTCTTTCCCATGATTCTATTCCTATTGTTAAAGAATTTCCAGATGTCTTTCCAGATGATTTACCGGGTATTCTACCGGTAAGAGAGGTCGAGTTCTCTATCGAATTAATCCCAGGGGCCACACCAATTTCTAAAGCTCCCTATCGTATGGTCCCTACTCAAATGAAAGAGTTGAAGGCTCAAATTGAAGAACTTCTAAACAAGGGTTTTATTCGTCTCATTGTCTCTCCCTGGGGAGCCCCTGTTTTGTTTGTCAAAAAGAAAGACGGTTCCATGCGGCTCTGTATAGATTATCGCGAGCTAAACCGTGTTACAATCCGAAATAAGTATCCATTACCCAGGATCGACGATTTGTTCAATCAGCTACAAGGGGCAAGATATTTTTCAAAAATTTACCTTCGCTCAGGATATCATCAACTTAGAATCCGTGATTGTGATATCTCCAAAACCGCTTTCAGAACATGTTATGGTCACTATGAGTTCATAGTTATGCCATTCGGTCTTACGAATGCTACAGCAGTTTTCATGGATCTTATGAATCGTGTCTTTAAGGACTATTTGGATGAGTTTATCATTATTTTCATCGATGATATACTAATCTATTCTAAGTCCCATGAAGATCATGAACAACACCTTCGTATAGCATTGGAGACACTCAGACAGAAACAACTTTATACTAAGTTCTCCAAGTGCGAATTCTGGCTTGAACAGGTGACATTTTTGGGTCACGTTATATATGCTGAGGGTGTGACAGTAGATCCTACTAAAATTGAAGCCGTCACAAAGTGGCCAAAACCGACAAATATATCTGAAGTTCGTGGTTTTCTAGGTCTTGCAGGCTATTACCGACGTTTTGTCGAGGGATTTTCTAAAATAGCTCTGCCTATGACTCGATTATCACGAAAAGGTGTTAAGTTTGAGTGGGGCTCAGATCAACAAGCCAGTTTTGAAGAACTAAAACATCGCTTGGTTACTGCACCGATTCTTGTTTTACCGACAGACACCGGCGATTTCCAAATATACAGTGACGCCTCGAAGCAAGGTTTGGGTTGTGTGTTAATGCAACATGGCAGAGTGATCGCATACGCCTCATGACAGTTTAAACCCTACGAGGTAAATTATCCGACTCATGATTTAGAGTTGGGTGCGGTCATCTTTGCTCTCAAAATATGGCGCCACTATTTGTATGGCGAGACATGTGAGGTATTTACAGACCATAAAAGTCTGAAGTATATCTTTACCCAGAAGGAGTTAAACATGCGCCATAGGTGATGGCTTGAGCTTCTAAAGGACTATGACGTCCGGATTCAGTATCATCCAGGCAAAGCAAATGTAGTCGCAGATGCACTTAGTCGAAAAGTTGTTGGACAAATCTCTTCCTTATTAGTTCCCACACAGTTGGCTAAGGAAACTGATCGGTACGGTTTGGAAATCTATCCGCATAATGATCAAAGTTTTCTAGCTAGTTTGATAGTAGAGCCGACTCTTATATCACGGATAAAAGTCGCCCAACAGAATGATGGTGAAATTTGGACCATTCATGATCAAATTCAGAATGGAACAAATTCTGAATTTCGAATTGATGACGATGGCACTCTATGGTTTCGTGATCGACTCTGTGTCCCAAACGACACCGAGTTAAAAGAAGTTGTCTTGAAAGAAGCTCATGAATCCCCTTTCTCTATTCATCCGGGTACTACCAAAATGTACAGATATCTGAAACAAACTTTCTGGTGGAACGGTATAAAGCGAGACATCGCAGAATATGTTTCACGTTGTTTAACTTGTCAGCGAGTCAAAATCAAACATCAATGCTCTAGTGGACTCCTTCAACCTCTTGAAATTCCAGTATGGAAATGGGAACATATCACAATGGATTTCGTAGTTACGTTGCCCAGAACATCTTCTAATCATGACTCTATTTGGGTGATTGTCGACCGTTTGACGAAATCAGCCCATTTTCTTCCTATTCGTCAGACTTGGTCTATATCTAAACTGACCGATCTCTTCCAGCGTGATATTATTCGACTTCATGGCACGCCAGTTTCTATAACTTCTGATAGAGACCCGCGTTTCACTTCTCGATTCTGGGAAGGTCTACAAAAAGCCTGGGGTACTTGATTAAATTTTAGTACTGCTTTTCATCCCCAGACAGACGGTCAGTCTGAACGCACCATACAGACATTAGAAGACATGCTCTGAGCCTGTGCTTTGGAATGGAATGGGTGTTGGGATGATTATCTCTTTCTTATTAAATTCTCTTATAACAACAGTTGGCAATCAAGTATTGGCATGGCTCCCTATGAAGCATTGTACGGCCGAAAATGTCGATCACCAACCTGTTGGAACGAAGTCGGAGAAAAGGTGATTGAAGGTCCTGAGCTTATCCAGGTTACGACTGAAAAGATCGAGGTAGCCCGACAGAAGATGAAGGAAGCACAATCTTGTCAGAAGAGTTATGCTGATAAACATCGTCGACACCTCAAATTTCGACCGGGTGACCATGTATTCCTCAAAGCTTCACCGACTCGTGGTACTTGTCGATACGGAATTAAAGGCAAGTTGAGTCCTCGGTATATCGGTCCATTCGAAGTCTTGGAAAGGATCGGTCAACGCGCATATCGGTTAGCGCTGCCCCC
Organism: Arctium minus; assembly: GCA_954870635.1. Taxonomy (NCBI): domain Eukaryota; kingdom Viridiplantae; phylum Streptophyta; class Magnoliopsida; order Asterales; family Asteraceae; genus Arctium; species Arctium minus. The sequence goes on from OX941082.1 coordinate 101,196,439, forward strand.
TCAGTTATCCCATATGGATGATGTTTTTCACGTATCTGCATTACGCGGATATCACTATCATCCTCTACACGTGATAGACTATCCTCTCAATAAAATTGAAAAAGATCTCTCCTATCAAGAAGAACCGGAAAAGATTTTAGATCGAGAGGAGAGAGGGACGCGTAGAAAGATAATACCGTATGTCAAAGTGTTGTGGAAGAATCATACGGAGTGTGAAGTGACATGGGAGACGGAAAACTTTATGCGACGTGAATATCCCGAACTCTTCTTATAAAGTAAGTCTTTTCAATCTGTAACTAGATTTCGGGGACGAAATCTCTTTTAAGGGGGGAATAATTATAAGACACAGTTTTTTTTTAAAAACATATAATTATTCTTACCCGAATTGAACCGTAAATAAAAATGACAACTAAATATAGTTAAGGGTTAAAATTGTCATTAAACTAAACTCTTTATATATATATATATATTAATATATTACACATAGATATATATAGATATATATATATTACGTACTATGTATATATATAGTATTTTGAAAAAAAAATGGTAAAATATATATAACTAACAAAAGTTGGACAATAAGAGTAAATTGCATTCCATCGTTCCTTTTTCTTCAATCCTCACCGCCATAATCTCTCTCATTTCTCTATCTAATTTTATTTTAAACTTCTCTCTACAAATTCTCTCGATCCGTCGAAGAAATCAAAGAAACAATCATATATTCGGAATCTACTCTTCGAGCCCTTCTTAGAGGTATAAATTTTTTTTTAAGTTATTTAAGTTGGTAAGTTAGGGTAGTTGAAGTTGGTTGGTAGATTATAAGTTTATATTGCAAAGTTATGATCAAATATGTGTTTAGGAATGTTTGTTTTTGCCAAAATTACAAACGGGTAAAGTTTAGAATCAAAATGGTGATATTTATATCTAGATATTTAACCGCACACCAAGTGATCGGTTTAATGTCTAATAGAATATAATTTTGTGATTAAGCTTAGTATGACAAGCTTTGAGTTTTAGGTTATGCGATTAATAATAATTGGTGGTTTAAATAGGCAATCGAACGGGTTAAAGTTTGTCGTCAGTCTCGATTAATCACGTGTTGCATCTAATTTCGATCAAGGTACGGATTCAATCTTCTTTGACACGGGAATGACCATTTGATGTGGTCATTTCAACCACAAGATTCAATATGAATCCAAATATCCACAAAAGTGGGTATGTGAATTGGTTATCCGGAATTGTTTTCAACTCTTGAGTCTTGATCAGTTTTTCTTTTAGTTGTTGTATTTTGATTATATAACATGCTTTTTGATCCGTTTGTGATTTCTTTAATGGATTTTGTCGGATAACGAACTTCTATCGGATATGAGTTTATATGTCTTAATACAATTGCTCATTACATGAACTTTTATGTGAATTTCCGAAATCAAAATATGTTGAGAAATTAGAAACTCTTTTTGGGTTATGCTTTGATTTAATGAAATTGAATTTCATGAATTGGACTTTGTTTTCCGAACACCGGACTTTGGGGCACCTTTGTCTAGGATGCTACCGTAGTGGCTACAAAGACTATGGCGTCTTCAACGAATGGTTCAAAGTACCCGGCCTTTACGGAACAGGCTACCCGAGGGCGTATGGATCGATCCTAGATTTAGTTCCAGAACTTGAGGTCGTGGTTAAATCCACGGTGGGACTTAGGCGGTGTGTGCCCGTACCCCTAAATTCCAACTGTCCGGTTGGTTTGGCCGACCATCTGACAACGTGTCCTTGTTGCACGGAATTAATAACTTATATGATTTGAGACTTTGATGTTGACTTCCGTTGTTTTGGATTTCTAGTTATTTTTGAGTTATATTTCGGATCATCATGATTTTGGTTTATTGATTCATTGATTGTATATATTTTCAACCAAGTTGATTAAATGGTTAATTCATTTTCGTTGTACCTAATTTTATTAATTTGTTCTTTGGATTACTATTTTTTTATATATTATCCGTTCACTGAGCATGTCACTCAGTCGTGTGTTTTCTTTGCACGACAGGTACTTGATGTAGAATCGGGATGGGGGCAAGGTGACAAGAGCGACACAAGTGACTTTTTGGGATAATCCTTCCTAGTGACGCTATATCTTTTGGTTATAAACTTGTAGTTATGCTAAGCTTTTGAATTTGTAGAGTGTAATGTAAATATTACTTAGCATGCTCTGTACTTTCCCAACCTCTTTCTGCAAACGAGGTTCTTTTGGGTTTATATGAATATATATATATATATATATATATGTGGGGGTGGGTGTGGGGGTGGGTGTGGGTGTGTGTGTGTGTAACGAAAATTGTCCTAAATCACTCAGGACGGGGGTCGTTACAGATTTCGTGTCAGTCGAAGAAACAAAAGGTGGTAGCTTTATCCACGACAGAGGCAGAATACATGTGTGTATCTTTAGTTGGATGTCAAGCTGTTTGGATGAGAGGAATACTTGAAGAATTAAAGCATTCTCAAATTGGACCTACCGTCATACATTGCGACAACAAATCGGCAATTGCACTTACCAAGAACCCTGTATATCATGGTAAGAGCAAGCATATAAGAATCAAGTACCATTTTATTCGAGAATTGGTAAGTGAAGAAGTTGTTGAAGTTATCTTTTGCAAAACCAGTGATTTAGTGGCTGATATACTTACCAAGGCATTAAAGATTGGAGATTTCACAAAACTGAAGTCTCGTTTAGGTGTTAGGCAAGTCTAGCTTAAGGGGGGAGTGTTGAACTTAGGTAATCTAGACTTGAAGTCAATGGTAGTTATATGACAGATTAGTTATATATGACAGTTATATATGACAGTTATGTATTATAGTTAAATATGGATTCAACCAACGTCAACCATGAAAGGTTGTGATGGTTCAAACTTTATATATATATGTAATAGTCTGTAAAATATGTGGCTAATGAAAAGTTGTATGTTCTTAGTGAAGACAACTTATCTGTGTTAATCCTTAATGGATTAAATTATTTTGTGGTACTCTAACAAACACTTCGAGGTGAATATCACCCGAGCATACAAGAAGTCGAACGAGAAGGTGCAAAAACCAACCATCGTGTAATTTAATGGATTAAATTATTTTGACTGATCTTTTGTATTTGTATCTGCTCATCTTAGGGGAAAGGTGGCAAGTCGGTAATCTTAGCAGAAGATTACATATCTAAATTCTAAGATGACCGACTTGCTACTTTTGTTTCCTAAGATGGGAAAATATACTTACCTCCATGTTTCGTTTGTTTTTCTTAACTAAATTAAATTTTTGTGTGTAATATGGAAATGGCAAATGTAAAAGAAAAAAATTAAATGTGTAATAAATACGTCAAAGTAAAGTATAATTTATACAAGTTTATAAAATACTGATAGATGGATAAAAAAACTAAGTCCTCTTCATCGCGAGTAAAATCTCTGTCATATGACAATGCCAACCCACCATCTCCGACACTGTATATGTCCCACGTGATGGGGTCTAGCCATCTGTCAACTGTAAAATGAACCTACATACCCAAATACTCATTGGCGATAGGAAATGTATCCAAAATCCATATGTGTGAATTATAATACCAAACAAATAAGTAAATTGTTAAAATATGAAATCCATGTAAAATGTATAAGTATTTAATTAATAGTAAGTCAACTAACCTTAAACGTGAATAAAATCTTGTCACCGTCACCTTTGATTTTTTTGTCAACGCGTTTTCTGATCGCACCATTCATCTGCTTAAATGTGGGTGCCCAGACATACAATCCCCAAGGAAACCTGTTCCAAACTCTCAAATCCTCTACCACCCTAATTAGAGTCTCATTTACCAACAAATAACCCTGACAGTTAAGAAATCTGACCTCGACCATCATCAGTAGACATACTCGGACAACATCCTCATCCGAAATTGTGTCCCCGCACGAATCAAACATCCTGATGCCCTCAAACATCTCATCGAGCTTGGATACCCTCAAGATACCATCACCCTTACACACAACGTCTAGAAACACCCTTGTAATGAAACCCTCCGGATGTGGCCTCCGCATGCTCGACTTGGTTCCAAGCGGAGTCTTGTCACAAGACAAAACTCCTCCTCCCATGTAGAATATACTACTCAACAACCTAAAACCACATCTCGTCATCCTTATGCATTATCCGAGAAAACTTGTCTCTGTAAAAACACATGGATGAGCATGGGGTCTCCAGCAGTGTCAGTAATGTCCAACCATGGACCAAAACAAGTCGACCTAAACAAGGGCAAACTCCTAGGATATGGAGTCATGTTGGCTCGGATATCTGTTGCAACAGATATCCGAAACTTCAGTGTCAATGACCCATATAAAAACCACCCTGGATAGTAATTTAGATGTTATGACTATCGGATATCACAAATATATAAATATTTGAACGTATTTATATACAGGGACCAAAATTGTAATTACTCTAAATATAGGGACCAAATGTATAGATTATACTACACTAAATACGGTGAACTTATTTGTAAATTATTTAAGTACAGGGACTGAATCTATAATTACTCTAAGTATAGGACCAGGTTTGTAATTTTTCTAAATACAAGGACCAAATCTATAAATTACACTACACTATATGCGAGGAAAAAAATGTAACTTAGTACATATATAATGACAAAAAATATAACTTACTATAAAAACAGGGATCAAATATGTAATTACACTAAATACATGACCAAATCTGTAAATTAATCAAAGTACAAGGACCAAATTGTAATCACTCTAAATACATGGACCAAATCTTTGAATTACACTACACTAAATATGGTGACCATATTTGTAAGTTGTTTAAGTACAGGAGTAGAATATGTAATTACTTTAAGTACAGGGACAATTCTGTAATTTCTCTAAATACATGGACCAATTTATAATAGTGGTTAAACTAAATACATGGACTAAAAATGTAACTTACTATAAATACAGGGACCAAATCTATAATTTAGTCTAAGTAAAGGAACAAATCTGTAATTTATTCTAAGTAAAGGTACAAAATCTGTAATTACTCAAAATAAAGTGACCAAATCTGTAAATTAATCTAAGTACAAGGACCAAAAGTGTAATTACTCAAAATAAAGGAATAAATATGTCAATTACACTACACTAAATATGGGGACCATATCTATAAATTAGTCTAGGGCTGTTTGTTTACCTCTTAATAGTTCCTTTAAAAGGCAACATTCGAATCGTTAAGAGGTGAATCTTGTTTGACAAAAAAAAAAGTTTGCCTCTTTATGATTCTATAACCTTTTGAATGATTTTGTATCGTGGGTATCCCTTAACCATTCAGCTCCCTAATTTCATTCTGAATAATTACCAAACAACCATATTTCTTTTTGCACTATATCATAAGAGCCTCTTAATTGTTTTGACCACTTAATCATCCTACACCAAACCATCTTACAACTGCCAAATAGCCCTAAGTAAATTGTTGAAATATATAGTTACTCTAAATATTGGAACCAATCCTATAATTACTCTACATACGGGACCAAATCTATAATTTCTCTAAATACAGGGACCAAGAGTGTAAATTCTCTAAACACAAGGACAAAATTTATAATATCTCTAAATACAAGGACCACATCTATAAATTAGTCTAAATAATAAAACCTTCATATTGAACTCTAAATACAAGGAATAATCTGTACAAGTACAGTAATTATAGGGACCAAAATTGTAACTTCATTTTTTTTGGAAAAACCATCGCCGATAAAGAACAAGTCCGCAAGTCACAGGCATGTCCGAAACTTGTGGGTTGTTCTTCATCGGCGTTGGTTTTTCCAGAAAAAATAAAATGTTATAACTAAGATTCATGCCCCAAAAAAGACTTAAAACACAGATTCAACAGAGATTCATGAAGGTATAACCATGCAATCGAACTAAAAGGTATAACATGGTAAACAAAATCTGAAAAGTTGACATGGGATCAGGAAAACTTACTTGACCGGCCATTGAAAGCTACTTGCGTAGTTGTTACATGTACATATCAACTTGCAGGGAGAATTTTACTTACGGAGAGAAGTTACATGTGCATATGAATGGTCCCCTCTGACTTTTTTATGTAGAAAACTAATGGGGGTAACCTCCAACTACCGAATTAGTTTTGGTAGGTGGAGGGCTTTAATTGCGGATCCACCCCATCCGTCCCTTTCCAATTTTTTGAAAGACCATCCAACCTGTGCGCTGACAATTGGCACCTCCACAAGTCACGGAGGTGCCACTTGCGAAGGGGGACCGAAAATGTAACTTTTTTGAATTCTTTCAGGGACCGCAAGTCACAGATGTGCCACTTGCGGACCTGGGTAGAAAGTGATTTTTTTTGTCTTTTAGCTTCGCAATTCACGGATGTGTCACTTGCGAAGGTAATGACATTTTGGAAAAGTGGGGAGAGAAATGGCTAAGTGACGAATTCTTGAGTGAGCAATGACTATTTCTGCCAATTTTCCATGAAACAGAACCCGAAAGCAAATAAAGGTTTGGTTACTTTTTTTATTAATATGTTTTCATCTTAATAAATATGATTTTATAGGTCATGTATATAATAACATGTAAATTAGTTATTGTATGAATATGTGGAATCCCATTAAATTACATTTTCAAAAGAGCCATTGAGGAAACTTAGAGTCTCACATCGGCCAGACTTGGACCATTTCTCTCTCCCCTCTCTCTCTCACACACACACTCACACACACACACACATATATATATATATATATATAGAGAGAGAGAGAGAGATGATCAAACGAGAAGTTGACGAATTTGCGAGAAGACGGAAAGTTCCAAGATCATATATGATTACATGTCATACGAACATTTAATAATATATGACTAAACGTATCCAAAAGGGAGATGGGAAACTTGGTGAATGCAACCAAAGGTCACGAGGAATGTCGCCCGCTATGTGTCGTTCAACACAACATGTGTTTAATCATATATGATTAAGTCTGTATGTATGTGTGTGTATTGAGTAAAAATTGGGTAGAGATGGAAAAATGGGACCGGCCCGGCGTAAGCTCGGCCTAAGACCGTTTGGGATCGGTTTGGGGCAGCCGATTACGGCCCTGTTACGATATTCCACCGAAAACAAGACTCGACCAGGTCCGATGGACCGGGCCATGACAGGCTCGATTTTTTATTTAAAATTTATTTTTAAACGTATTTTTAAGTATATTTTTAATTGAACTTTTAAATGTATTTGATTGAAGACCAAAATGTAATTTTTAAGTGTATCTTATTAAGTGTATAATAATAAAAATGTATTTTTTAGTGTATTTGATTGACCCAATTAAATATTTTAAAGTATATTGGATTGACCAAATTCTTTATAACAAAAACATATTTTTTAGTGTATTTGGTTGATCCAATTATAATAAAAAAATGTAGTTTTTAGTGTATTTGATTGACCAAATTCTTCAACAAAAATAATTTTATATGATAAAAGTTAATTTTAAAAAAAAAATTAGTGAGACCGATTTGGGCCCTGGGAACGGTTCTCATAACCAGGTCTTGTAAAGCTTAACCGGGTCGAAGTATTTTGATCGGGACCGGACCTGTTACAACACTGTTTGAGACCGGGACTGACTTTTAGCCATCTCTAATACGGGGGTTCCACATATTCTCACATGGTATCAGATTCAATGTCTACCACTGTAGGGACTCGACTTTGGCTCCTTTGGAGAGTAATTTGGAGGATGCATATAGTTTCACAATTATTATTTTCTGTTAAGTGTAGGCTGGTTCCTGGCATGTTATAGACCAATGACATGTAAAAAAAGGGCCCTTTATAAGTACGAAAAAAAATCTTTTAGTATTGAAGGATTATGTGTCATCATCAAAAGTAAGTGATTGAAAGAATAGTTTCCAAATATTATAATTTACCATAATGAACTTTTCTTATTCAATGTAAACCCATCCCTATTTAAAGAGTTTATGATTAATGAGAAATACAGATTTATTCTCTCTCTTTTACTGTTGTCCAATTTCATTTATTCTATAACACATTATCAGCACGTTGCTCCGCCAAGAGAGAATTCAGCCGAACAAATGCTAAGATGTTTTACAATATTAGTATCGACATGAAGTATGTTTTTTATATTAGACTTGTAACCGGTAGTTCATTTCTAGTTATTTTAATACCATAAAATAAATTTTCCGTTGATGATGTAACACCCTCAAATTTGGAAAGAGCAACTAATTTAAAATTTTCAAATATACCTCAAAGATGGATGAAACTTCCTCTGACAAGTTCGTACTTAAAATACGATTCTATAATTATCCATCAACAAAACAAATAAAATCTTACATAGGGACAAAATCAAGGTCGGGTGTTACTATAATCCAATAACAGTTGTTATCTCCATAAGTGTGGTAGGTTTCACCTAACTACTCTCTCTCGTGCAGGACTAGCACTCATCTCACCACGAAGTCGCTAGCAACAATCCTCAACCAAACCTGATGCACATGCCAACAAATAAAAAAGTTAGGCTAACGCCTAGTGAGTTCAAGATTTTTCAACATGAAACAAATATATTTGTTAAAGGAAAGAACGTGAGTTAAATCATTATCTGTCAAAATGATTTACTTTAAATATTAAACGACTCATTTTCCAATAACACACACCTTTAATGAAAACAAGCAACCCAACATAAACATTCTTTCGTAAAACAACTTCAACCCCAAATTCACTCCAAAACGTGAATAGTAATTAAAACTCCCAATTTTTCAAATTGCGGATAAGGCTTTATTTCTCGAAACACCCAAACACAGGGGGGCATAATACTCGGCCCGTAAATCACGAATAAAAATCCGTATATACAAAACGTCACTGAAAACATGGATAATAAAATAATACTATTTAATACCCAAATAACACCTTCCGGTGACGGGGGAGACCCGATTCCGTGGTATGTGGCGGAATACAAAGTTAAGCCACCTAGCCACGTTGTCGAAGTACACCTCAGATCGTAACTGTATTGCCTGCTCTGCCGAGCTACACCTCCAGTCGAACTTCATTTCAAGTTCCAAAACACCGTATCCCCCATTGCCTGCTCCGCCGAGCGACACCTCAAGGATACACGATCTTATTGCCTGTTCAGTCTCTAGTGGAGTTTCATCCTCAGGGTACTCATTCGACCCCTAGTGCCTACTCCCTAGCATTCAAGATAGGAGCCTCAGCTCTTTACTTGATAACTCCCGATGTATAACCCTCATGCACAAGAATTAAACATCCAATCACAAGACCCAAGGTCCCGAAGTACAACCCATAAAGGTTCCTCTTCGTCAAACAATCGGGACAACAAAGATGCCAACACGGCATAATTCCCAAGATGAGAATATCAACACTCCTCATCCTTAAATATGACTGACTTACATGCCTATGGATCCAAATGCATTACAGTCTAAAATACATGACTCCCATTGAATGACACACGCACTCAAAACATGTATTGTCCAAAATAAAGTGCAATAAATGCAACTCACACCCAAAGCTCCACTTTAAGTTATTAAAACCGGAAAAAAGTCCCCAAGACCCGACAAAGCCAAAAACCGAGCCTTAAGCTCAACCAGTCAAATGACCATATGCAAAAATCCACAATATATACTAAAATGCAAGCACATGCTCCAAAAATGCATGAATACACTCAAACACTATTTAGATTTGAACATGTCAATTTCTAAACAAGTTTATAACCCCATTGGCTCTCTCAAACGTCCCAAAGCACAAGGTCGGCATTTTTCTTAACACACATTAAAAGTACAATCACTCCAAAGGATTAACATACGTACGATAGATCGTTAAGACATCATTATTAAAGATTTACTCAACAAATTACTTGAAATACATCTTTCCCAAAAACCACAAAGATTTACGATAACTGAAAGGTACACAGGGTTGGGGATGACCAAACTCCAATGACTCATACATTGGTATTTTCAAAACGTTTTCACTATACAAAATACACTTATTTCCAATAACCACAAAATGCATTTTTACTAAATACCCTCCATTTATGAAAATGGTTATCAAAACGTCTCCATTATGATACATTCATCAAAAAATCCCCAAAGGTGGGTAGTTTATAAGTTTATAAAGTTAAACACTTCCAAATAACCAAAATTTATCAGATAGTCAGAGTTAACAATTTCATGTAAAACACAAAACACTTTAAAATGAACATTTTGGCATGTACATCGTTTTCACAAATCAACTTGAACTCACCTTGCTAGGTTAAGTTAAACCTAGGTTCCAAACTCAACCATTTGCCTCCAAAAGTGTAGATTCCACCATTTCCAAGTCATCAGCAACAACAAGCTAGGGTTTCCAAACAACCCATTCCTTCAATTCTAGAATAAACCATTAACAAAGAAAACCTTTAGATCTACGAAGATCCTTATACTAAATCTTGGAATATTCAAAAAAACTTACCACTTTAGATATTGAGACTTTCACCCAAAGTTATTCAAAGAAACCATCCAACTCTTCAACCCAAGCTTCCAAATGTCGAACCTTTATACTTCTTTGTGATAAAACCACCAGGTATGCTCTAAATCTGAGATAAGATCTCTCAAAAATCGCACCAATGGAGAGGAGAGAAATGGGGATGGAGGCTAATGAGAGAAAACCCTAAAATTTGGGTTTTAAATCGATCAGACCTTTCTCGCGGCATTGGCCGCGACCTCAAGTCGCGGGCCAAGCCACGCGTGTCTCTAAGCGACGAACCACAATGAGTTGTGCGAGCCTATCTGCGGCTTGAAGCCACGGCCAAGCCGCGCGTGACCCTGTTGTGCCTCCTCACGTCTTATGTTAAACCGTTCCCCGACCGTTTCTCTCGACCGACCGCTGACCGTTTTCCTTGGTCGGTCGTTAATCGTTTCTTTAGGAAATTACGGGTGTTACAAATGATGACAATCAAATTGAAAAACATAAAACCTAATTAAAATTAGTATTCATATAGTTCTAATTTTAACAATTGTCGCAATACTTTTTTTGGAGCCCTTTTTCTATTGCCCCGATCAAAAAAAAAACATTAACTTTTATTGTTTCCTTTTTTAATATGAATTTCATAATTGTATTCATATCATTTTTATTGAATACTTTGTTTATTTGAAATACAAATTTCATGATTAACGATCATATTGTTGATATAATGTTTAGCATAACAACTAGATCTATTGAATATTGTTATCATGTTACATAGTGATGCATCCATTGATCAACAATTGGTTTTTATTTATAATTTTATCTTCAATATATCATGCATAATTTATACAATAATGAATGTGAATAGTAACTTATTCTTTTTGGACTATCGTATATGTTGAATTCAACCAGTTAATTAGCATTCATTTTGTTGCACTATTATCTTTCGTAATTATAATCTTTATTGGGCATTGCTTAGTTAATTAATTTAACTATGGATTTATTGAGCATGTTTAGTTATTATTAATTTAATAGCATCCTTTGTTTGATTGTGTACATAAAAACGACATATAATTGACATAAGCATAAATTGCAATGCATCATTGTTTTGAGATGTTTTTATGATTTATATGTGTTTTAGGGTTAAATTGTTTTTAAATAAATCATTGGGTTTGAATATCAACTAATCATCTATTTTAGTTAATAATTTCATGAATATCTACTTATTAAAATAAATAATTATCTTAAATTTTATTAGTTTGTAATAAATTTAGTATCTAATTGTCTATTAAATTATAGTTGCTTGTTTTTTTTATGAAATTGATTTTCTTCCGATAACAACAATATCATATAAATGATTATACTTCATAAACAATTTCCTTAAATAATGACATTTTTAAATATATCTTTAATCATATTTTTTTTTATAAATAGTTGGATGCCTACATATTAGGTTGCTCAATTGATATTGGAAATCCTTTTATTTTCTTTTCCATATTATTTCCTTCTTTGTTCCTTAATGTTAGCCTTGATTTGAAGAGTGATTTTCTCCTTTCCTTTCCTGTTGTATTTCTTTGGCTATTAATAGCTTCTTTCCTCTGTACTTTTAGAAGTGTGAAATATACATCTCTGATTACCAAATTGTTTATGGTATCAGAGCAGGCCAAAACAAAGAAACCCTAAAACCCAGAAAACTCAACTCGCTGTCTTTCTTCCAATCACCTTCACCATGACCGGCAAAACCGGCGAAACCAGCAAGAAAGATGGAGTCACCTCCGATCATGATTCACCATATTATATACATCCCTCTGACTATCCTAGACAAATGCACGTTAGCGAAACCCTTACCGACAGCAATTACGTTGATTGGTCTCAAGAAATGATCAATTTCCTCCTTGCCAAAAACAAAACGGGCTTCATTGACGGGTCCATTAAGAGGCCGAACCAGACCGCTGCGGAATTCATGGGGTGGATGAGATGTGATGCAATGATTAAAGGTTGGCTAAACACGGCCATGGAGAAGGAGATACGTAATAGCATCAAATATACTAGTACGGCGGAAGAAATGTGGAGAGACCTAAAGGAAAGATTTGGAAAACAGAGTGCCCCTAGGGCATACGAACTGAAACAGAGATTGACATCCACACGGCAAGACGGAGACTCCGTCTCAACATACTACACAAAACTCCGTGTTTTGTGGGATGAACTGCAATCCGTTTTGCCCAACCCGAGATGCTCATGCGAAGGTTGCTCTTGCAGAATCGGGAAGAAAATGGAAGATTTAAAAGAAAAGGAGAGACTCTATGAGTTTTTTCTTGGTCTAGACAGCGAATTCTCCACCATCAGAACACAGATCTTGGCGATAAACCCTATACCGACTCTTGGTACGGCCTACCATCTAGTGTCGGAAGACGAACAACAAAGGAACCTGACGACGGGAAAGTGAAGCACTGTTGATGCTACTACCTTCCAAGACTTTGTTCCTTCGAAGCGTGATGCCCACCAACAAGCGAACAAGAACAGTCAAAGAGAGGGCAAACGAAACTCTGGAGATCAGACTGAGCATTGTACCTTCTGTAACAAAGACGGTCACAACCGGGATGGATGCTTTAAACGCATTGGATATCCGGAGTGGTGGCCAGGGAAAGGAACGAAACGGGAAAGGACCAAGCCTAGAGCTGCCTATGTTGACTCCGAAACCAGCCCTATACCGGGTCTAACTGGTGAACAATACCAACAATTTCTGAATCTCTTTGCAGGAGGCGCAAAGACTAGTGCATCTCCAGTGGCTAATATGGCATCAGGTGGCCCCACTGCCAACACAACAGGTAACTATGATAGAAGGAACAACTGGATTATGGATTCGGGTGCCACAGATCATGTCACCCACATGGCTTCCATCCTCGAAAACCGAATCGAAGGCATTCACGAGTTCCCGGTCACCATACCAAATGGTGAAAGGATAGCTGTGAAAGGAAGAGAAGATTACATCTTGAAAGATGGAAAAAAAATTAAAGGGGGTCTTACATGTTCCTGATTTTAATTGCAATTTACTATCAGTTAGCAAATTATCAAGAGATCTTCAATGTGCAGTAACGTTCTTCCCGGATTTTTTATTTATTTTAAAGCATATCACCGTAATTTATTTTAATATGTTTTTGTTTATTCAAATGTACGTTTAAATGTTTATTTTATATGGATTTAGTCTTTAAATTTATTCTTTCATATATTATATTCAATTGTTTGCGATAATTATGAATTCCTACTTATAATTTGCAATCTTATAAATAATTTTTTGTAAGTGTAACTTTCAATCCATATATTTTTTTGGTATTTACCAAAAAGCCTTGAATATCCTTAATGTGTTAAAAATTTTGAATTTTGCTTTATGAAAAAGCAATATTTATTTGGCCCCGTGGAAAAATATCTCAAAATAACATTAAGGTATTAAAATATTGAAGTTGGCTACATATGCCAAACTCATATTCTTTTGGGCCTCATGCCAAAAGCTATATAGTTAGTATTGTTATCTTCAAATTAAATAAATCGCAAGATATCGAAAGGATTTTGTCAAACGGGTATTAATAGCCCTACGGTTTGTAAGGACTTAAGGAATCCATGTGATTCACCTACTACTTGGAAATCCAATAGATTGAGTGATTTCTTTTCGAAAATTGAAATATTGATACAATACTATCAATAAAAACATGTAAACATGTTCATGTTCATAAATCTAGTATTGTCATAATAAAGAAATTTCATGCATAACGATTATGAATCATAATTCATCGTCTTATAAAAATAAATTCATATATTATTCTTTTTTTCGTAAATGGTTGAAACAACTCATCCCAAATTCGACGTCCTAAACTCAAAAGAATTTGAGTACCATAAATGGGTATCAAATCTATAGATTACCTTCATCAGAAAGGTACAAGAAATCCCAAAAAACTATCAACTCATGATGGACCCTAAAAACCAATGGCCTGAAACGGTAGAAGCAAATATCGTCAACTTTTTGAGACGACATGTCGGCCCTAACTTTTCGGAGGGAATACCTTCTACTAGAAATCTCCAAAAGAACTGCGGGACACCCTGAAAGGGAGAAGCGGGAGTACTCATGAACATGTACTTCCCGAACTAATCGTATAGTGGAAAGAAACTCATTTACTCGATTACAGGGAGGTAAATGAATTCAAGAAAGAAATGTTGTCTCAAAACGTGTGTCAATCTTTGTGACAAGAAACTCACCAAAAATGACACAATCTAAAGGACAGTGAGTTAAACACAATATCTCACACATGACATTTATGCACCACGTAGACGGACCCATGGAAAGGGTTAGGGATATGGCAAGAGTGTGGAAAGATTTCCTAAAACCTGGTGCAAATATGCAACTACTGGTCAATTGATGATGGGCTATCAAAGAGGAAATTCTTCAATTTTATGCCAAAAAAGGAACAAGTTGACAGTAAACTTTGATATTTATATGACACAATTGGATTTCAGCTATTTAGACCATCCTTTATATATTCAAATTTTTATTAGATCTCGATGAATTAGATCATTTTCTTAAGGCTGGTTGAGTCTGATCTATTTGAAATTTTTGTTAAATATCAAATCAGTTGCATTTGTATATATATACCTAGATTTATAACCATTATAGATGTAAAGAAATACATCAAAAACAAATACAAAAATCTCAATGTTCTTTGTTCCGTGTAGGAATGTATCGATGAGAACTTGAGTGTTTTTTTAGACATATCATAGAATCCTAATAAATAGATTATTATTAATTATCTTTAATTCCTCCAATCGGACTCTTGGACGATGGACTGTCACTTGTTGCATAATGACACAAGATCAGTCACTAAAGCACTACATGCATCAAACTTTGTTAAAATATTTGTTTGAAATAGAAACCATATTATGAATGGAAATGAGTTTATCTATATTACCTCTAATAAATATGGATGGAAACATATATTAGATAAACTAGTGAGTCAAAGTTGTGGATTATATGGGTCACTGAATCATATTTTGTCACCAATAAAGGTTTGGGACAATGGCACATATATGTTTCTACAAGACCACGTGGGACACCATGGTCATGACATAATAATCCATGTGTTAAAAAAATACACAGACACATTTTCTTTCGAGTGAAAGGCAAAACGAGACAATTATTCGATTTCAAATATTCACTTCTGTAGCACAAGAAGCAGCACCACCATCATAATATGCCATATCGAATACCTAGAACTTTTTCAAGACTTTTTCCTTAGCCAAGATAGGAATGACCATCCTAAGCTAACATAATACAAAATATTCCATTCACACAACTACTGCAAGGTAATATTTGTGGACTTATGTAACGCCCCAATTTTTGGTTTGGACCCTTAATAATTCTTTAGACTTGTAATGATCCTATTCCTTGTCATCATCATAGTGGTTTAAGCATTTGGTTTGAAGTCTGAGTTGTTTTGGGGGTTAACCAGGATTCGTACAGTCTCGGCAACTGTGCCAGCGATAGTGACACAGTCACTATCGCTATGGAACTATCGCCTAAAGTGGATGACCCTCGCTACATCCCTCACGAGAATGTCAGGAGATTGTGACATTGTCACTCTCGCTATGGCACTATCGTTCAAAGGAGGGAGGGTCACGGTACAATCTCCGCAATTTTGCCCAGCAATTGTGACAAGGGCACTATCGCCCACGTCCATCAAACCCCCTATTTCAAATTCGTTTTTTCTCATTTATTGTTCATTCTTGGGATTTCATTGAACAACGATTTTCTATCCTTTGGAATCCCTCTCCCTTCATTGATTGTTAATCCACCAACCAAAGAGTTAATGCTCTTTTCCTATGGTTCTAACATCTACAAGTGGAAGAGCTCACTCACTTCTCAAGTATTCAAGCTTCAAATCTCTACCTCTAAATTCTAGGGTTTCACATATTTTAGGGTTTTCTTCTACAAACCCTTAGGTGAGTATCTTAACCTACAAACCACCTTAAATGTCTTTTCTTACTTTAAATATGAGTTTGTAGACATGTTTGGTGTTTTGACCCAAAACTAGGGTTTTATGGGTTTTGCTTGAATATGGGGCGTTTGCCATTTATAAATGCATCTAATGGTAATATTTGACTATTTGTAACTCAAGTAATGTAAACTTTGAATGTAGAGGTATGGAGCTCTTTTCACACCATATTTTATAAAAGAGGATTTGAACCCAAGAGAACTACACTTGTAGCTAGTTTTTATTTTATCAAATTGTTTTGATGGTCTATTGGTATTGGAAGCATGTTGGGTTTAATATGAGTAAGAAATGTACCATAATATGAACTAGCAATTTGATTGTTAATTTTCATGTCCTTGGATTGTTGACGAAATATGTCTTGGTATTGTTATCCAAACTTGTTTATGATCATATTATGGAGTTTTGATGTCTATCTCCTTGTGCACGAGGATTTAGATTGTATGAATTATGTGTACATATTTGTTGGCCACTTTGGGTCACTAGCGAGTAGGCAATGGGGGACATAAAAGTCCTTGAGGTGTAACTCGTCTAGATTAGATAGCCAATAATGTCTCGTATGTCCTTGAGGTATAACTCGATGGAGTAGGCAACAAAGGCATATGACGGTTTGAGGTTGTGATGTCTTGATGGCATGGAAACTAGAACCAGTACATGAGGTGTAATACAATAACATCATGGGTGACTCCATCACGTGTTCTCGTTACCCCGATAGAAATGGGTCTCCTCCGTATTTCAAGAGGTATCTCTTGCGTGTTCATGTTCAGGTATGGAACATCGTTGCAAGGTTGAGCAATTGGTAATTATAGCACTAAAGGAAAACCGGTAACATTTATTTTTATATTATGATTATGTCACATGTGAACTGTTTAATTTATGAGATCTCACTAGGCTTTGGCCTAACACTTGTCGTGGTGTTTGTTGGTTCACAGGTCCACTATCGGTGGAATCTAGGATGTCATGACTTTGTCGACCGTGCACGTAGGAGTTCTTAAAGTGACAGACTTTTGGGGGACTTTTGAGAAGAGAGAACTTTGTGGATATAGCAACACCCGATGTTAATCTAGTTTAAACCATTTCTAGATTAAGTAGGTTGTTGTAGTTCTTATTTCATTTTTGCTCCTTTGGAATTTGTACAAACTATCCCAAGTTTTATGGGTTTTAGTTGGCATACTTTGGAAAGTTTATTTTACACATTTCTGAAACTTGCCTATACTCTTATGCCTAAATTTTAGGGTGTTACAACTTATACATCCAGAATGTGGGTCATTCAAGTACTTTATGGTTCTGGTTGAAGTTTCGACACAATGAATGCATTTCGTATTATTGTCCACGCAAAATGTTGCACTCCTACCACCGACTATACGTTTAAGGGCTCACCATCCTGATTAACTCATAAAGTATAAATGACTTATTGGATGTGTATTGGGGTCAATGTAGAGCATCATATACCCCCGTGTATACATAAAAAAGGTGTTATATAAGTTGTCACTGAAACGATATAGATGGGAGCTCGGGCATTGGTTATGTGCACTAATTTACTCACATCTGCTTGGGGTTATGCAATATTACTTGCAACTTTACTTATTTGTTTTTAGACCCACTACTAGCCAACTAGTATCATGCCTACCAGTTGGTAACTTGATATAAGCCTGATCTTTTACATTTATGTATGTTTGTTTGTGTAGTATTGATAATTCTCATTTTTTAGAGTTATTTGTTACTCTTTTCTAGTCTCTTATTTCACCTTCTACCCACTTTTTCTTCCATCTCTTTCATTTGGTCCATAAAATTTGCAATATGGGGTAAAAATACCAAAAGATTCGGTTTTGTCAAAAATAATGTCTATTGTTCGGGCTATGGGCACAGTCTGCCCACTACTGGCACCCGAGATCCATTGTGTAAACAAGGTGTTGTACTATTATCCAATGGTTAAGAGTTCAAATGAGTGGGAATGAGTTGGATTATATCTTCAAAAATCTGGAAATCATTGTACTCTTGTAACCCTTGGCTTTTAGGCTTTTAACCAACGGGTTTTGGATTTTCTTTCCATTATAAATAGAAGGCTTTCAGAGCTTAATCATCATCCAATCATCTAATAGTTCTAAGCTTATCTCCAGGAGAGTTGAGAGCTTGAGGGTAGCATAGCATTTAATTTCTGCATTTATATTCTCGTATTTTAGTTTTTGCCCACAACTTCCCACTGTGGGCATCGTTTGTAACTTTATTTTTTTTAATGCAAGTAGTTAACAAGTATTTCCTTTCTTACATTATGTATTTTATTATTATTATGATTCAAGCACCTCTTGGGTGTGGATGTGAGCTGACTTGAGACTAGTAGGCAACATTTAGGTGTGGCCATCGTTACTAACTCTTAAGCTTGGTCACTTGAGTCTGGACGTAAACTAAACGCGGATAAGCCGATCACTTTGAAGTGTTAATATTAGATCTTGACCTCGAGAGGGGGGAATTCGAAATACGGCTTAAGTGATGCACAAAGATTTGAGAAAGCCTTTGATAACCACGTAGAGATACGGATTTTGTATTATTTCCTAAGGTTCAAACCTCAGTCGAGATTTATATCACAAAGAGATTTGGGTATAAATCTCCATACTGGTAGAACTTAACTTATATCAACTTAGTTAAATCGGAAAAATTAAGAGTCGGTAACCATGGACACTTTAAGGGAATTTTGTAGGACCTGTCTTTAAAAATCCACTTTCGAGAGATCCGGGTTTTTATATGCATTCCGTACTACAAAATGCCTAATCATTTTGTTACTACGTTTATCTCAAGAAAAGCTTAAACTCATACCCATTCTTTAATTATAAAGTACATTTCGTATTTTTAGCATTATCTCATCACCCAAAAGATAATTTTTCTCACAACCAAACTTGTTCAAGAAATTCATGAAAGTCTCTCATTCTCAGTAAGTCGGTCCCTATGAAACGATACTCGGTTTTACTACCATTTTATTACTTGTAGCAATCCCAATGTTAGTATATGTAACACCCTAAAAATAGGGATAACAGAAATCCGAAAAACGGACATGCAGTATATAAAATTGCCATGGCAAGAGCCTCCCAAAAACGGGGAATTATAATTTAACGGACAACAAATTAACAACCAACTAATCTAATTTCTACAACTAGAAAATAGATTACAAAAGGGTTGTCATCCATAAACACAAAAGTTCTTCTATCAAAAGTATGTCCAATCGCAAGTAATCCCCAAGCTGTCACCCAAGCAATTATGCTAGCTTAGAGCCGGCACCGCTAGAACTTGAGATATACATCGACACCAAACAAGTGTTAGGCCAAAGAGCCTAGTGAGGTTAACAATAATAAGCATGCATGAATAGTCACAATTCTTATCAGCAGTTAACCAAAGTTCAACCACTGTGGAGTCAATGGGGGATACCCATAGCACCAATCAAGTTCCACCCAAAGAGACAATATACCTTAGTGCCAACTACTAAGAGTGATACCCAAAGGCCCGGCACACCCGAGGACTACAACCATGGCATTACCCCGAATGGCGGAGGTCTCGGCACATACCCACACGGTGGCGCCCAAGACTACATCCTCCTAGTGTCTACTGACTTGGTTCGTCCAACATAATGCATATAGGAGGTCTTAAGGTATATTCCAACCAAACATATGTCAATACCAACCATGGGTACAATGTTACCATCCAATGCCATGTAAAGTCTAACATAAGACTCAAATATCATAATAATCATTTGTGGATATAATATCATCCAAAATAATGTTCCAAGTATAAATCATCATATACCAAGACAAGTATCCCTTAAACATAGCCAAATACCCATAGTATGTCTACACGGAGAAAACGCCAAATATATGAACAACTAGAGTAAATCATGGCATGATACTTACAAGTATATTCCCCATATAATATTTCACAAGAACACCATCATCTTTTTGAACACATAGAGGTAAACATTTTGAACAATACCCAACAATAAGAACAAGTAGGAGATTATGATGTGTATCTAGTTTTAACAAAAGTTTAGTAAACTCACTAACTAGGTTTTTGGACCAAAACCTAGAAAATAGATGAAATGGAGAAGAATGAAGTCTTGAGACTCCAAATAATTTATTGCTAGGTCTTGAATGTACCCTTGAAGTGGTTGATAAAATGTTTGAAAACCCCAACAATCTCTATGTAATAAATGAAGTGAGAAGGTTTAGAAGTGAGGAAAATCGCCCCCAAAAACACTCTCAAGCAAACCCTAGGTCAGATTTTGAAGTTGTGAGGTGAATAGAGGCTGCAAAGGGTGTTTTAAATCGACCAGACCACGCGGGCGATAGTGCCATGGGCACTATCGCGTGTCACAATCGCGAGGCCTCCCCCGCTCACAGTACACATTGGGCGATAGTGCCCCGGCGATAGTGCCAATGGCACAATCGCGTGGCACAATCGCGACCACCCCCCAACCTACGATACACATTCGGCGATAGTGCCCTCGCGATAGTGCCAAGGGCACAATCGCGTGGCACCCAAAACAGCCCAAAAACTCAACCGAAAACGATAACTAGCATGAGGTAAAACATATCAATAACCATATAACTCATTTAGCAGATTGGAAAGATAATAGGCAATCATAAAGGACTTTAATTACTCAATTAAAACAGTTAACGAAATATGAGAATCAATTACTTACCTTTAGATTTTCCGGGTGTTACAATCCTCCCCACCTAATTGGGATTTCGTCCCCGAAATCTCATCCTAAATTAAACAAGTGAGGGTATCACTTCTTCATATCATCTTCGGATTCCCAAGTAATGTTAGCACCCCGATGGTGCTTCCATTGAACTTTAACCATCACCACGTCCTTATGCCTCAACTTCTTTACTTTCGATTCTAAAATCGACTCCGGTTCTTCCACACAACGATTCCCATTGTCCATCCGAATTTCCGACAAAGGGATTACGCTTTCCTCCTCTGCTAAACATTTCTGAAGGTAACACACGTGAAACGTAGGATGTATTCCATCCATTTCCGGTGGTAAATCCAACCGGTAGGCTTGTAAACCAACTTTCTCCAAAATGACGAAAGGCCCAAGGAAACGAGGATTAAGTTTCCCACGCTTCCCGAAACGTATGATCCCCTTCCATGGAGATACTTTCAACATGACACGGTCGCCCACTTGAAACTCGACCGGTCTTCTTTTCTTGTCCGCATAACTCTTCTGTCGATCTTGAGCTGCCTTTAATCTTTCTCGGATCTCCTTCACTTTATCTGTCGTCTCTTGAACTATTTCCGGTCCGGCAAATTGCTTCTCGCCCGCTTCTAACCAACAGACCGATGTTCAACATTTCCATCCATACAATGCTTCAAATGGTTCCATCCCGATACTAGAATGGTAATTGTTGTTGTAAGCTAACTCCACCAAAGGTAGGTACGAGTGCCAACTTCCCCTAAAATCTATAACACACGACCTCAACATATCCTCTAACGTCTGAATCGTCCTCTCGCTTTTCCCGTCTGTTTGAGGATGATACGCCGTGCTCAAATTTAATCTAGTACCCAACTCCTTTTACAAACTAGCCCAAAATTTCGAAGTAAACCGACTGTCTCGATCCGACACGATGGATTGCGGAACTCCATGCCTCGACACCACCTCATCAATATACAGCTTGGCCAATTTCTCCATTGGTAAGGTCTCCCGCATTGCAAGGAAATGCGCACTCTTGGTCAACCGGTCAACGATTACCCAAATAGTGTCATGACCACGCAAGGTCTTTGGTAGCTTCGTCACGAAATCCATAGTGATGTTGTCCCACTTCCACTCGGGAATGGACAACGGTTGCAAACTTCCATACGACCTTTGATGCTCCGCTTTGACTTGGAGGCACATGACACACCTCTCCACGTAATTGGCCACGTCTAATTTCATTACCGACCACCAATAATTCAATTTCAAGTCCCGATACATTTTGGTGCTACCGGGATGTATAGAATACCTTGACTTGTGCGCTTCTTCGAGAAGTAATTCCCGATTTCCTCCCAACTTCGGTACCCAAATACGCCCTTGAAAGAGTTGAAGTCCACGACCGTCTTCCTCTAAGAGTTCCCTTTGTTTCAACATAACTTCGGATTTGAGGTTCTCTTCTTTAACTGCTTCCACTTGACTCGTCTTTATACTTTCCAACAAACTCGATACCACCTCGATTCTTGTGAGAGACATTTTGATACCACCATCGTAGCTCCTTCGGCTCAATGCATCTGCCACCACATTGGCCTTACCGGGATGGTAAAGTAGATCACAATCGTAGTCCTTCAAAAGCTAAAGCCATCTTCTTTGCCGCATGTTGAGTTCCTTTTGATCGAAGATGTATTTAAGACTCTTATGATCCGTGAAGAGGGTACACTTTGTCCCATACAAGTAGTGTTGCCACAATTTCAATGCAAAAACTACCGCCGCCAACTCCAAGTCATGAGTCGGATAATTCTTCTCATGATCCTTTAGTTGCCGCGACGCATAGGCTATTACTTTCCCCCGTTGCATTAGTACACATCTGAGCCCCATCTTGGAAGCGTCACTATATACTACAAAGTCTTCCGATCCTTCGGGTAAGGATAAGATCGGAGCTTCGCACAACTTCCTTTTGAGCGTTTGAAAAGATTGATCATGAGCATTGGTCCAAATAAACTTGATGTTCTTCCTTGTGAGCGAAGTGAGCGGTGTAGCTATCTTGTAAAAGTCTTGAATGAAACGCCGGTAGTAACCCGCTAACCCCAAGAAACTTTGAATCTCTGTCGGACTTATTGGAGACTCCCAACTCATCATCGCCTCAATCTTTGCTGGATCTACCTTTACTCCATCTTTGGACACCACATGCCCCAAGAATTGCACCTCTTGGAGCCAAAATTCGCACTTCGAAAACTTAGCACATAAATTCTCCCTTCTTAGGACTTCTAACACTTCCCGCAAATGTTTCCCATGCTCGGACTCGTCCTTTGAGTAAATTAAAATATCGTCGATGAAGACAATCACGGATTTATCCAAGAATGGGCGACACGCGCGGTTCATCAAATCCATAAATACGGCCGGAGCGTTGGTTAAGCCGAAAGGAATCACCAACAACTCATAGTGAGCGTATCGCGTCTGGAAAGCCGTCTTCGGAATGTCATCCTTCTTCACTCTCACTTGATGGTATCCGGATCGGAGATCAATCTTTAAGAAGCATCCCGCGCCTTGAAGTTGATCAAAGAGATCGTCGATGCGAGGTAGAGGATACTTATTCTTCACCGTGACTTTGTTCAACTCTCGGTAGTCAATACACATCCGCATGGATCCATCCTTCTTCTTTACAAACAAAACCAGTGCTCCCCAAGGTGACGAACTCGGTCTGATGAAGCCCTTCTCCAACAGTTCTTGTAGTTGCGTCATTATCTCTTTCATTTCCGTCGGTGCCAAACGATATGGAGCACGGGCTATCGGAGCCGCTCCCGGAGTGAGGTCGATTTGAAACTCCACTTGCCGCTCTGGCGGTAACCCGGGTAGATCTTCCGGAAAGACGTCCGGAAAATCTTGCACAACTTCCACATCTTCTACCGACTTCTTCTCTTTCTTCGCGTCCACCACATAAGCCAGGTACGAAGGGTAGCCCTTCACTAGGAACTTGCGTGCTTTAAGAGAGGAAATGATAGGATTACTCCTCTTTCCTTTCTCCCCGTAGATGGTGACCACACCATTTTCCGGCAAAGGCACTTGGATCATCTTTTTGGAACAAAAGATGTCAGCCTTATGCCTCACCAACCAATCCATACCTATAACCACATCGAAACCTCCTATAGCCATAGGTAGCAAATCTATCCCAAAAGAATTTCCATCAAACTCTATTGTGCAATCACAAAAACGGTCACGAACAATCACTTGATCCCCATTCGCTATTTCTATTACAAGTGCATCGGGAAGGACACTAATAAGAGTAGTGAATTGCTTACAGAAGATATCTGATACAAAGGAGCATGTAGCACCCGAATCAAACAAAACACGAGCGGGCAAGGAGTTTACTAGAAACGTACCCGAAACAACATCAGCGGTCTCCTTTGCCTCCTCGGTAGTCATCCGGAAAGCTCGACTTGGCGCCCTTGGCGGTTGCTTGACTCTAGTCATCGAACCCACAGAATTTCCATGGTGGCCACCCACCATCTTCGGGCAATCCCTCTTCATGTGCCCCGGTTCACGACACTTGAAACACACCGGCCCTCGGATAGGGCAATCCCGAATCACATGGCCCTTCTTGCCACACTTAGCACACTCAACAGGACCCGAGTGAGGTTTTGGGTCGCATGGGCCAGAGTGCTTGGCTTTACACTTGTGACACCACCGCCACTCACGGCGACTATCATTGGCTCTTCCACCCCCGAATGATTTAGACTGACGAACGGGCCCAGACGGCCCTTCCCACTTCCTCTTTTGTCCTACAGCGATTCTCTCATCCTTCTCTGCTTCAAAGTCATCTTCTATCAGCAGAGACTCCTCGATCACATCCTGAAGGGTCAAACCCCTAGCATTCCTTACCGCCGTCCTCATCCTTGCCGGCAGTCCTTGATGATAAGCTTTCATCTTTGATCTCTCATCCGGGACGAGATGTCCCACCAAATTCAGTTTTTCCAAGAAAATCTTGGAGTAGTCGGCGATGGATAGGGTCCCCTTCTTCAACCCTCGGAATTCCGCCTCCACCTTGTCCAATGACCTTTCACTGCAGTATTTTTCCATGATCTTCTACTTGAACACCGGCCAAGTCAACTTCGCCAAAACTTCGGGAGTAAGGGCGGACCGTGTGAGGTTCCACCAGATTAGGGCCTCACCCCGAAGTAGTTGGGAAGCGAACTTCACCCGTTGTGAGACATCGCACTCACTCGACTCAAAATCCATCTCTACCTCTTTTAGCCAATACATGCATGCTACCGGATTTGCTGACCCAGAAAACTCCTTCGGATTGCACCCAAGAAAAGCTTTGTAGGTGCATCCCTTGACTTTCCCTTTGTTCCCGTTATCCGTTGGGTCTTCAACAGACACAACAACCGGTCCACCCGACCCCATAACGATGTTTTCCGCCATCGTATCCGGTTGTCGGTTACTAGTGCCTCGATCTTCCAGAAGCTTCATGAAAAACTCTTGCTACTGGGCCATGGCCGAGTTCATGGCCAACATCATACTATCCCGAATCCGGGTCTCCATGGTTACCTCTTCCATGATGGCATTATTAGCAGTAAGGTTCCTTCGCGGAATTTGTTTAGGTACTCCTCCCATGATTATGGGTATGGGAGGTCCCTCGGTAGTTACGCCCACAAGAGGCCGATCAGCTGTAGACTCCACTTCCAAGTGGCCCTCCGGTGAATTTGGTAACCTACTTGGAGTGTTTACCATTTCAATCTGCCATACACGTACGAGAAATAGATTGAGAAAAGACTAAGCGATTTGAACTCATTGTACGTACTAATACCTTCATCAATTATCATAATAATAGTAAACCAAGCATGCTCACATAACAATGCATTCATAATAGCAGTAGCTAAATGAAATTATGAACGAACCATACACAAGAATTCTTGTCACCATCATCACAACTTTCAATCAAAGTAATTCCGTAAATCCTAACGCTCTCCCCACCTAGGATTTCTACCCTAAGGGTGCGTTTGGTTTGCAGACTGGGTGGGACAGGACGGGACAAAAATTCACTGTCCCATGTTTGGCGTGACATGGGACAGGACAAAAGTTAACTGTCCCATGTTTGGCGCGACATGGGACAGGGACAAAGACTGGACAGGGTGGGACAAGATGGGACAAAAGGGGTATTTTCTTGTTCCACCAAAATAGGTGGAACAACATGGGACAGAAATGAGACAGAAACTAAAAATCACTGATTTACCGTCATTTGATGTATAATCCTAATATGGTATTAGTCTTAAGGGTCACCACTACCCATCGTCGCTACTACCACCATCGGCGGCCACTAGTAGCCACCGCCAACCACCGTCGGCCACCTCTACCTATTTCTCCACCATAACAACCTCCTCCACCACCTCCACAACCATCGGTCATCGCCACCACCACTACCATCGTCGACCACCTCCACTAACACCGATCACCACCACCTATTGTCGCCACCACCATCGACGACCACTGGTAGCTACCACCAACCATCGTCGACCACTTCCACCTCTTCCTTCACTACTTCAACAACTTCCTCCACCACCTCCACAACCACCGCCCATCGCCACCTCCACCAATCACCACCACCCATTGCTGCCGCCGTCACCGACGCTCACCGCCAACCATCGTTGGTAACCTCCGTCTCTTCCTCCACTACAATAACCTCTATTACCACTATGCACCGCCACCACCACTACATTTATTACTATATTTCACCTTCTTCACAACTATCGTCTTTCACCGGCCACCCATCATCTTTTATCTTTACTCGTCGTTGCAACTATGCATCCACCAATTCATTAAGATCTTCCAAATTGAATCAACTATTATGTTTTTTATATGAATCGGATTTTTTCGAACTACCATCAATTATTTCAGATTCTTCATTCAAATTTCCTACTGTTGTTTTTGTATGTATTTATATGTATGAAAATTGTGTAAAAAAATTAATAATGTTTTTTAATTAAATTATTTAAAGATATAATTTATTTGTGTTATTTATAACTATTATATGACATATAAAATTATCAAACAACTTTTATGGAAACTTGTCCAGTCCTGTCCTATCCAGTCCTAGTCGTACCAAACACAAGACAACCATTTGTCTTGTCCAGTCCTAGCCTTTTGTCCTGTCCTGTCCAGTCCTGTCCTGTCCAGTTCTGTCCTGTCCCGTCCAATCTTGTCTGCGTACCAAACGCTACCTAAGTGGACAGTGAAACTATAAAGTCTAAAGCTTAAGTCTAGATATGCTAAAACAATACCTAGTTCACTTAAACTAAAGCTCTGATACCAACTTGTAACACCCTAAAAATAGGGATAACAGAAATCCGAAAAACGAACATGCGGTATATAAAATTGCTATGGCAAGAGCCTCCCAAAAACAGAGTATTATATAAACCTGTTTAATTACAGTTGTAATTTAACGGACAATAAATTAACAACCAACTAATCTAATTTCTACAACTAGAAAAGAGATTACAAAAGGGTTGTCATCTATAAGCCCAAAAGTTCTTCTATCAAAAGTATGTCCAATCGCAAGTAATCCCCAAGCTGTCACCCAAGCAATTATGCTAGCTTAGAGTCGGCGCCGCTAGAACCTGAGATACACATCGATACCAAACAAGTGTTAGGCCAAAGAGCCTAGTGAGTTGAAAAATAATAAGCATGCATGAACAGTCACAATTCTTATCAGCAGTTAACCAAAGTTCAACCAATGTGGAGTCAATGAGGGATACCCATAGCACCAATCAAGTTCCACCCAAAGAGACAATATACCTTAGTGCCAACTACTAAGAGTGATACCCAAAGGCCCGGCACACCCGAGGACTACAACCATGGCATTACCCCGAATGGCGGAGGTCTCGGCACATACCCACACGGTGGCGCCCAAGACTACATCCTCCTAGTGTCTACTGACTTGGTTCGTCCAACATAATGCATATAGGAGGTCTTAAGGTATATTCCAACCAAACATATGTCAATACCAACCATGGGTACAATGTTACCATCCAATGCCATGTAAAGTCTAACATAAGACTCAAATATCATAATAATCATTTGTGGATATAATATCATCCAAAATAATGTTCCAAGTATAAATCATCATATACCAAGACAAGTATCCCTTAAACATAGCCAAATACCCATAGTATGTCTACACGGAGAAAACGCCAAATATATGAACAACTAGAGTAAATCATGGCATGATACTTACAAGTATATTCCCCATATAATATTTCATAAGAACACCATCATCTTTTTGAACACATAGAGGTAAACATTTTGAACAATACCCAACAATAAG
Organism: Arctium minus; assembly: GCA_954870635.1. NCBI lineage: Eukaryota > Viridiplantae > Streptophyta > Magnoliopsida > Asterales > Asteraceae > Arctium > Arctium minus. Next base: position 101,224,946 of record OX941082.1, read on the forward strand.
AACAAATAGGAGATTATGATGTGTATCTAGTTTTAACAAATGTTTAGTAAACTCACTAACTAGGTTTTTGGACCAAAACCTAGAAAATAGATGAAATGGAGAAGAATGAAGTCTTGAGACTCCAAATACTTGATTGCTAGGTCTTGAATGTACCCTTGAAGTGGTTGATTAAATGTTTGAAAACCCCAACAATCTCTATGTAATAAATGAAGTGAGAAGGTTTAGAAGTGAGGAAAATCGCCCCCAAAAACGCTCTCAAGCAAACCCTAGGTCAGATTTTGAAGTTGTGAGGTGAATAGAGGCTGCAAAGGGTGTTTTAAATCGACCAGACCACGCGAGCGATAGTGTCCGGCGATAGTGCCATGGACACTATCGCGTGTCACAATCGCGAGGCCTCCCCCGCTCACGGTACACATTGGGCGATAGTGTCAATGGCACAATCGTGTGGCACAATCGTGACCACCCCCCCAACCTACGGTACACATTCGGCGATAGTGCCCTCGCAATAGTGCCAAGGGCACAATCGCGTGGCACCCAAAACAACCCAAAAACTCAACCGAAAACGATAACGAGCATGAGGTAAAACATATCAATAACCATATAACTCATTTAGCAGATTGGAAAGATAATAGGCAATCATAAAGGACTTTAATTACTCAATTAAAACAGTTAACGAAATATGAGAATCAATTACTTACCTTTAGATTTTCTGGGTGTTACAGTATATACTTGTGCCCACGCTGAGAAACAATGTGCCCATACTGTGGAGTACCTGATAATTAGCTACCAGGTATATGTGTCAATTACGCCCCCACAGCGCACCAAAATGGGTCCTTGAAAATGATTAAGTATATATTTTGGATATGAATATCTAAAAACTAACCGCTGTTTATAACCTTTGACGGGTGATCCTTATAACGCATGATTTGTTGATTGTCATTTGGTTACAATCTTCCCGTCATTAAGGGGAGATAGAAAAAATTATTTTCCAAGCGACAGGAACTGTCATGGAATGTTCCCACTCTGTCTCATTTTGATCCCCTAAACATTACAAGGTAAATTTGAAGTCAAACGAATCAGACTCGATACCCGATACGTTTAATATTATTCCAGAAGTGACAAGATCACACATACGGGCTGCAAATATACCAGTAAGGTTAAAAGTTCCTAGCAGGGGCACAACGTCATTGGAAAGTGCGTTGCAATCACACATAGTGGAGGTGTGGTTGAGGTTGTAGATACCAAACGGAAATGGTGGAAGCTACTTGGTTCGATAGATACTCTTTTAGAGGAAGAGAAGAGTAAGGCACTTCCATTTATCATCAATACATAAAAACCTCTTATGAGATTGTCTCTAATTATAACTATGTCTATGAATCATTACTAGAGGACGATCTGAAGTTAATATTGATTCCAGAGATAAAAAAAATATCAAATGAACTATAAGAGTGCATATGAGTTGATGGACAGATCATACATACTTAATGATAATATATTCGCATATACCGTTACTTATGAGATGATAGAGCACGATGATATCGAACCATGCTCAGTTGAAGAATGTCAACAAAGAGAAAATTTACCTAAATGAAAAAAAGCAATCCGGGATAATTGTATTATTTGACAAATGAACAGGTATTTTGTTCAGTAGTGCTAACCCACCAAGTGTAAAGCCTGTAGGACATAGATAAATCATTTGTTAGAGAAGCGTAATGAGAATAATTAATTCATAATGTATAAGGCTCTCATTTGGCGCAAGGTTTCTAACAATGCCCTGGATTAACCACGAGAAGACTTACTCTCTCGTGATGGACTTTAGAAATATTTTGTTAACTAATTAGCCTATTAGTTTCTAAGGACTAGAAAATGCAGTTTTTTTTTGGAAAGGGTATCCTGGCCCAGACTAATCCCTGGAAATTAGGGCCTTTGGACTAGAAAATGCAGTTCATGGATGTGGTTACTACATCTATGGGGATCTAGATTCAGAGATATATATATAATAGTGTTTGATGGCATTACATTACCCAAGTCAAGTAACTCTAAACAATGGAGTGTGTTTGCAATAAAATTGAAACACTTACTTTATATATTAAAGCAATCTAGGCGGATGTGGTATATGCGCCTAAATGAATACTTGACTGGGAAAGGATATAAAAACGATGAACTGTGCTCTTGCATATTTATTTGGGAAAACAAGTTCTAGATTTTCAGTATAGCTCTATATGATGAACATCGTTAAGTGCATTTTTTACATGCATCATTATAGTTTAAATTTGCATTTTGTGTCGTTTTTAGTCGTTTGCATATAGTTTTTATTTTATTTTTAGTTATTTTTGTATAATCATCGATTGGGGATATTACTTTGATGTTTTGTGGTTTTGTCGGGTTTTGATAGGTAATTTACGTTGAAAGCGTGAACATGGATGGTGATGGATTTTTGGAGCATTTGATCAATCATTTATGTGGTGGAGCAATTCAAGAAAAATTTAACAAAGTTGGACCAAAATTTGAAAAAATGATTCATCAAATGAGCTTTTGAAATAAAAGAAATCAAGAGGGGCGTTTTCGAAAGTACTGCTAAGTTGAGGGGGCTTGTTTATAATTTTCATTTTATAAATAGAATTCTTTTTGTAGGGTTCTTGATCTCATCTTTCTCTCTCCCACGGCTCTACCCCGTTTTTTTTCTTTTCTTTAGTTTTAGTTTTGGTTTTGATTTATTCTCCAAATTGTTTTAGTTTAGATTTAGATTTTTAGGTTTGTATTTTCTTCTTCCTTGAGTCGGTGAAGATTGGATGAAGATGCAACCATTTTGATGGATCAACGATGAAGGTGGAATGTGACAGATTCTCATCCAACATATGACATCCATTGTAACGATTCACTTTCTCCATACCTTTTTTTATATGATTATTTAGTTAAATTTTATTTTATCTATTGTTAATGTTTTCTCTCCCTATTTTTATTTTCTGCATCTTTTTAATTTCTTGCATCGTTCTTAATTTATTTACCGCTTTCATAGGTTAAAAACGATTCTTGGAGAATGACACTCCTTGGATCAATATTTAAAGTTTTCATAGATTAATTTTATTGTTTTCGTTAGATTTATGTTTACGTTTTGTTTTATAGTTTAACTTTCATTCATTTGGGTAATCGTCTCTTTGGATCGAAGGTCTTGGTATTGATTAATTGTTTTTAGAACGGATGTTGAGTTTTAATCCATTTCAATTTTAACGAAAGTTGAAGTTGATTTAATTGCCTTTTAACAAATCATTTAATTAATTCAATTGATTTTTGATGAAACGAAAGTTTGGTCTTTTACTTGGATCAAATTGATCAATCACAACGGTCCTAACATGCAAATAGTTAGAGACGTTAATTGGGAAATTTATTCATTTGAAGTCCCAAGGTTTCTTCCCAATGTGTACATATTGCGAAAGCAAGTATGTATCTTGGTTAGAAAAGTTTTTCCACCTCGAGAGAGGGCTGAAGTATTTTTGAAACATGAATTCCCACCATTACCGAAAGTTTGAAGTTGATATTAGCCAGTGTTCGATCTTAGTTGTTTTACGTTTTTTAATTTTTTTCCTTTTTATGTTTATTTATTTTATGTTTACTTAGTTTAACAAATAAAAATCAAAATATTGATAATTCTCATAGCTAGGCCATAGTCTATAACGAGTCTGTGTTCAGAGGCGGAGTTGTGTAGGAGCCAGAAGGGACCTGTGTCCCTTTTGGGATTTTTTTTTAAAAAAAATTGATGTAAAGAAAAAGGCAAGACTTTCATAGAATTTGACATTGGGCTCTACCTCAACTTTTACCCAATGGGCTCCACCTTAACTTTTACCCATTTATCCATGGGCATAATAAGTCATAATAACCCATTTAACTTTTGACAGTAAGAATTACACAGTTCTCTAATCTAAATAGGTAAGTAATTTTGCACAGAAAATGGTTGAAACAAGAAGGGATAAGGTGTTCTCTCTCGTGTATTTGGCTATTTGCTTATAAAACTAGCAATGATATTACCCAGGGACGGACCCAGCTTGGTGGCGAGGGTGGCACATGCCACCGTATTGTTTCTTCGATGAAGGGTAAAAATTTTAGGTTCGTGAGGTGCAACCGTATCGTTTTGGAAGATGCTACCTTATTATTTTGGAAACTTCAAGAACTTGCAACCGTTCCTCGTAATCAACCAAAAAACCAAAAAAAATTATGAAATCAACCAAAAAACCGAAGAAAACTCCTGACATCAACCAAAAAACCAAAACAAATCTCTTGAAATCAATAAAAAGATTAAAAATCCGTCGAAATCAAGCAAAAAACTATAAAAATTCCTCAAAATTGTGGAATTAGGCTAAAAACATATCAGACAATATTTAACGTCGATAAAAACCGTGTTTTTTGTAATTATTTTTCTTTTCTATATGATGTGGTGCCACCGTATGAAAAAAATTATGTGTCCGTTCCTCATATTTTTTTTTCTATATTACCTGTTGCGACTGCAACAGTCGAGAGGACATTTTCAGCTATAAACATCGTGAAGAATAGGTTGCACAATAAAACGGAAGATCAATGGATGAACGATTGTCTGGTTACTTACTTATATTGAAAAGGATGTTTTTACTAAGGTTGATAATGAAGTTATCATAGATAGGTTTTAGAAAATGAAAACTCGTCGAAGTCATTGTTAAATATGTAAAGGTCAGAATATTATGAATATAATATCAATGTTTTTGCAATTTTCAGATAATTAATATTTATATATTCTTTAATTAGTGCTCCCCCTTGTATAAATTTCTGGATCTGCCCCTGTCTGTGTTAGTCCATCGCCTCCCTGTGATCGACCCGTATGCTACACTTCACGTACGCTTGCGGTTATAAATTTAAAACACTTCAAACATAATAGGCATTCTTGATGAAATAAGAGAAACCACAAGCTACTTGAAATCTGAATTTGAGATGAAAGATATTGGGAAAACTTGGTTTTGTCTAGCTAATTGAGCTACGATACCGAGTTTGTGGAATATTAATCCACCGATCCGCATAAGTCCGAAAAATGATCTGGTGATTTAATATGGATAAAGTGCATCCATCTAGCACTCCCATGATCGGTCAAAGTGTTGGGTGTAAGGAAATATCTATTTCGTCTAAATTATTATGACGAAGAGGTATTGGAAGCTAGAATTTCATACATAAGTGCAATAGGCACATTATTATACATAACACAATACACTTGATCGTATATTGTATTTCTTAGTGAACTTGTTAGCTAGTTTTTGCTCACGCGATGTCATTGGAATGATATCAAATTAATCTTTTGGAACCATTGACATGGGCTCACACTTTCCCTAATAGAAACAAAAGTGTCATTGACAATGGAACTTCAATACCTAATAAAAATATGAGCGGCCAATGTACCAGCCCTTATGCAAAAAACCAAACAATGTATTAGTATGTATTTGTTGATATTAGGTATCTGTCTGACCCATACAAAGTTTGTTCCCAAATTGGATAAGGAACCATAGGGAACATGTTGATTGCTTGGAGGTAAACTAAGCAAACCTTATATAGCTACATCTTCGAACTATTCGAACAATAGTACTTTACATGAGACTGTTGAAGAGTGTAAACGGTTAAGGACTATAATTACATATATTAGAGGAGCTAATGTTTTGAGTTCAACCAATATCCTACCCGCGTATATAGAAATAATACATCATGTATCTAATAAATGAATGTAAGATACATCAAGGATGATAACACAAAGCATATTCAACTTAAGTTTCTATATAATCAACAATAAGAAACTCTTCTCTAGATTCAAATGGATCATGTAAGATGCCAGGAGAATGTGACATATTTGTTTACCAAATCATTGCCTAATTCGTATTTGGAAAATATGTAGTAAGTATTAAAATCCAAATGTTTTCCAAACTCCCTAGATTAATACACAAGTCAGGGGTAATAGACAAAAGGAGGTGTCTACTAAACATGTACTATTAGTGGGTTGTGCTCTTTTTCCTTCACCCAAGGTTTTATTTTTCCCACAGGTTTTTGTTCCTTGGTGCAAGGTTTTAGTGAGGCAACAGTTTATAAATCATCTTGTTTTCTAAACCTCTTGATTGATGTACGAATCAAGAAAGATAGTAAACTAAAGAAATTGTTTACTAGTGCCTTGTACTCTTTCCTTCGTCTAAAGTTTTTTTTCCACTGGGTTTTGTTTATTTGACATAAGGTTTTAATGAGGCAAAAATTATGCACCATCATTCCTTTGACTCAAGACAAAGGGGGAGTGTTGAAGGATTATGTGTTATCATCAAAAGGAAGTGATTGAAAGAATAGTTTCCAAATATTAGAATTTACCATAATGAACGTTTCCTATTCAATGTAAACGCATCCCTATTTAAAGGGTTTATGATTAATGAAAGATACAGATTTATTCTCTTTCTTTTACTGTTGTCCAATTTCGTTTAGTCTTAACATTTAGTTAATTATTTTTATATAAAAAACAAAATTCAATATGACAAAATACTAATAATTCATTCTAACAATTTCTTTGAGTATATCTAAACATAAAATCAAATAATAGTAGTTTTCAAGTGAGTATATCTATATATCTTTTCCAACATTCTGCTCTATCATCAAAGACATCATATGATACATGACATCATTTGGGTCACAATGTTGACTGTTTGAAGTAACATTTTATGTGAAACAATATTGATCGTTTTGATTTTCTGTCTCATCCCATGTTGATGTGTTTTTCATCATTATTTATAAACTTTCAGGGTTAAATTATTTTTTCCTTCAAAACCATCAATTTTAAAAGGGAAAATTGCATCAAAATGGAACCAACTTTGTCCTTTTTCCTATTTTGGGGAACCAACTTTTAAAACTTTCATTTTAGGGTTTGGAACAAACTTTTTACTTATTTAGGTAACCAGTTACCTAAATGAAATGGCAAAAAGAAAACTAAAACTAACACTTACGTGGATATTCTAATAATTTTATGAAAAAATATTTTCAAAAAATATTTTCAAAATAAAAAAATTAAGTAAAAGGATTGCCCTAAAATAAAGGCTCCACGTGCCCCTTCATTCCCCCTTTATGTCCGATGATGGTAAATCACCGTCCAAAATTCGGTGACTGCAAATCACCCCCAATCTATGTTTTCTCTATCTATCCCGTGTCTTCACTCTCCAGCCACCTCTTTCAAGATCCATCATCATCTCTCTCTTGACACCACCTCTATCCATCTAGAAATGCTATGTATATTGAGGAAAAAAAAACTAGTCGGTCGTATATTGAAGGGTGAAGGGTCACCGTAAGAAAAATACCATCCCTCTGCGGAGCATCTCTACATCCGTTTCACCAATACATTGAACAGAAAAAACAAATTGGACGTCGATGGGGGAGGGGAAGGGGGGGTGTTTTGTGTTCGTGTTCACCGCCAAATATTGAAAGGGAGGGTAGGGAGATGTACTCGTCGGTAGTGTTGTGGAGTGGGAGGTCATATTATAATTTTTTAAACTAGTGATGTGTAATTCAATTTTTATATTTGAAAAAATAAAAGTGACACATCAGATTTCATCGGTTCCACGTCATCATTTATAGGTCATCAGGTAAAGAAATCCCTTAAATAAATGAAAAGTTTGATTCAGACCCTAAAATGAAAGTTTTAAAAGTTTGTTCCCCAAAATAGAAATAAGGGCAAAGTTGGTTCCATTTTAATACAATTTTCCCATTTTAAAATCAAAACACATAGCAGTTACATCTTCTATTTTTTTAATAGATATGAGTGTCTTTAAGCTTCGTACTCGATATTAGGTAATTAGTCAATAACGTATGTAAAACAATGACGATTTTGAAATCCTAAATACATATAGATATGAGTTGGAGTATCTACTATGGATGGTAATCTTTTAAAAAGGTAAGAACTTTCTTTGTTCATAACAAAAAAAACTACTTTATTTTGATACAAAAAGAGAGCTCATGTGAAGGAAATAACTAAGAGAGTCAATGAGAGATGAATGATGGAAAAGATAATCAAGGTTTTCTAGACAAGAAGACAAAATTATAATTAGTGGGAATAAGGGAGAAAAGATGATTGATAGATTTCATTTTGAGCATTATTTACACATTATATGTGAGAGTTTTTCTTCCATTTTAGTTGTGTTTTCTCTTTATATGTTCGTATTTTTTCTTCTTATTTTTTTAGTTTTATTTGGAGTTGTTGAGGATGCATCAGTTTTTGGGTTATTGGACTGCGATTGTTGTTACGCCTGTTTTTTTATTGTCATCATCAACGTGAATAATGATCAAATGCTTTTTGAAATGGTTTTAGGTGTGTGGCATTCATGACCACTTTGCACAATTATCGAGTAAACTGTATCGGATTTCTATACGTTCAATTATTTGTTATAAAGCTTTGTGTTTGAAAGTTTTATAAAAAATTTGTTGGGAACTGAAGAATAACTCAAGTATGGTTAATGCTTCTAGTTCCAAATTAATACTGCTAGAAGACTTCAAAGTTAATACTGCTGAGTATTACTACTGCTAGTAGAATTAATACTGCTAGTCAAAGTTAGTGCTGCTTGAACAAAGTTAGTACTGCTTAGCTAGTTAGTACTGCTAGTGGTTAGTGCTGCTTAGTAGTTAATGCTGCCAAGACTTAATGCTGCTTATAAGGTAATGTGAAGATAATGATGAAGAGATCGTGGATAAATATAAACAAGGATATTCTGAAGATATTCATGGAAGATATTCTGAAGATATTTTATTTATTGTAATTATCTTTTTGTTCAGTATATGTATAGATTTGATAGAATAGTTTGAAGATAGAAATTTTAATTCTAAGTTTTTGTTTTAGAGAGAATCAACCTCAAGGCATAGTTCCTAATTCTAGAGAAGTAGAATTCGTCTTGAAAGAGCTTGTTCTTCAAGATTGAGGTTGAGTGTGTAATCTTGTGATTTTAATACAAGTTTGCAAAGTGTTTATCATATACTATTTGTTTACTGTTTCATTGAATATCAAAGTGTTATTCCGCAACTTCTTTGATATTGTTTATGAGATTTTATTCTTGTTGAGAATTTGATCCTGACAAGTGGTATCAGAGCAAAGGAAAGAAATTAAAGAGATGAAGCTGGTAATTCTGTCACAACAAGTGCAAATTACCAAACTCAAGAAATTGGTGATGAAGCTAGTCCACAAAAAGAAGAAAAGACAATTTGTGCTAAGGAGAAGGAAATCAGGGGATGATGCTCCCAAAAAGGGGGAGTTTAACATGGAAGAAGTCTCAGATAAGGGGGAGCTTGATGGAGTAAAACATGATGTTGAGGGGGAGCAAGAAGCAGAAACAGAAATAGAAACTCAAGAAGCAGCAGTAACAACAGAGCAAGCAGTAGAAACCATTAATACTGCTAGTTCAAGTAAAGCAGCAGAAATGGTTAATACTGCTGAAATTAAACAAGCAGCAGAAACAGTGAAAGAAGTATTAACAGATCTTGAGATTGCAGAAACCTTACTTAAAGCCAAGCATGATACTCCCAAGGTCACTTCAAAGACCAAAGGAGTAGTCATCAAAGAACAAGGTGAAGTGATCAAGAAAGATAATAGTAAGAAGGTAATGAACAAAGACAAAGGAAAAGCAAAAATGGTGGAATCTGATCAACTAGTCAAAAAGCAAAGGTTGGTTGAATCAGATGAAGCCTTGGCCAAGAAGATGCAGGCTGATATTGAAAAGGAAGAAAGAGTTCAGGTTGAAAAGGACAGGGAGATGGCAAAGGCTCTAGCTGCTGAACTAAATGAAGCCTATCAACAAAGCCTGGCAACTGAACTTGCACAGAAGAAAGCAGCATCTTTGAAGAAATCTGTGGTGATAAAAACAGCTGCAAAGAAGAGACAACCCTCAAAGACTTTTCTTGGTACTCAAGAGAGAAACAAGATGATAATTTTTCTCAAGGGTGCTATAGGAGTCAGAAAGGAGATGTTCTCCAAGATGACATTTGAGCAGATCAAGGAGCTGTACAATTCTGAAATGACCAAGCTTCAAGGGAATGAAACTGCCAGAGTGGAGATGGAGAAGAGAATGAAAGAAAGCAATGATTTCATGATAGAAAAACCTTTTCCAGATGAGCAAGAAACACCACCAAAGAAAGAAGCCACTCTGGGTGAAAGTCTAAGGACTTTAAAGAGAACCAAGATGATGGCAAGGAGAAAGTTAACCAAGAAGCCTAGAATAGCTGAAGGAGAGACTGAGAAGGTTGCTGAAGAAGAAGGGGCACCTGAGTCATCTGAAAAGAAAGAATCTTCAAGTACTGATGATTTAAAGATGTACATGGTAGTGATGGACAAAGTTCCTGAACCAATTTCAGCAGAACCTGTTGGTATAAAGCCTCCTGAAGTTATTCACTGGGATACACTGACAGTGGATGGAAAGGAGTATATCAGACTCAAGAGGAAGGATGATAAGTATGAGGTATTCAACACTTGGGCCAAGATTGTCAGAACATGTTCTAGGTCTGATATAGAAGAGATGTTTGAAATAGGGATGAAGTTGTATGCAGATCAGTTAAAAGCTCCAGGGATTTCAATTACAAAACTGGTGATGGAGTATCTGTGTATGATGTTCAAACCTGAAGAAGTGGAGCATGTCATAAGAAATGTGTTTCAAGCAGTCACAAATTGGACTCTATATGAAACTAGTGGAGTATATGCAGTGACTTTGGATAGAAATCACATAGAATACTTCCTAGTGGATAGAGTATACAATCACAGCAGACTTAAGCTTCATACAATGCTGAAGAAGAAGCTTGGATGTGTTGAAAACTCAGAAATGGCCAAATATCTGATTAAGAGAATGATCAATCAAAGTTTGGGGTTAAATGTTGATACAGGGATCTGAAGAATGGTATTTTGGGAGCATCTGAAGAACTTGACTTCTCTTCCTAAAAGTCAAGTTAGGGGGAGATTGTTGGGAACTGAAGAATAACTCAAGTATGGTTAATGCTTCTAGTTCCAAATTAATACTGCTAGAAGACTTCAAAGTTAATACTGCTGAGTATTACTACTGCTAGTAGAATTAATACTGCTAGTCAAAGTTAGTGCTGCTTGAACAAAGTTAGTACTGCTAGTGGTTAGTGCTGCTTAGTAGTTAATGCTGTCAAGACTTAATGCTGCTTATAAGGTAATGTGAAAATAATGATGAAGAGATCGTGGATAAAGATAAACAAGGATATTCTGAAGATATTCATGGAAGATATTCTGAAGATATTTTATTTATTGTAATTATCTTTTTGTTCAGTATATGTATAGATTTGATAGAATAGTTTGAAGATAGAAATTTTAATTCTAAGTTTTTGTTTTAGAGAGAATCAACCTCAAGGCATAGTTCCTAATTCTAGAGAAGTAGAATTCGTCTTGAAAGAGCTTGTTCTTCAAGATTGAGGTTGAGTGTGTAATCTTGTGATTTTAATACAAGTTTGCAAAGTGTTTATCATATACTATTTGTTTACTGTTTCATTGAATATCAAAGTGTTATTCCGCAACTTCTTTGATATTGTTTCTGAGATTTTACTCTTGTTGAGAATTTGATCCTGACAAAATTCAAATTGGCACATTAGTTTGTAGAACCTTGAACTCATTAGAGTTGTAGATTTAAACCCCTATCGTGAAAGGAGTTGTGATTAGGGACTAGAAATTCCTTGGGAATTGAAGCGTCGGATGATCCGACGTGTGGCCGGTTTTGAGTTATGAGGTTCAGCCTTATGAGTAGGTTCACGTATGAATGATTAAGGTATTAGATTCATGTAATATCCCGGTTATTTAAGTCGTGATCTTCTTGTTTCGGTAAGTCTTTGGGTTGAATCTTCTGTTGTTGTTTGCTAAAGGTCGGAATTGAATTGATGGATTGAAGATAGGCATTATGTATGTGTTGGTGGCGTATCATGTTAGTGAGTCTTCATGAATAAAGGAGACGTGGTGATTCGTTGATAAAGCAGTAAGATTTGGGGTTTTATTTCCATATCGGGTGAAACTTTAAGTTTTATTAGACATCGACTCCGTGCGACCTGGAATGAAATACTTCATGGCATACTCATGTTTTGACATGGCCATTTGGATTTTAGGCGTCGACTCGTTCTTTTGAGGTCAATAATCTTTGGAATATTGGAAGTACCCCGTTGGATCGTGAGAAGTGTTTGCCTTACAGTGGTAGAACTTTAAGGAGATTGGATGTTGGTAATTAAGTATCGACGATTAAGACCATCTTGATATGGTAAAGGTTTTTATAGACTGAATGGTTGATGTTTGGGTATAGTTTGGAGTTGTGCGATAGTCGAATTTGAATAAACCGACTCCCTGGATCAGGATTCATGGTGCGGGTAGATTTTACCATTAGGCACTTTAAGATAAGATATTTTGAGGTTGATAGAGTCACTAGAATCAGGAATCATGGTGCGGGTAGCAAGGATCTTCATGTATGATACGTTCATAATTGCATCTAGCCAGTGTTATGGTGAACTTATATGTTGCATGTCTATGCTTGAATCGCCTGTATGTGACGACCGATGGGGAAGTGGACAAATTTCTGAGGAGTAGTAGTTAGAAGAAGTTGATGTTTATAGCATTGTCACGTGGGGTGACGGTTAAGAATGATGAATACATGAAGTTGACCATCTTGGGTCAGGACAATTGGTTGAAGTAGAACCATAGGCCTATTGAATCGACTTTATTTCAAGAAGAAATCATGAGGTTAACCGATTTAGTCGTCTATCGTTACCTTAAGATGTTGAGCATCCGGATGTCGGTAGTGAGATGGTTGGACTTGGTGAGCTCAGTCCTAAGATTTTGGGTCTCGACCAAAATTCATGCATAAAACTTACTTTTAAAATAATTTGCATAAAGTATTGTTAGTGCAAAAATATGTTGGATACAAGATCAGTAAAGCTGAAGTCAAAGCAAGTCAAAGCTCAGTCAACTCTTATGTTAAAGTCAAAGTCTTTTGTAATAAAAGTCAAAGTCAAAGTGTTGTGTTTTAAGTGTTTGTGTCCTTGTATAAATAGGTATATGGCTTATTGTGTTGTAAGAGTTTTTGAGTGTGTCATTAAAAGAATAGTACGTGGATAGATTCTAGAGAGAGAAATATTCACAGAGCCCTGTATACGAATTCTTGAATCAAATTGGAAAAACAGGTTGATTGTTTAATTATTCTCATATTGTTGTTGTTATTGAACTGTGATTAGAACTTGAATTTTGGGAATAATAAGTATTGCATACTTTCCCAAATTATCATGCGGGTCATAAATTGGATCCGTGGAAAGACGTTTAATATGCGCAAGATTTTTAAACCATGAGTTTAAGCATGCATAAAATCGTTTTATTGTAGATGGTTGCTAACTTTGTTGAGATTTTCTTTATCCATGTTTTTTGTCGAACGCTATATTCGGATATTGTAGTATTTACGCCTTACCTTGTTTAGGATCTCGGGCAAGTAACTACGATTTATGATCTTGACGTTGGATCTCCTCCACATATTATTTCCATGTTTTGGTGTTTGAGTTTTATAGGAAATTTTATTCTGTGTGAGTTATGTTGAGTTTTATGGAGTATTATTTTTACGACGTGTTGCGACGCATGAATGAACTTTGAAATGTGTGGTATTTATTCTGGTGTTTGTAAATTTACAGGTTTCATTGAGCGTCTTGTCTCATGCGAGTTTTTCCCATACCTTTTCGCAACCGTAAGAGACGTCTTGAGAGTCTTGTCATTGCATAATTGCACTTTTAAGTTTTACACAAGCTTATTTCGTTGTACACTGCTTAGTATTTGAATTGATTTACAGTTTTGTGTGAGTAAGCATATGACGGACCTATGATGGTTCGAGCTGAACTTTTGCTTTATACCTTATTCGGTTGTTGATTTACTGTTATTGTTTCACGCAATGCACTATATTGATTTGCTGGTATGCATGACATTGTAGCCAACAGTTTGGGACAAAGAGTATTTTATTCATGCGGCTTAAAAGTCTGAAATCGATTTAAATTATTTTACGTTTGACCAAATCGCATGCACCTATCGTTTTACTAAATTTGGGAAATAAACTGATGTATGTGGGTCTTGTTTGAAATTTTATTCCATGTCATTTTATGGTCAAGAGAGAGAATTTTGGAGCTTGAAATTGTGAAGTTCCTCTTTTGGGGTTTGTACAAACATTTATTGTACAATGTCTTAGTGCAGAAAATTATTTTACGTACACGATATTGATTGATGCATGCTAAGACCATAGGGGTCCCTTTGAAAAGTTGTTACGCCTGTTTTGTTATTGTCATCATCAATGTGAATAATGATCAAATGCTTTTCGAAATGGTTTTAGGTGTGTGGTATTCGTGACCAATTTGCACAATTATCGAGTAAACTGTATCGGATTTCTATACGTTCAATTATTTGTTATAAAGCTTTGTGTTTGAAAGTTTTATAAAAATTTCAAATTGGCACATTAGTTTGGAAAACCTTGAACTCATTAGAGTTGTAGATTTAAACCCCTATCGTGAAAGGAATTGTGATTAGGGACTAGAGAAATCCTTGGGAATTGAAGTGTTAGATGATCCGACGTGTGGCCGGTTTTGAGTTATAGGGTTCATCCTTATGAGTAGGTTCACGTATGAATGATTTAGGTATTAGATTCACATAATATCCCGATTATTTAAGTCGTGATCTTCTTGTTTCGGTAAGTCGTTGGGTTGAGTCTTGTGTTGTTGCTTACTAAAGGTCGAAATTGAATTGATGGATTGAAGATAGGCGTCATGTATGTGTTGGTGGCGTATCATCTTAGTGAGTCTTCCTGAATATTTTAGATATGGTGATTCGTTGATAAAGCGGTAAGATTTGGGGTCTTATTTCCATATCGGGTGAAACTTTAAGTTTTATTAGAGATCGACTTTGTGCGACCTGGAATGAAATACTTCATGGCATACCCATGTTTTGACATGGCCATTTGGATTTTAGGCGTCGACTCGTTCTTTTGAGGTCAATGATCTTTGGAATGTTGGAAGTACCCCGTTGGATCGTGAGAAGTGTTTGCCTTACAGTGGTAGAACTTTAAGGAGATTGGATGTTGGTAATTAAATATCGACGATTAAGACCATCTTGATATGGTAAAGGTTTTTATAGACTGAATGGTTGATGTTTGGGTATTGTTTGGAGTTGCGCAATAGTCGAATTTGAATAAACCGACTCCTTAGAGATTGTATTGGCACGTCCCTGGAAGGAAGGCTCTGCCAATAACGATGGTGAATTGTTAAGGAATTTTGGGAATTCTTTGGAATTGGTATTAATCATTAGAATACGGAGTCAGAACCGTGTTGAGTTGGGACGAATTAGTCAGTGATAAGTTGAGGTCACAAGCTACCCATAAGGTAGTACGTGTCACCTAAGGTTGGGAGGCAACCAAGATCGTATGGTTAGAAATTTCTCCAGAAAGGTTCGATGTTCACTCTAGTGTAAGTGTAACGTATCAAGACAGATATTGGGTTGGGAGAGTCTTCGAGAAAATCGGAGTGGTAGTTGCGTCAAGAAATCATCAAATTATAGCTCAAGGTTGAATGGGGTTAAAGGAAATCCCTTGGAAAAGGGGGGGTCGTTTTGAAAGAATGACATCATTGAGGTATATGATTAGTTGTTACCTTTTGGGGAACCGAGGGAACCCAATGAGGGCTGAGAGTGGTAATGGAATGCCTTGTCCGAGAACTAGATTTCGAGGACGAAATTATTATAAGGTTGGGAGGATTGTAACACCCAGAATTTTCGGTAAGAAATTGTGTTCTGGGTAAATATACTCATGCTTGAAGCCTGGCCTAATGAAGTTTTAGTTAAGGGATGTTTTACCTTAGACCCTAAGATTATCGGGAGCTTTCGAGCGTGAAAAAGGAAGATTTTTGGGTCCTACACTGCTTGGGCGACAGTGCCTGCGACTGTGACATGTGTCACTATTGCGGGGCAAGGTCGCGGGGAGCATACCCCTCTCGGTACAAGCGGGGCGACAGTGCCCGCGATTATGCCACAGGGCAATGTCGTGGGGCACTGTCGTGGTCGGGGCCAGGGTCTTTTAATGCTGCGATTTTTCCACTTTTTCCCCCGTTTCACTTCACCCTCCCCATTTATTTCTCTCCCAAATCGTTTCCCCAACACCCAATACGAACTATAACTGATTTTTAGACTTTTCATGGAAATCAAAGTATTCTTTCATCATCAAAGCTCGAGATTGCAACCCCTTGAGCTATATTCAAGTGTACATCTCCATTCCTTGAGATTTCTAGGTTTTGGGGGTTTTGCTCAAATTTAAGTGGTGGGGTCATCTCTCTATTTTCTAAACTTTTTATAAGTTATAAATGCTTCATTAATGACTCTCTAGTGTTTATATTCCTCAAATTTTGGTTTGGATGATTTTGGAGAAATTAGGTCAATTTAGGTTTTGGCCAAAATGGGAGTTTTGATATAAGGTGTTTTGGAGAACGATTCTAAATGGTTGAATATGAATATTTATGGTTGGAAACTTGTGGATCTAGGTTTTTGGAATGTTTTTCTTGTGGATTCAAGTTTCTTCAAGGAATCTCATGTTGGCTTGAAAATCTAGATTTAGCCTAAATCTAGCAAGGTGAGTTCAAGTTGCTTTGTGAAAACTATGTACATGCCAAAAATGTTTATTTTGATATATTGAAATGTTTTCTTTGACATTTACCAAATGTGAGTATTATTTGATGAGTTTTTCATCTTAGTACCATGAGTTTATAAATCTTGAGAAATGTCCGTATTTGGGGTTTTTAGACATTTTGATAACTAAAACATATTTATAGGTCTTTTGTTGATTTTCCTATAAATGGAGATTATTTCATGTAAATGCATTTTAGTGTATTTGGATTGGAAAATCATATTGTTATGAATTGGGACATTTTGGAAATGTAAATGACATGATTTTTAATGGAAAATGGTCGGTCTCAAGTCTCAACCAAGGAGGGGTTTTGAGTTGATCGTGTCTTAGAGCATGTGTCTTGTATGAACATTGGCTAAATACGTTTTTATCACTTACGGTGACTTTTATTGATTAGTCATTTGAACTGTTAAGCTTTTGGCTGGATTGTGACTCAGATGAGTCTTAGGGACATTTGTCCTGTTTTATTGGCTCAATAAAGAGCTTTGGACGTACGGTGCATTTAAATGTACAATTGTTGGAAATTACATTTTTTGAGTGTGTTAGGCATTCAATTGGAGTCAAGTAATGTTTTAGACTGCGATGGAAATGGATCCATAGGCATATAAGTCGTTTTGTGTGGGATGCACACCCCCGTTTGAAAAGTGGAATAGGCATGGGGTCTTAATGGGTAATAGTTGTGGATTTTATAGTTGGGCAACGACTAATGACCAATAATTGTAATTCCTGCAATGTACCGAGAAATAGGCATGGGGTCAAGATGGGTAATAGTTGTAGACTTCAAAGTCAGGCAATGGCCAACGACCATTAATTATAATTTCTTGTGAATGAGTGAAATCTAGAATTAATGGAATGACCATTGATTCGTAGTGGGGCTCTTGAACATGTGTGTGTGACTTACTTTTGTGTTCCGTCACATTCAATGGAATCGTGTCTCCCCCGTCACCGAAAGGTGTTGTTTTGGGCATTGTATTTTAGTATCCATGTTTTCGGTGACGTTTTACATATATGGATTTCTATCCGTGATTTATGGGTTGAGTATTATGCCCTACCTGTGTTTTGGGTGTTTCGGGATATAAAGATTTATCCTCGTTTTCATAATTTGGTAGTTTTATTTCTATTCTCGTTTTGAGTGAGTTTTGGGTTGGATTTACTTTACAAAGGAATGTTTAATATTAGGGTATTCGTCTTTAAAATTGTGTGGATTAGAAAACGTTTATATTGGTGTTTCCATCATCTAAAATGCATGTTATCGGAAAATGGTTCATTTCTATATTAAAAGTAAATCATTTTAAAGGAGTATGATTTAAGTTGCATTCTTTCTTTTTAACGATATATTTATCCATGTTGAAAACTCTTGAACTCACTAGGCGTTAGCCTAACCTTTTTGTTTGTCGGCATGTGCATCAAGCTCCGGTTGGGAATGGTGTGAAGAAATGAGTGCTAGTTATGTGCTCGAGAGAGAGTAGCTTGGGCGAAGTCTTCCGCTTAGCGACTGTTATTGGGTTTTTAGTAACACCCGACTTTAATTGGTCCTTATGTAAGACTTTATTTACTTAGTTGACGGTTAAATCTAGAATCGTATTTCAAGTGTGAACTTATCGTAAGAAATTTTATCCTTCTTTGAGGTATTATTGAAAACTTTAAATTAGTCGCTCTTTCCAAATTTGCGGGTGTTACACTAAGCACCCTCTTGGGTGTGGGTGTGAGCCGAACTTGAGACTAGTAGGCAACATTTTGGTGTTGCCATTATTGTTAACTCTTAAGCTTGGTCACTTGAGTGGGGATTTAACTCAAAGCGGATAAGTCGATCACTTTGAAGTGTTAATATCAGATCCTTCACTCAGAGATGGGCGGATTCGAAATACGGCTTAAGTGATGCACAAAGATTTAAGAGTCTTTGATAACTACGTAGAGATACGAGTTTTGTATGATTTACTAAGGTTCAAACATTGTCGAGATTTAAATCACAAAGAGACTTGGGTATAAATCTTCATACTAATAGAACTTGATATTTTTGTCAACTTAGCGAAATTGGCAATAGTGGTGACTTTATGGACTCTTTGTTGGTACGGTTTATAAAGGTTCACTTTCGAGAGATTAGGATCTTTATAAATGTTTTTTTGACATAAAGTTTCTAACCATTTTGTTGCTACAATTGTCTTAAATGAAACTTACGCCCATACCCATTTTAGTTTCTTATTTAGATTTCGTTGTTAAAAGCGTCAAACTCGCTCAAAATATTTTCTTCTTCTCTAATTGAAATCGGTGTATTCTCGACTTAGTACTCGAAACTTTGAAGTCCAATCCTTGTGGATACGATCTCGGTATATTTACCACTTTATTACTTATAACGATCATAGTGTCGGTGTATACTTGTTCCCCCATTATGGACTATACGGTTTTCTGCTACCAACTTTTTGGTGCCATTGTCAGGGATTGGCATATCTCTAGAGTTTCTTGAGTTATAAGTTGAGTTTTTCATTGGTTTTTCTTTCACCATAATGGATGGTTTTAGTTGGGATGCCTCGTATTTTAATACTTTCAATTATTCATGGGAATAACATCCTAACTTTTTGGCAAATATTCAAGATGATGGCACCTACCCTTTATTTTCACCTCCCTATCAAGATTGAAATGTCACGTTTATAAATACATTTGACCAATCATGAGAGGAGAATTTTGATTATTTTTCTGATGTTCAAGGGATTAATCCTCACAAGGGATTAATCCTCACAATGGATTCACGTCCTTTGTTCCGAACAACCCACCCGAGAATGTTTTTGAACAACCCAAATCGTCTCACTCTTTTGAACTTTTTCCCCAAACTTAACGGAAAATTTTACAACATTTTTGGGAAATTTCACATCTTCTTTTAAATCCTTGAAAATAAGATGGGACAACTGGTCGACGAGTTGAAAAATCAAAGTAGAGGTCCCTTACCAAGTGATAATGAAAAATCAACATATGTTGGTAAGGATGGGAGTGATTTTAAGAAAGAGTTGGAGATTTTTGAGGCAAATTTTGAACAAATGAGCAAGCCTTTCTTTACTTCCCAATAGTGAAGAGGTGCTTTAAGATGATAAAATTCCTAAATTAATGATTTTTGCTCATATTGTGCAGCCTTCTTTTTGTGACCACAATGCTCCAACCGGGATCATGCCATGGACCATTGGGATGATTTCTGTGATCAAGAGCTTGAGAATTTTGCCTAGATCGTGTTCTTTGGGTGGTGTGGTTAGACGAAGATTTGGTATGGTGGAGGTGACTATAATCTTGAAACCACTCCACTTTTTGAAGATGCACTCGTGGGGTGGTGAATCGCATCCTACATAACCTTGATACAAACTTGTCTTTTTACTCTCGGCTCTAATTTTGTGTCTTTTATTTTACATTTTTGTGTGTGTAATTTGAGTATGTTCTTTTTCGACTAGTATAAAAAAATTATGAGAAAAAAAATGCAAAAAGAAAAATAAAGAAAGAAATGTCTCATGCATCTTATATCCTTAGATTTTATTTTTGTTGCATAGTTTGAATAATCTATCACTACTAGCATATTTCTAGAACTAAGCAACCAATTCTTCGGTATCCATATTGATTAAACTTTGAAACTCTAGATATGACATAGGTCTTTTTTTTTTAAATACTTGGTCGATACACTTTTCCATTGTTGCCTTACCCGAAACTTTGAGTCTTACCATTCCCTACATAGTCAGAACATTGAGTATTTTAAGTTTGGGGGAGAAAACTCAAGTGTTGAAAAAAAAGAGCTAAATACTTCGAAAAATTGGAAAGATAAAAAAATACAAATAGTTGAAGTTGACACTTTGAGGTAAAAAAGAAGTTAGATAAAACATATCAAATACATAATAAAAAATTTTAATGTGTAACCCAAAAGAGCAAGTTTGAGGGAAGTTGAAAAATATAAGGAAAGTGAGAAGATTTAAACCCCAACCATTCAAAGTCCTATGGATCTAAGTTTGCAAAGTTAATTTTTATAAAATGGGTGAATTATATCTTAGCTTATGGAAATCAAATTGCAATAAAAAATAAAGTGGAAAATTTAGGAAAAGCTATGAATATTTTTAATCAAAGTGATTTGAGATGCAAAATTTAAAAAAAAAACAAGAAAAAAAAATCGAAGATCCTATTTGTGATACTTAGTCTTCTTGTGTGCAAATCTTTTTTGTTTTTAATTTTGTCTTTTTAGTTACTTGAGAACAAGTAACAAGTTAAGTTTGGGGGTGTGATAACTCTCATTTTAAGCGTTATTTTCACATTATTTGTGTGAGTTTTTCTTTCATTTTAGTTGTGTTTTCTCTTTATATGTTCATATCTCTTCTTTTTATTAATTTATTTTTATTTGGAGTTGTTGAGGATGTTTTATGTCTATATGCATTAATTTTTGGGTTAAATGTTGGAGCGATTGTGCCCACAACTACCCATTGTGGGCACTCAAGCTACTCTTAGACAAAACCCGTTTTTGTGCTTCTAACCAAGTAATATGAGTTGTATAGGGATGCAAGGGATTGGAAAATCTCAGAAAATCTTATTTAATTATGGCCCTCATTATTCAAATGATCTTGGAGATGTTTGTCCATGGGATTTTTTCTCTTCTTGCCACTATAAATAGAGACCTTGAGGAAGCATTTGAGAACACCGGGAACAATGTAGAGCTCCAGCCCTTTCTTTCTAAGTTGTAGTTGTAATTTAATCTATTGTCTTTAATTTTCAGCTGTTGCCCTCTATGGGCACATTACTTTGTATTTTTATTCTTAACTCAAGTAACTTTTAAGCACTTTTTGTCTTCTACTATGTTCTTTACTTTTATTATGAGCTAAGCACCCTCTTGGGGTGTGAGCCGAACTTGAGACTAGTAGGCAACACTTGGGTGTTGCCATTATTGTTAACTCTTAAGCTTGGTCACTTGAGTGGAGACTTAACTCAACACGGATAATCCAATCACTTTGAAGTGTTAATATTAGATCCTTCACCCAGAGATGGGCAGATTCGAAATACGGCTTAAGTGGTGCACAAAGATTTAAGAGTCTTTGATAATGTAACACCCTAAAAACTGGGTAAAATAAAACTAAAAATTTCGGCAATATAACGTCTAAAATAAGAGAAATCCATAACCTGCAAACGTGGCGACTATAACCCATAAGAATTGGGGTAGTTCTACAATTTAAAGTAACGGAATAAATAAGACATATACATAACAACCTATTTAATCTAGAACAATTGATAACTAGATTAAGATGGGTGTCGCTATGACTTCAAAACGCTCTCTCTCGTTTTCCCAAAAATGCCCGGCCCAAGGAGGAATCCTAGGTGCGATCCCGGCGAATCAAGGAGCCCTACTCGCACCACTAGCGAAACCTGTGAACCATTAAACATGAACACAAGTGTTAGGACGAAGTCTAATGGTTAACGTACCAAAACAATTTATAATGTAGATATGAACAATAATTAAATGTTACCGAAACTCATGCATTGAAATCAATGCCGAAACCTCCCAAACGAGACATTGTTAAGTCATGTACTAATATAACAAAGAAAGCTCCCATGTAAAACGGAGTGACCCGTTACCATCTTGGGTGACGAGAACACCTGAATGGAGTCACCCGCGATGTTGATTGGATTTCACCACAAATTCTGGTTCTAGTTCCCATGTCACGCCGGACATCACAATCCTCAAACCGTTTATGCCTCTAGCGCTTACCCCGTCGGGTTACACCTCAAGGACTTACAAACAAGGGTGCCTATCCAATCTAGCTGAGTTCCAACACAGGGACTTGCGCCCCCTATTGTCTACCCGCTAATGTCCAATGGCAATAAACATGAAATAGAACGCATACTATCTAAATCCTCGTGCACAAGGAAATAGAGATAAGACTTCCCATAAAGACTATGAGCAAGTATGGTTAACAACTTTCATGTGAGCATATTCTTGGCACGAATAATATGATCATGCTTATTACATATTCCTCATAATAAACTAAAGCTCATTTAGCCACATATAAATCCCCAAATAATAAAATGACTCCAACTGCTAATAAGAATTTATGTATTTGGTTTTAACATTTAGAAGAGTAATTACTTGTGATAATCTACCTCCCATTCATGTAACTTGCATAAATGAACCTCACAAGGTGTTTAGACCCTTACACTCACTCCAAAGTAGGGGACATGGGAAACATATAAAACCCTAGATTTTAGGTTAACATACAACATATCATAAAACTCATATAAACAAGTAATAATGGAAGTATGAATGTTTGTATGTTAAGGAAACTTACTTAGAGATTAAATAAACAAACCCTAGAATGAGGAGTAGGTGTAATTGAGACTTGGATCCTTTGAACTTGAAGGAGTAAAGGTTATATAAACTTAGAACCCTAAAAACCACCAACCATTAATGATTCACCCACCTACCAATTAATGTAGAGAGATAGAGAAGAGAGTGTGTGAAAATCGCACCTTTTACTGTGTGTTTTCGACCTCAAAACTGGAAATCCCAAAATGATACCCAAAACCCTCAAAATGGCATTAAATGAAATATGCCCGACTGGCCACGGGCGATAGTGCCACGGCGATAGTTCCATTGGCACTATCGCGGGCACAATCGCGCCAAACGTACCGCGGCCCTCCCTTGGCTCGCGATTGTGACCCTGCGACTGTGACATGGCACAATCGCCTGTCACAGTCGCGCCATATGTACCGCAAGGTGTGTAGCATGCACGATCTTGCCCTTTGTGATAGTGCCCAAGGCACAGTCGCGGGCACTGTTACGGTTCCTCTCCGAAGGTTGCCCGAACCTGATACAACGCTAAAACTTGACCCCAACAATTCATTAAAATCACTAGATTGATTTGGGAACTTTTAAACATAAGACAATTGTGATTTTCGTCAACCGAAGTCTAAAATTTGGGGTGTTACAATCCTCCACCCCTTAGAATGGATTTCGCCCTCGAAATCCTAACTAGTCGAACAAATGAGGGTATCGCCTCCTCATGTCTTCTTCTGACTCCCAAGTCACATTGGTACTGCGGTGATGTTTCCATTTTACCTTTACCATAACCACTTCTTTGTGCCGTAACTTCTTTGTCTTTCTTTCGAGGATAGATCTGGGTTCCTCTACGCATCGATTGTTATCCACTCTAATCTCCGATAGGGGTATGACGCTTTCTTCTTTGGCTAGGAATTTCCGTAAGTAACAAACGTGGAATATGGGGTGAATCCCGTCCATCTCAGGCGGAAGATCCAGCTTGTAGGCTTGAAGTCTAATACGCTCGATGATAGTGATAGGTCCAAGGAAACGGGGATTGAGCTTCCCACGCTTTCCGAACCTTATCAACCTTTTCCATGGCGACACCTTCAGCATTACCCGCTCCCCCACTTGGAATTCGACCGGACTTCTCTTTTTGTCCGCGTAGCTCTTTTGACGATCTTGAGCCGCTTTCAAACGCTCTCTAACGAGTTTCACTTTGTCGGTCGTCTCTTGTACGATCTCTAGTCCGGAAAACTGTTTCTCCCCCGCTTCTAGCCAACACACGGGTGTCCTACACTTTCTTCCATACAGTGCCTCGAATGGCGCCATGCCAATACTTGAGTGATAGCTATTGTTGTAGGCGAATTCCACTAATGGAAGGTGTGCATCCCAACTTCCCCCGAAGTCAATGACGCACGACCTCAACATGTCCTCGAGGGTTTAGATGGTCCGCTCGCTCTGTCCGTCTGTCTGAGGGTGATAAGCGGTACTCAACTTAACTCTTGTGCCCAACTCCTTTTGTAAACTATCCCAAAAGTGAGATGTGAAGCGGCTATCCCGGTCGGATACAATAGAAAGTGCCACTCCGTGCCTCGAGACCACTTCATCTATATACATCTTGGCCAACTTGTCCATCGGTAGAGTCTCTCGCATGGACAAGAAGTTCGTGCTTTTGGTCAAGCGATCCACTATTACTCAAATGGTATCGTAGTTTCTCAATGTCTTCGGTAGCTTGGTCACAAAGTCCATGGTGATGTGTTCCCATTTCCATTCCGGTATTTCCAAGGATTGAAGACTACCGTATGGTCGTTGGTGCTCCGCCTTCACTTGTAGGCAAGTTATGCATTGCTCCACATAATTAGCCATATCTAGTTTCATCACCGGCCACCAATAGTTGAGCTTTAAATCCCGATACATCTTAGTGCTTCCCGGATGAATTGAGTACTTAGATTTGTGTGCGTCCTCCAATAACAAATCCCGACATCCTCCAATCTTTGGCACCCAGATTCGACCTTGGTATAACTTCAAACCCCTTCCGTCTTCAGTCAACTGGAGATGTTGCTTCACCATAATTTCACTTTTGAGGTTTGCTTCAAGAAGCGCTTCCGATTGTGACACTTTGATTTTATCAATCAAGCTTGAGACCACATCCACCCTTGCAAAGGTGGCTTGAACGCCACTACCATACTCCTTCCGGCTCAAGGCGTCCGCGACCACATTTGCTTTTCCGAGATGGAATTGAAGCTCACAGTCATAATCTTTGAGTAGTTCAAGCCATCTTCTTTGCCGCATATTCAATTCTTTCTGATCGAAGACATACTTCAGGCTTTTATGGTCGGTATAGAGGGTGCACTGGTAGTGTCGCCATAACTTCAAAGTGAACACTACCGCCGCTAGCTCGAGATCGTGGGTTGGGTAATTCTTTTCATGCTCCTTCAATTGCCTCGACGCATAAGCTATGACTTTGCCTCTTTGCATCAAGACACACCCCAGACCCATTTTAGATGCATCGCTAAAGACTACAAAATCTTATGTCCTCTCGGGTAGGGATAAGATCGACGCTTCACACAACTTCCTTTGTAGGGTCCGAAAGGCTTGCTCTTGTTTCTCGGTCCAAAGGAATTTCACATTCTTCCTTGTCAGAGACGTCAATGGTGAGGCGATCTTGGATAAGTCTTGGATGAACCTTCTATAGTAACCAGCTAGACCCAAGAAGCTCTGAATTTCTGTGGGACTTTTTGGCGGTTCCCAATTCATCATGGCCTCGACCTTTGACGGATCCACCTTTACTCCTTCACTTGTCACCACATGACCCAAAAACTGAACCTCCCTTAGCCAAAACTCACACTTGGAGAATTTGGCATAAAGCTTCTCATCCCTCAACACTTCTAACACTTCTCTGAGATGTCGCTCGTGCTCTTCATCATTCTTCGAGTACACTAAGATATCATCGATGAACACTATGACCGACTTATCTAAAAAGGGTCGGCAAACTCGGTTCATCAAATCCATGAATACCGCTGGCGCGTTAGGTAGCTCAAAAGGCATGGCCAGGAACTCGTAGTGACCATAACGGGTTCTAAAAGCGGTCTTGGAAACATCTTCTTCTCTAACCTTCACTTGATGATAACCCGATCAAAGATCGATCTTGGAGAAACATCTAGCTCCTTGCAGTTGATCGAAGAGATCATTGATTCGAGGTAGCAGATACTTGTTCTTTACGGTTACCTTGTTCAAATCTCGATAGTCGATGCACATCCGCATCGACCCATCCTTCTTCTTGACGAAGAGTACCGGAGCTCCCCAAGGCGAAGAACTCGGTCTCATAAATCCCTTCTTCAACAGTTCTTGAAGTTGTGACATCATTTCTTGCATTTCGGTCGGAGCAAGACGGTACGGTGCACGAGCAATCGGCGTCGCTCCCGGGACTAAATCGATTTGAAACTCCACCTGGCGGTCGGGTGGCAATCCCGGAAGATCGTCAGGAAAAACGTCTGGATACTCGCTAACGACCCGCACATCTTCAATCTTCTTCTTCTCCGATTTGGCATCTAACACATAGGCAAGAAATGACGGACAACTCTTCATGAGACATTTACATGCTTTAATGGATGAAATGAGAGCCACTTCACCCTTACGTTTCTCCTCATAGACGAAAACAAAACCTCCGCTTGAAGTCGGTAATTTGATCAGCTTCTTTGAACATAAGATCTCCGCTTTGTGCCGTGACAACCAGTTCATCCCGATCACCACGTCGAAACTCCCAATTTCCATAGGGAGTAGGTTCACAACGAATAATTCCCCACCAATATCTAGATGGCATTCTTCCAACACTTCCCGCAAGATCACTTGTCCCCCATTCGCTATCTCTACTACTAACGCATCGCTAAGAGTACTAGTAGGCACATTCAATTCTTTGCAAAAAGCAAGAGATACGAAAGAGAAATTTGCACCAGAATCAAATAGCACCTTAGCGGCAATGGAGTTGAGTAAGAACGTACCCGACACCACGTCGGCGGTCTCATTTGCTTCTTCTCTCGTCATTTGGAAGGCCCTCCCTTGAGCTTTAGGGACGGTTTCCTTCTTCGGTTGAATTGGGGGGTTTCCTCCTCTTGCTCCACCCCTTAGCTTGGGGCAATCCCTCTTCACATGACCCGGCTCCTTGCATTCATAACAGAGTGTTCCTGGCATAGGACAGTCTGGGCTTGTGTGACTCGACTTGCCACACTTGAAACACGAGACTTGATTGGAGTTGGAGTTGCAAGGACCAAAGTGCTTGCTTTTGCACTTAGAACACCATTTCGCCTCTCAGCGATTATCAAAGCTTCTAATGTTCGGTTGAAACCTTGGTTTCTTGAACGAACTCGACGACGCCTCTCCTTTCCTCTTTTCTGCGGCCTTTGACTTCTCTTCTTTGTCCTTTGCGTAGACCCTTTTCCATTATCTTGGCCTCCTCTATAAACTCCCGGAGATTTGTGGCTTTAGAGTTGCGGACTCTATTCCCCATGTCCGCAGGTAGGCTCTTCAGATAAGCCTTTATCTTATCTTTTTTGGTTGGGGCCACGTGTCCCACAAGATTTAACTTCTCCATGAAGAGGCGGGTATACTCTTTCACCGTCAGTTCCCCTTTCTTTAGAGCTCGGAACTCTTCGTCGATCAAATCCATCTCTTGTTCGTTACAATATTCCTCCATAACCTTCTCCTTAAACGTAGCCCAAGACATATTTGCTAAAACGGTTTCCCCTATAGTTGCGGTGTGGACATCCCACCAGATCAAAGTCGCACCCCGAAGCATTTGTGAACCAAAATTCACCTTCTGGCTCTCATCACAACCGTAAGCCCTAAAGGCCTGCTTGATTTCCCTCAACCATTTCATACAAGCCACGGGATCATCGGCCCCGGAAAACTCTGGCGGTTTACACCCCATGAAGGATTTATACGAACAACCCTTCCCTGCTTGTCTTGTCTCTAGGACTACCAACCCATCAGTACGGTTCTCGCCTCCGGTACCACTCGAACCGGCTATCGCGTTCTCCGCAACCACTTCCGGCCTTCAGAGACTGGCATCTATGTCTTCTAACATCTTCAGAAATGCCTCTTGTTGCTTTTCCATGGCCAATGTCACCATCTGCATAACACTAGCCATCATATCGGCATGCGGGTTTTCCTCCTGAATGACCGGATTTGTGGATGCCAACTCCACTCTAGGTATGTGTTCCACTTCTCCGGTGAATATCGGCGGTATGTTGGGGGGAATAACAGTCGCCACCCGAACTACTGGATTTGGGTCAGACGAACTATCCTCATGCATTTCCCCTTCGATTAGCGATCGACTCCGAGTATTTACCATTTCGGATCTTCCACGCAATTGGGAGAAAGAGGAAGATGAGCAACATAAGATTTACACAAGAAACATACTCATACGGTTCATTGATCATCGTAATCATAGTAACTCAAGCATATTCACGTAACCATACATTCATAATAACAGTAGCTAATTGAAATTATGAACGTACACTACATAAAGATTCTCGCTACCACTTTCACAATTTTCAACGATGTAGTTTCTGTTGACTCTAAGGTCGTCCCTTCTTAGAAATTCTACCCAACACTCGCAATTCATAACTTATTAGTCTCAACTTAAGTCTAGCATTGAGTTTACGTACCTAGTTCACTTAAACTAGAGCTCTGATAACAACTTGTAACACCCTAAAAACTGGGTAAAATAAAACTAAAAATTTCGGCAATATAACGTCTAAAATAAGAGAAATCCATAACCTGCAAACGTGGCGACTATAACCCATAAGAATTGGGGTAGTTCTACAATTTAAAGTAACGTAATAAGACATATACATGACAACCTATTTAATCTAGAACAATTGATAACTAGATTAAGATGGGTGTCACTATGACTTCAAAACACTCTCTCTCGTTTTCCCAAAATGCCCGGCCCAAGGAGGAATCCTAGGTGCGATCCCGACGAATCAAGATGCCCTACTCGCACCACTAGCGGAACCTGTTAACCATTAAACATGAACACAAGTGTTAGGACGAAGTCTAATGGTTAACGTACCAAAACAATTTATAATGTAGATATGAACAATAATTAAATGTTACCGAAACTCATGCATTGAAATCAATGACGAAACCTCCCAAATGGGACATTGTTAAGTCCTGTACAAATATAACAAAGAAAGCTAACAAGTAAAACGGAGTGACCCGTTACCATCTTGGGTGATGAAAACACGTGAATGGCGTCACCCGCGATGTTGATTGGATATCACCACAAATCCCGGTTCTAGTTCCCATGCCACGCCGGACATCACAATCCTCAAACCGTTTATGCCTCTAGCGCTTACCCCGTCGGGTTACACCTCAAGGACTTACAGACAAGGGTGCCTATCCAATCTAGCCGAGTTCCAACTCAGGGACTTGTGACCCCTATTGTCTACCCGCTAATGCCCAATGGCAATAAACATGCAATAGAACGCATACTATCTAAATCCTCGTGCACAAGGAAATAGAGATAAGACTTCCCATAAAGACTATGAGCAAGTATGGTTAACAACTTTCATGTGAGCATATTCTTGGCACGAATAATATGATCATGCTTATTACATATTCCTCATAATAAACTAAAGCTCATTTAGCCACATATAAATCCCCAAATAATAAAATGACTCCAACTGCTGATAAGAATTTATGTATTTGGTTTTAACATTTAGAGGAGTAATTACTTGTGATAATCTACCTCCCATTCATGTAACTTGCATAAATGAACCTCACAAGGTGTTTAGACCCTTACACTCACTCCAAAGTAGGGGACATGGGAAACATATAAAACCCTAGATTTTAGGTTAACATACAACATATCATAAAACTCATATAAACAAGTAATAATGCAAGTATGAATGTTTGTAAGTTAAGGAAACTTACTTAGAGATTAAATGAACAAACCCTAGAATGAGGAGTAGGTGGAATTAAGACTTGGATCCTTTGAACTTGATGGAGTAAAGGTTCTATAAACTTAGAACCCTAAAAACCACCGACCATTAATGATTCACCCACCTACCAATTAATGAAGAAAGATAGAGAAGAGAGTGTGTGAAAATCGCACCTTTTACTGTGTGTTTTCGACCTCAAAACTGGAAATCCCAAAATGATACCCAAAACCCTCAAAATGGCATTAAATGAAATATGCCCGACTGGCCACGCGCGATAGTGCCACGACGATAGTGCGGGCACAGTTGCGCCAAACGTACTGCGGCCCTCCCTTGGCTCGCGATTGTGACCCTGCGCCTGTGACATGGCACCATCTCCTGTCACAGTCGCGCTACGCGCAATCTTGTCCTTTGCGATAGTGCCCAAGGCACAGTCGCGGGCACTGTCGCGGTTCCTCTCCGAAGGTTGCCCGAACCTGATACAACGCTAAAACTTGACCCCAACAATTCATTAAAATCACTAGATTGATTTGGGAACTTTTAAACATAAGACAATTGTGATTTTTATCAACCGAAGTCTAAAATTTGGGGTGTTACAGATAACTACGTAGAGATACGAGTTTTGTATGATTTACTAAGGTTCAAACGTTGGCCGAGATTTATATCACAAAGAGATTTGGGTATACATCTTCATACTAATATAACTTGATATTTTTGTCAACTTAGCTAAATCGGTATGATTAAGAATCGGCAATAGTGGTAACTTTATGGGCACTTTGTGGGTACGGTCTATAAAGGTTCACTTTCGAGAGATCGGGATCTTTATAGACGTTTTTGTGACATAAAGTTTCTAACCATTTTGTTACTACAGTTGTGTTAAGTGAAACTTACACCCATACCCATTTTAGTTTCTTAGATTTCATTGTTAAAAGCGACAAATTCGCTCAAAATATTTTCTTCTTCTCTAATTGAAATTCGTGTATTCTCGACTTAGTACTCGAAACCTTGAAGTCCAATCCATGTGGATACGATCTCGGTATATTTACCACTTTATTACTTGTAGCGATCATAGTGTAGGTGTATACTTGCGCCTCCACTGTGGACTATACAGTTTTCCGCTACCAAAGATTCAATAAGAAAAAAAAATAATGAATGAGACCTATGATATGCAAGCTCAAGTTGGACACATTCTTAAATGGGATCTTGTGGTGTGTAGTGGAGTCCCAATATAAGTCGAACTAGGGTCGTTCTTAGGGAAGGGGATGATGGACACCTGCATAGGGCCCCAAAAAAAGATAGGAATAGCAAACTCACAAGCTTAAAGGTTACAATTTAAATTCGTTATCTAATGAATTGTTGAAAAATGGAAGCAGTCAAATAGAAATAAATATAAATAACCAATAATCTTGGACTAGAAATTACTTAGAGAAGCAATAAGTAATAGGAGAAAACAAAGGCTCATTTAACTTTTACAAAATTTATTCTCCAATATAATTCATTAAACATTATACACCTTTGTTACTACTTTTTTTGGGCTATTATTATATACTAAAAAAATTAAGCCCTTTTTCATCTACAAAATTGTTTTGGATCACTATTTTATATATATATATATATATATATATATATATATATATATATATATATATATATATATATATATTGGAAGGATATTTTGTAACTTTTGAAAAGGTTGCAACCCTTGCAACCCACATCTTAACCGTCGGATTCATGATCGACGGTTATTTTATTTTTATTTTTCTTTTTTTTTAATTAAAAATATTGGGCCCCATATCTGTTGTAACCGTCGATCATGAATCTGACGGTTAAGATGTGGGTTGCAAGGGTTGCAACCTTTTCAAGGGTTGCAAAATATCCTACCCTTATATATATATATATATAGGGGTTGTTTTATATCCAACGGTTAAGATGTGGGTTGCAAGGGTTGCAACCTTTTTCAGGGTTGCAAAATATCCTTCCACTATATATATATATATACACACACACACAAATTAGGTATGTATTTCTTTTGGGCCCTAGGCTGGGCAGGCGCCCGTCCTACCTTCTCCCAAGAACGGTCCTGGTTAAGTGTGTTTATGATATGAGAGGAATAAAATAAAGAAAAATATCTACTTTAGTTTGTTCAAGTCTGCCTTGAAGCTTTTTTTTTTAATTCAAACATTTATTAATAGATTGTTAAATAAAACAACGGGTAAATTGTATCAAAATTAGAACGTTTTCGTTTTTACGGTCTCTATTTTGGGAAACCTGTTTTTAAAGGCTTATTTTGAGAAAGTACAATGTGTTTAATATAATTAAGGAAACACATTGTGTCTTTGATACAATTAAGATGACATATTATAACTGTGAATATATATATAAAAAAAAAAAAAAGGTTTTTATGTGAATATAAATTATATAACATTTTGATAAAGTTTGGCTTAAAATAAATTATAAAAGGTTGTGATTAATATGAAGAAAGAATTTAAAGTAGGTCGACAAAAACAAAATGTGATGGGAGGAAATGCCAAAGAAAGAGTTTGACAATGTAACACACTTTCGTATGTCTTATTTTTCATTTGTCTTTTATTCCGAACACATTAATTACGAGGTTAACTTTTAGTAATTTCTAATCTTTTGTCTACAAACGTCAACCACAAGCCGTACGAAGAGCCCATGACTGCTTGTCAATGATATTGATTTGCGGGTCACCAAACCATGTGAGGATGTTTTCATTCAAAATAAGAATTTGATACTGGGAAATTGGCTCAAAATAATAGACACATTACCTAGCCAATTGAATCTCTTAGACATTTCTCTCCATGATTTACCAAAATAGACCTAGGTCCACAATGGCGGACCTGCAGATCCTCTACCTCCAGAAAAATACAAAAAAATTTGTCGGTCCAAGCTAGGTCCGCAACGGGTAGGTCTGCCACCCGACCCAGGTCCGCCATTTCTTCACGTGTCACGATCTCACTCAAAGACAACAGAGGACCTAGGTCTGCCATGGCGGAGGTAGAGGGTCCGCCATGGCGGAGGTAGAGGACCTGCAGGTCCGCCATTGCGGACCTAGGTCTATTTTGGTAAATCGAGAAGTGGCTAGGAGATGCAATTGATAGAGTAATGTGGCTATTTGAGCCAATTTCCCATTATTTTAACTTGAAAAAATATTTGTTGCTCGCTCTGATTATTAAAATTATTTATTTCACTCATGTAGTTTTTGTTTATACCACCTTTTTGTTTTAATGTGTGACCAAAATGGGGTTTTGACTTTTTTTTTTTTTTTTTATCAAATGTTAATGTCAATATTATTTCAAAGGAAAATGTCTAAAGAGGTCATTTAAGTACTCAATTTATGTAAAAAATTTAAACAAATTGTCTAGTTATTAAAATATCGAAAGAAACCATATAACTTTGAATTAACTATTGTTTATATAAAATCTGATTGAAATATAAAAAAAAATGACGACAAAGGAGAGCAAGCATGAGGTTGGGATTAAGGAACAAATTATCTATCTATATATCTCTCTCTGTATGTATATATTATTGAGAATCGAGATTGATGGGATTGGGGAATATGTGGTTGTTTCGCAGTTGCTGAATTATTTGGTGTAGAATGATTAAGTGGTCAGAATTATTAAGAGGCCCTTATGATATAGTTTAAAATGAAATACGGTGGTATGTTAATTGTTTATAATGAAATTAGGCTCTGAATGGTTAAGGGAGGGCCAAGATACAAAATTATTCAGGGGGTTTTGGAACCATTAAGGGGGAGACATTTTTTTTTGCCAAACAAGATTCACCTCTTAGTAATTCAGAAAACAAACCGTCTCAGTTTCCATCCTGAACTCATCCATGACAAGTATTGGGCTTGGAGTTGCGTCTCCAAATGGGCTTTTGAAAAAAAGTAAGACCCAGGTAAATTGTCTATCTTTTAGAAAGTCAAATAAGCCCAAGCCCATGTCCCAACTTTGAAAGAATGATTTTGGTTTTCGTTTTAGTTTTTCAATCTATAACTAGAAGCGTATTCGCGCATTGCAGCGAGATACATCACGATTTTAATGTCTCATTTTATTTTTTGTGTAGATTTACAGTACGATTTTTTATGGTTTTGAGAAAGTGATAATGTTTTTTTTATAAATTTGTTTAATTTAGGCTTAATAATATAATGTTTTTTATATAAAAAAATTAAATATTTTGTTAGAATTCAATGATTATCTTATATATTTTAATGACATATATAAAAAATAACCAATTACATATTTAATAATATAATTAAAACAAATTTATAATAATATAATATATTAATTAATAGTGATACATGGAAAGGTCTGCATAAAAGGAAGACCCTGCACATACCAAATTGGTGGGTGTTAGAAGTCTGCAGTAGTAATATGTATCTTGTGCTTTGATACTTGTAAATTAAGATATTTTTAAAATCTTGCATAAAACGATGGTACCTTGTGCCTAATAATTTGTATTTAAGAGTTTTTTATTCGTGTTTTATAATACTAGAAGTGTACCCGCGCAATGCCGCTAGATACATCACGATTTTAATGTTTCATTTTATTTTTTATTTTTTGTCGATTTACATTACGATTTTGGTTGGTTGTGAGAGAGTGATAATGATTATTTTTGTATAAATTTATTTAATTTAGACTTAATAATATAATGTAATTTATTTTGGTTTAATAATATAATTTTTTTATAAAATATTTTGTTAGATTTTTTTAATTATATTTTATAACTTTATATTTAAAATTTGATTTTTATTATAAATTTAATTATGCTGAGAGTTATTTTAGGGGAGTTAAATTGAGAAATGATTTTAGAAGAGTTAAAATGGTTAGAGATAATGATTGAAAATTAATAAATAGCATTAAATGTAGTACATACAGCTTTAACGGTTGTTTTTTAAGTAATTAGCATTAAATAGCGGTACATTCAGCTTTAAGACTTGTTTTTAAGAGTTTTTTATGTCATCTTTATAATATAGTATAGATAGATAGTATAGATTTAGCAGCCATCGAAACCTAGATTTAAAGTCAAGCTTCTTATAACATTTCTAACGGGTCCTTCAAATAAAGAAAATGTAAATTTTTTTTATAGATTTTATTGATTCTTTGATTTCGAGAAATTTTATAGAATATGTTGAAGATGTTTTTAGTGCAAATCATAAAATCAAGTTTTAAGACAAAATAATACATATACATTTTACTATTAGAAGTTCTATAATACAATACCATAGGGATAAAAGCTCTCCAATTCTTATCCTGTTCTACACTGAGCTAAATTACATTAACTCAAATACAAACATAGCATACTTCATGACATCATAGATAAGAAAAAAAAGCTAATAATTTACACTTTACTCTTCCCTTTATCCAAAGCCGACAATCCCTTTCCAGAAATTTATATTAATAATCAGTTAAAAAGTTCAAGTGGATCTATGATTTACGTGTATATAAATACACTGTAACACCCGGAAATTCGCAAGGTAAGTATCTCATCTTCTTAAATGCATTTATTTCGCTATATGAGAATAGGTGTATTTGTGTACATTTTATGATCATTATTATGTCTAAATGTCATATAATTAAGTTACCTTCGTTAATCGTTCAAACCTGGTGCTCGTTATCGTTTTCGGTTAAGTTTTCGGACTGTTTTGAGTGCCCTGCGATTGTGCCCTTGGCACTATCGCGGAGGGCACTATCGCCGAAGAGGTACCGTAGGCTGGGGGGATGCCAGCGATTGTGCCACGCGATAGTGCCTTGGCACTATCGTCGAAGGCACTATCGCCAAAGTTGTACCGAGAGCGGGGAAAGCCTCGCGATTGTGACTCGCGATAGTGCCCTTGGCACTATCGCCGGGAACTATCGCCCGCGTGGTCCAGTCTGCTATTTTATAGGAATTAATACCTCATTTCCCACATTCACTTTACAAAAAACGGGAGAACTCTTCTTGGAGGCGATTTTTAGGGTTTCATCACCTACTTCATTTATTTCCTAAGGTTTGGGTTGTTAGGGCCATTTATTGATCATTAAGCTTCATCCAAGCTTATCTAGTGAAGATTCTCATCAAGCTACTCCTCTCCACTTCAAGTCTCATCTCCTCAAATCTAGGGTTTTCATCTTTTCTAGGTTTTGGTACAAAACCTAGATTGTGAGTTTACTAACCTTTGTTAAAACTAGATACACATCATTATCTTGTACTTATTGATATTAATGTATCTCCCAAATGTTCATATCTAATGTTTCAAGTATTTGGGGGTTTTTACCCATGGATTTATGTATATGAAAGTTACCATGTTCTATATGTGTACATCTTGGTATGTTGATGATTCCTTCTTGGAATGACTTTTTGGCGACCTTATATTCTCATGAAGTATTTGGATGGATATTATGTCATGTGTTGGATTTACATGATTAGGATGGTGACAATGTGTTCTTGGTGGATATCCGAAATGTGACGGATTGAAACACATCTTGAGACCTCCTAAATGCATTATGTGGATGAACCAAGTCTGTGATTCACTATAGGTATGTAGGTGGGTGACATTTGGAGAATTTCCTAAGGCGGTAGTCTCCTATGTACCTAGACCTCCGCCGTCGAGGAATTTCCTAAGCGGTAGTCCCCGGTGCGTGTCGGGCCTTTGGGTTGCCAGTGAAAGTGGCTTCAGGGTGCATTGCCTCTTTGGGTGAACCGGATTGGAGATATGGGTCGCTCCCGTTGACTCCACATTTACGTGGTTAACTGTTTAACTGCTGATAAGAACTGTAAATGTTTCTGGTATGTTTTTACTTGTTCAACTCACTAGGCTTTTTGGTCTAACACTTGTTTGGTGTCGATGTGTATCTCAGGTGTTAGCGGTGCTGCTCCTAGGCAAGTTTAGATGCTTTGGGCGAGAGCTTGGGGATACGACACTTGGATGATTTTGAGAAGCCTTGGGTTTATAGATGACACCTTTTTTGTAATCTCTTTTCTAAATGTAGAAATTAGATTAGTTGGTTGTTGTTTATTTATCCGTTAAATTACAATTGTGATTAAACAGGTATATTTGTATTATTCCCCTTTTTGGGAGGCTCTTGCTATGACAATCTATATACCACTTCTCCTCTTTTTGAAAGTTTTTGTTATCCCTATTTTTAGGGTGTTACATACACACTCCATAATCATACATTCACATACTCGAACATCATATAATAAAATGTGCATCATAGTTTTTGAAAACAATTGACACCTAGAGATCCCATATAAAATTTTTATA
The DNA here is from genome assembly GCA_954870635.1 of Arctium minus. NCBI lineage: Eukaryota > Viridiplantae > Streptophyta > Magnoliopsida > Asterales > Asteraceae > Arctium > Arctium minus. The sequence goes on from OX941082.1 coordinate 101,262,134, forward strand.
TAGTTGGGGATTTCCGAGTCACCATATAATCTTCAAATAATTTGGCTAAATTTGGCATGACCCACATATGGCCGATCATCTCTACAGGAACCAATTCATGTTTGCATTACAAATGTCGTGATCATAATCCCTTATTCATATTAAAACACCATTTTGTGCAAATTACCAAACACCGACTTCTTTGTATACACACTAATATGATTTTAGAACATATAAAATGGATGGCACATTAACAACTCATACACATCATGAATGATGAACATTAATATCTACATGATCATACTTTCAACAAAACTTATCATTTATAACAATCATGTTTTCACCAAAACATAATGCTCAAAATAATTATACATGTATGTATGCATCTTATAGAAGTCTCATAAATAATCACCTAACATGGTATGGTGATTAGTGATTGCTCCTTATTAATAACCTACACAATCCACATCGTAATACGCCATCAATGACCAATTTTATTAAAATGTCAACCATATTCCACCCATCCATACCCATGAGTCAATATTAAGTTTAAGGCTCACGTTGCATCCCCAACAATTACTATTGTAACACTTCAATATTGAGGATTTATCTATAACTAAGAAACGTAAAAAGATAAGAAAAAGAAAGTAAAAGGGTAAAATTTCCGGGTTGGGTTTAAAATGAAAAGAAAAGGAAAGTCGTGGGTCAAACATGTTAAGTTGGAATATTGGCATGGGCGGACGCGGATCTATGGATTTGTTTGGGGGGTCAAATGACCCCCGTAGAGTTTCAAAAAAAATTGGTTTTTATAGTATAAAATTTAGCTTTTCGTAAATACATATGTGTTTTTTTAACGGAAAACTAGGCTAAATATTAAAACAGGAAAAAGAAACAAAATGTCAGGGCAAACCGCCACCACCAAGGCCAAACGGCAAAACATAAAAACTCAGAAACAATACCATACCAGGCCATAAGAAGCCAAAACAGACACAAACAAACAGACCGATACAAACACCAAAAGTGAACCTCTACGATCCAAGACCACCAGAGACGTCATAAACAAACATCACACCAACACGTTACGAGTCACCATCCGTTTGATCCAACCAAAGAAAGTAAACGTGAAGCTTGATCCAACCAAAGAAAGTAACCACAATAATCGTACGACTATAATAAAAACAAAGTAAATGAGACGAGAGAATTGGTGACGCGGAAAACCCCTAAAATTGGTAAAAACCGCGGACGAGTGTAAGTCGTCGTGCACTATGGACGTCAATCAGGGACGTCGTCCTTAATAACAAGTGTTACAAGTGTAATACAATGTAAAACAATACGATAAAGTAAAGTCGGTCGTGCGTCGTGTGTAATTAGACTTCAATCGTGCGTCGCGTGACAAAAGGTAGTAGGCTTTATGAATTTCGAGAGAGAGACTGAATGAACTTGAGAACGTAATTTGTGATCTTGTAAGGTCTGAAAATCAGATGTCCGAATGTGAGGTTCCATGTTCATATTTATACTCTAATTTTCCGTTGGCAAGTCTTGAATGTGTATCTTTAATAGAATAACCGTTTGATATTGATGATAGCGTCCATTACGTCCGTTGTTTTTGATGATGGCAACCGTTACAATCTTTGGTAATGAATGTCTCTTGAATCCTGCATTAAACATGATATAACGTATGTCACAGGTTAGTAACCGAAATCATGTCGTACGACATTTATTCGTTTAATCGAGGTCGCCTTAAAGGAAGGGCGTCGGTTATCGCCGGTCGTACGACGATGGACTATTGGAATTTTTACTCAAACAGTTTGCCCCCAAATTTAAAATTCAAGCGGCAACTTTTTGAAATTTAAATTTTAAAATCAGGATACGTGTCATAAAAAAAACGCGGGTAGTTCGAATAGAACCGAATTGGTTTGTTTCTAGCTGGACAATGACGTCATTTCCTGCAAAATAAACGATTAGGCAGCTAATATTGGACAGGTGTCATGCATTCGAGGGATGCACTCAAGTGGTTCGTCTGACATGGACGACAGGTGTCAATTGGCGATTCGATTTTCTGGCGATTCAGTTTCCAATTTTCAGTATAAATAGGGATTTTCTTCAATCCTTTCCTTCTTTACGCTTACCTTCTTTAATACCTTATACCTCCGACGAGATTTACTTTCCGATCAATCAGAATCCTCTCCATTCTAAATTCGAGGTTTAGAAGTCTATTTAAGGTACAATTTCTTGTTCTCCCTTTGTGTCGGTTATATGCATAGGAAGTCCATAGCTAGAAAGCCTAGGAAAGCTTGGGATATTCTTAGTTATTGGCGTGCAACTCTAAATATCCCTGATTTCCAGATGTCGAGTGAGCATGTGAGTATATATAGGGAAGAAGAAAACCTAGATTATTTTCAAAAATTAGCCAGGATTCTAGATGGAATCAATCTGATGACCCCAGAAGACTTAAAGCCGGATGAGGTTCCGAAGGGGTACTGTGTTTTATACGAGTATCCCTTCAAAATAGGTTTTACTTGGCCATTTATCCCTTTGGTCAGGGCGTTTTTGGATGCGTTCGACTTGACCCCTGGACAGTTAATGCCTCAATTCTGGCGGATTGTCCAGGTTGTCAAGCGTCTTACGGCCGATTGGGAGGTTCCGTTCAATGTGAACGACCTTCTGACTGCTTATAGCGTTCGACCGGATAGTTATCACCGATACAGCCTATTCCCTCGATCGAAGGGAGATAACGTATTGGTGCATAATACCGCGGTGAACGATCGTGGTTGGAAACGTCAATACGTTTTCCTCCAAGTGGCGTCTGTGAGCGATGAAGACAGCCAATGGCTGTCGTCCGGATGGAACGAATCGGGTAGGCTAACTGCTTTGTCGTGCGTTTTTGTCGTGCGTTTATAATATATACTAATGATGTTTTTCTTTGTTTGGCATTAATTGACTTCACTAAAGTGAAGCCAAATAGAGATTCTCTCAACAAGATTCAAAGGATATTGGAGAGGAATATTGTCGATCGTTCGTTTTCTGTTCGGTCGAACGACAAGGAGGACGAGGTCATTTTCGTAGCCGAAGAGACGTCCGTTGAGGGTTCTCGTCAGGAAGAAGAAAGGAGAAGAGAGGAAGAAAAGGAAGAAGATAGGGAAGAAGAGAGAGAAGAAGAAATGACCGGTAAGTCGTTCGCTAGTACTTTTTACCTTTATATCGTATGTCATTTCTTTTTTAACTTGCTCTCTTCATTCAGAGGACGTAGTTGTAAAGTCGTCTGCCCTTAAGCGAACTGAGCAACTGGAGCTTGCTCGTCAAGGCAGGGAAAAGTCGAGGAAGAGATATGCTCCTTCTACGGGGGTAGACCTCAGACGTGTCCGAGGCAAACCTCGGTCCTCACCCAAGAAGACGGGTGACGTTACTTTGTCGTCTTCTGCAGGGACGACACCGGTGGAAGGAATCGTTGCTGGGGTCGAGCTCGGAGGCTCGACTCAGGGGACGAAGGACACTCCAATGTCGGGGGTGTCGGGCGTTAATAAGCCTTTCCTTGCACCTTCTTCCTCCTCCAAGGGTGAGGAGAAGAACAAGGAAAAAGTAGGAGAGACGGTCTTTAAAGTCACTCTCCCTTCTGACTTTATGGCAAATGACGTCCTCGAGAGGGATGTCATTTTTCCACACTTGGGAAATATCCTTCTCCCGACCTTCTACGACCGATACAAGGAGTCTCGGGTCGAGGACACGGGGGCGCATGCTGCTGGTCTTTCCTTCATGGTACGTCTTACTTATTCCTTATTCCCTTCATTATATTTCTTTTTATTAACCCTTTCTTTGTTGTCGTGCAGGCTTTCCAGGCCTGTCTGAGCTTCTTTGCTCAGATGGAAGGTCTCAGGACGTCCTTCCCTGAGGTCAAGAAAAGGGCTGACGAGGCTCTTGAGAGGGAGATGATTGCCCTGAAGGCGGTTGAGTCCGAGAAGGCAAAGGTCGAGGGCCTTAAGTCTGAGCTCTCCGATGCCCGAAGTCTACTAGAGATTTCGGATCGTGAGAAGGTTAAGCTTAGGGATCATCTCCTTGAACTTGAGGCGTCGTCGACCAAATTAGAGGTCGAGAAGATTAAAGTCGTCACTGCTGCTGCTGCTTCTGCTGATGAAGTCGCGTCCCTCAAAAAGAGGGTCGATGAGCTGGAAAGCGACGTCAAGGATCTGGAGACTGAGAATAGGCAAATCGAATCCTTCTCTCGCTTCACGGCCCGGGCTGCCTTGATGAGGCGTCATCTGACTGGTAAAAATCCTATGGCATCAGCTGCTGAGGAGCTCAAGACCTACCTTGACACCGTAGGGACTGAAAGGGACCTTGACGAAGACGATGAATTAGAGGGAAGTGACGGTGGAGAAGAGGCGGCAGCAGTAGAGACTGATGTCGTACAGGAACAATCTGACGTTCCTCCTTCTTAGTTTTTTTTGAATTTATTCTCTAGGGGTCGGCCATCTGTGGTCGTCCCTTAACTTTGTAATTTTCTCTTTTAATGACAAAGTTTCTTCTGTACATCGATGTTTGATTTTTGCTTTTCTTTGTCAAACCTATCTTTTAACACACGTCGAGTAATTTTAAAATATAAGTATAGTATACGTTCGACCAAATCATCACTCATTAACATGCTATAATGAAATTAAACGAGATTTACTATCGAACAAGTGCAATTGTAATAATGATTTTTGAATATAAGTATCGGAAGTTAAAATGTAAAAATTTAACCTTTATCAACAATTACAGCCAACCATATACATGCGACCGTATGAGTATTACTCGACATGAAAATCTTAACTAAGTCGTGCGTCCCTGCGAAGATCAACGTTAGCGTGGTGGTCATTGGTTTGACCAACGACCCTCTGATGCTTAAGTTAGTAATCTTTTTGAGAAATAATCCAAGGAAATGAATTCGGAATTTAAAAGAAATACCTCTTTAAATGAACTGCATTCCAACTTCGTGGGATATCTCGACCGTCAAGGGTTTGGATTTTATAAGCTCCTTTACCCACGACGCCAGAGATTTGATAAGGGCCTTCCCACTTAGTGGAAAGTTTACCTGCGTTGAGTTCTTGAGTGTTTTGGAACACTCGTCGTAAGACATAGTCGCCTTCTTGGAAAACTTTGATTTGGACATTTTTGTTGAAATGTCGCTCGACCGCTTGTTTCTGCGATGCCATGCAGATGTGTGCTGTTTCTCTAAGTTCCTCTAAAGCGTCGAGGTCATAGCTTAGGTCAACCTAGTTATGCTCGACGGACGTATGTCTCGAAGTAGGTAGTCGTACCTCAATAGGTAACACAACTTCACATCCACAGACTAATGAAAAGGGGGTTTGTCTTGTGGACGTACGTGGTGTTGTACGATTGACCCATAGAACGGAGGGTAATTCTTCTACCCATTTTCCTTTAGCAGCTTTGAGTCTTTTCTTGATTGAATTGATGATAGATTTATTACTTGACTCAGCAAGGCCATTCGACTGTGGGTATCGAGGTGTCGACGTTACCAACTTAATGTTCCTTTCTTCACAGAATTTTCTCGTCCGATCACTGATGAATTGTGTCCCATTGTCGCATGTTATTTCGGACGGAATTCCAAACCTGCAAATGATGTTAGTTTGGATAAAAGAAACGACTTCTTTGTCCCGAACCTGGGAAAAAGCTGATGCTTCTATCCATTTAGAGAAATAATCTGTTAAAACTAGAAGAAATACCTTTTGCCCGGGGGCAGGTGGTAGTTTTCCGACGATATCCATTCCCCATTTCCTAAAGGCCCATGGGACTAAAGTCGAGTGTAAGGGTTCAAATGGTTTATGAGACATACATGCATGTCGTTGACATGAGTCGCACGACTGTACATACCTGATCGCATCTTGCCTTAGTGTCGGCCAATAATAACCTTGTCGTGATATCTTGTTGGCTAGACTGCGACTTCCTGAGTGATTTCCACATTCACCGTCATGCATGTCTTGTAAGATGTTGGGAACTGAAGAATTGCACAAGTACAGCACAAGTAAAGTTAATGTTGCTAGAAGAAAACAATTATTACTTCTAGTTGGTACTTCTGTGGTTAATGCTGCTAGTTGAAGTTTAATGCTGCTCAAATATGGTTAGTACTGCTAGTTCAAAGTTAGTACTGCTTGAAGAGATTAATACTGCTGAGCATGGTTAGTACTGCTGGAGTTAATACTGCTCAGAGTATTAATGCTGCTGAAGAATAATACTGCTTATGAGATGGAGATCAGAATTACAAGGATGACAGCTGGATAGACTGAAGAGTATGGAAAACTTGGAGATAATGATGGAAGATTATAGTGAAGATCTTTTATTCTTTTGTAATTATCTTTATCTTCAATATATGTATAGAATTGATTAGAATGGTTAGGGTAATAATTCATTCAATGTTTTTGTTCTAGAGAGAAAATCAACCTCAAGGCATAGTTCCTAATTCTAGAGAAGTAGAATTCGTCTTGAAAGAGTCTGTTCTTCAAGATTGAGGTTGAGTGTGTAATCTTGTGATTTTAATCATTCGATACAAGTTTACAAGTTGTTAATCATATACTGTTTGTTTACTGTTACATTGAATATCAAAGTGTTTTTCCGCAACTTCTTTGATAGTGTTTCTGAGTATTCATAATTCTTGTTGAGAATTCGATCCTGACAAGTGGTATCAGAGCAAGTTCTCTCAGAAACATCTATTCATTCATCATGGAAAACTTTGCAGAATCAAACAGTACTCTGGTCTCAAAGGTTCCAATGCTCAGACCCAATGAATTCGATATGTGGAAGATCAGAATCAAGCAGTACATACTCCTCACTGACTATTCTATGTGGGACATCATTGAGAATGGCCCTTCTGAAGCAGGAAAGATTGGTGCAGATGGAAAGAGAACTCCACCAAAAACTGATGCTGAAAGAAAGACTAGACAGACAGAGATGAAAGCCTTGAGCACTTTGCTCTTGGCTATTCCCAATGAATATCAACATCAGTTTTGCAACTGCACTGATGCAGAGATGCTCTGGAATGCTCTAGAGAAGAGATTCTCAGGTACCAAAAGTACCAAGAGAAATCAGAAAGCCATTCTGAAGCAACAATATGAGAACTTTATGTCAACCAAGAATGAGTCCATGACTCAAACTTTTGACAGGTTCAACAAGCTTATTGGTGAACTAGCTACAGTGGGAGTACAAATTGATCAAGATGATCTAAACAGGAAATTCCTAAGGTCCCTGAGTGATGAATGGACCATGTATACTGTGTCTTTCAGACAGAATGATCAACTGGAAGAAAAGGAACTTGATGATCTATATAATGATCTAAGAGTTTTTGAATCTGAGGTAGAGGCTAAGAAGAAGCCTTCTAGATATGTTCACAATGCTGCACTCCTTTCAGCATCAATTGATTCTACTTCCAATCATGAATCAGTTAGTGCTGCCAATGGAGCAAATCAAGAGAAAGGCACTGAAACTGTATTTGAAGCCTTTCTGTCCAATCATGGAAACTCTTCTCTTATTAATGATGACTTGGAACAAATCCATCCTGATGATCTTGAAGAGATGGACATTAAATGGCAGATGACCATGCTCTCTATGAGAGTTAAGAAGTTCATCAAAAGAACTGGAAGGAACAACTTCTCTCAAAGAAGAGAAGATGGAGCAGGATTTGACAAGTCAAAGGTGGAATGCTATAAATGCCATAAGAAGGGACACTTTGCTAGAGAATGCAGAAGTGGAATGTCTCAAAACAATAACCACCAACAAGCTCAATCTGGAAGCTTCAATAATAACAGAAACTCTGCACAAGCCCTTGTCTCTCAACAAGGTATGGGGTTTGACTGGAGTGATCAAGCTGAAGAGGCCATTCAAAACCAAGCTCTAATGGCAGAGGTGTCTGATCTCCCAACAGAGGTAACCTCCAATCTTTGTTCTCCAAATTGCATTAACACTGTTAAAAGGTATAGGGATCACAACAAGAACATGAGTGATGACCTTAAGAGATTGGAAAATGACATAAAATATTATGTGAGGATTGTTGAGAGATTTGAAGAGCAAATTAAGGGTTTTCAAGCCAATGAGCTTCAACACTCTTATGACACAAACTACTGGAAGTGGGAGAAGAATGACTTAGAAATTCAACTGACCAGATCCAAAGAGGAGAGTGAAAAGTTAAGAGGAGAACTATCTAAAGTCAAGCTAGATGTAGAAAAGTTTACCAATGCCTCTAAAGCAATGGATTCTTTACTACAATCTCAGATTCATGATAAACTGAGAAGAGGAATAGGGTACAATACCACACCACCACCCTATAACAACAACTACATTCCTCCTAGTTCAGATTTGTTAGAAACAAAGGATAGGAAGGACCTACCTGAGGGAGCCACTGAGATTGATCCCTTAGATGAAGTAGTTGTTAAAGATAAATCTGAGAAAGAAGTTGTCAAGAATAAGAACAACACTGTGAGTGGTGAGATTCCTATAGAAAACCACATAATCACCAATGAGGGATGTGGAAAGAATTGGGTCAAGTCCAATGAGATAGAGAAGACTGAGGGAAAGAACAAGAAGGTTTACTATAAGCAGACCACTGTTGTGAACCCTATTTCTTGCAAACAGTGTGCATGTAATAAATCTGAGCCCCAAAAACATGATAAACCAAGGGGAAATAAGAGAAACTGGAACAATCAATGGGCTCAGAAACAAGGAGTTGATCTGAATAAAATAATCAGACCAAAACCTTGTTTCATATGTGGTAAATTAAACCATTTGGCTAAGCATTGTTTCTTTAACCCTATTAACCAACAGATGAACTTTCAAAGATTTGTGCAAAAACCTGTTGGTTATAGGAAGGCTGGAAAGAAACACGTGGTTAAGAAATCTGTTGAAACCAAAGGCCCCATGAGGAAAAAGGTTTTAAAAGAAAGAATTAAAATGTGGGTGCCTAGAAGCACTAAAACTGTTAGTACTGCTGACAGGGAGAGTGCTGCTGGAAGCATTACTGCTGCTACCAGTGTTAATACTGCTGAAAATATTAATGTTGCTAATACTGTTAGTACCTCTTCAAAGGTTAATACTGCCAACACAGTTACTGCTGCTAACACAGTTACTACTTCTAACAAGGTTAGTACTGCTAAGCATGCAAGTGCTGCTAAGGCAGTTAGTACTTCTAAAACCGGTACTGCTTCTAGCAAAAGTGTTTCCAAACCCATCATTGTGACAAAGTACTCTAGAAATGAGGAGTCAAAGTTTAAAAATCTTGTCAAAAAAGAATGTAAATATTTTGATGAGAAAGGGGTACCCAAGACCACTTTGGCTTGGGTTCCTATTTCATACTAACTGATTTATCTTAGGTGCAGGGCAACCAACAGCTCAAGGGGAAGAGCATATGGCATGTTGATAGTGGTTGCTCTAGGCACATGACAGGCAACATGTCATGCCTTCAGGATTTCAAGCATATCAATGGAGGACATGTTGCTTTTGGAGATAATCTTATTGGTGGTAAAATAAGTGGAAAAGGTAATGTTACAAAAGGTAAGATAACATTCGAGGATGTCTACTATGTTGATCAGTTGAAGTACAACCTGTTAAGTGTATCACAGGTTTGTGACAAACAACATAGCATATTATTTACTAATACAGAGTGTATGATCCTTGCTCCAGGGTTCAAAGTAGTTGATGAAAGCATGATACTACTTAGAACTCCAAGAAAGGACAATGTTTATTGTCTAGATATGGACAATGTTTCTAGTGATTCATCCCTGAACTGTCTTGTTTCTAAAGCTTCTGTGGATGAATCCTCTCTTTGGCACAGAAGGATGTGTCACATGAACTTCAAGACAATGAACAAACTTGCTAAAAACAACCTTGTAAGAGGTCTACCATCAAAAGTCTTTTCATGTGATGATCATTGTGTTGCTTGTCTTAAAGGCAAACAACACAAAACTTCTCATAAGACCAAAGAGTTAAATACTATTTCTTCTTGCCTCCAATTATTACATATGGATCTGTTTGGTCCTACAAATGTCATGAGTATAGGCAAGAAATCTTACTGCTTAGTTATTGTTGATGATTACTCTAGATTTACCTGGGTATATTTTCTAAGGACTAAGGATGAGACAAGTGGACTGATCAAATCCTTTATTCTAAGAATTGAAAACCAAACTAATCAAAAAGTAAAAGTCATTAGATCAGATAATGGGACTGAATTTAAAAATCTTGATCTAAACACCTTTTGTGAAGAGAAAGGCATTGAGAGACAATATAGTGCTCCTAGGACTCCTCAACAGAATGGAGTTGCTGAGAGGAGAAATAGGACACTAATAGAGGCTGCTAGATCTCTGTTGGCTGATTCAAAACTGCCAATTACCTTCTGGGCTGAAGCAGTTAATACTGCCTGTTATGTCCAAAACAGAGTCCTAGTGGTCAAGCCAAAGAACAAGACTCCATATGAGCTTTTAAATAAAAGAAAACCATTTATTGGATTTTTCAAACCTTTTGGGTGTCCTTGTACTATTCTCAATACCAAATCTCACTTAGGTAAGTTTGATAGCAAAGCAGATGATGGATTTCTTGTTGGTTACTCATCTCAGAGTAAGGCTTACAGAGTTTTTAACTCTTCTTCTAGAATAATTGAAGAAAGTGACAATGTCAAATGCAATGAGAACACACCAAATCCTCTTGGGTCTGGTCCTCAGTGGCTGTTTGACATTGATTCACTAACTAACTCTTTTGGTATCAGTAGTAATGACTATGCAGGTTCAGGGTGTGAAGGATCAGGAACTACACAAGTTCAAGACAACTTATCTCAATCTGTGATCTTTCCCATACCTACAGTGGATTCTATTGAAGACTGTGAAAAGGAACCATCTACTGGACCAAATCAGAGTGAAGAAGAAAGTAGAGAAGAGGAGAGTCAAGAAGATGAAGACCCAGAAGTAGCTGCTGAAAACACCTCAGTGGAGTTGAATGACTCCAATCTAGAGGTGGGACTTAATGAAGAACTTAGTCATCACACCAGAACTCAAAAGAATCATCCTCCACAGCTGGTAATAGGAGATCTATCTTCTCCTATGATGACTAGAAATCAAAGCAGGCTGCAAGAAATGCAAGACCAACAGCATACAGTGCTCTCTTGTTTTTTTATCCCAGCTTGAGCCTAAGAAGGCACATGATGCTATGAAAGAGTCCAGTTGGATAGAAGCCATGCAAGAAGAGCTACTGCAATTCAAGCTGCAAGATGTTTGGGATCTGGTAGACCTCCCTAAAGGCCAAAGAGCAAAAGGAACAAAATGGGTCTTCAGGAATAAGAGAGATGAAAGAGGCATAGTAATAAAGAATAAAGCAAGGTTGGTGGCTCAAGGGTATACACAAGAAGAGGGAATAGATTATGAAGAAGTATTTGCTCCTGTAGCCAGGATAGAACAATTAGATTATTCCTGGCTTATGCTTCTTATATGAAATTCAAAGTCTATCAAATGGATGTCAAAAGTGCATTTCTATATGGATCAATTGAAGAAGAAGTATATGTCTGTCAACCACCAGGGTTTGAGAACCCAAGCTATCCAGACAAAGTATACAAACTAAAGAAAGCACTTTATGGACTGCATTAAGCACCAAGAGCATGGTATGACACTCTGTCATCCTATTTCTTGGAAAATGGCTTTGAAAGAGGAGTCATTGATAAGACTTTATTCATCAAGAGAAAGAAGAAGGATATCTTGCTGGTCCAAATCTATGTGGATGACATTATCTTTGGATCCACAAGAGACAACATGTGCAAGGAGTTTGAGGAACTAATGCATCAAAGGTTCAAAATGAGTTCCATGGGGGAACTTACTTTCTTCCTTGGACTCCAAGTTCAGCAGAAGTCAGATGGAATCTTTATCTGTCAGTCCAAGTATGTGCAGGATATTCTAACCAAGTTTGGTTTCTCAGATTCAAAACCTGCCAGCACACCTATGGAGACACACAAGCAAATAACAGCAGATCTTGAGGGGGAGGATATGGATGTTCATCACTATAGATCCATGATTGGCTCTCTCATGTATCTTACAGCATCTAGGCCAGATATAATGTTTCCAGTCTGTGTATGTGCAAGATTCCAAGTTAGGCCAAAGCAATCTCACTATCAAGCTGTTAAGAGGATATTCAGATATCTCAAAGGGCAACCCAGATTGGGGCTTTGGTATCCTCATGACTCATCTTTTGACTTGCTTGCATACTCAGACAGTGATCTAGATGGAGCAAACTTGGACAGAAAATCTACTTCTGGAGGATGTCAGTTTTTGGGTGCAAGACTAGTATCATGGCAGTGCAAGAAACAAACCACAGTGTCCACATCTACAACAGAGGCAGAGTACATAGCAGCTGCAAGTTGCTGTTCTCAAGTCTTATGGATTCAGAATCAAATGCTGGACTATGGGGTAACCTTTCTACACACTCCAATTTTTATTGATAATAGCAGTGCTATTAGCATTGTTAATAATCCTGTCAAGCACTCAAAGACAAAGCACATTGAAATCAGGTACCACTTTATAAGAGACTGCAATGAAAAGAAACTTATTCAAGTTGTAAAAGTTCATACTGCTAACCAGTTTGTTGATCTATTCACCAAAGCATTTGATGTGGGTAGATTCACTTTCTTGGTAACAAGTATGGGAATGATCAACACTGAATAAGCTCCTATTTAAAAAGTGGTTCAATACCTGTATATTGTTTATTCTTGGTGGTCCTAATCTTCTTTTTCAGGAAAAGTATAGCAGTACTCAGTCCTTCACAAAGCTTAACAGTGTAAGTATGATTAATACTGCCAGTACAGTTTTAGTACTGCCAGTACAATTTTACTACTGTCAGTGTTCAGTTAATACTGCTAGTTAGTTAATACTGCTAGTGGTTAATACTGCTCTCAGTTAATACTGCTAGTTAGTTAATACTGCTAGTGGTTAATACTGCTAGTTAGTTAATACTGCTAGTGGTTAATACTGCTCTCAGTTAATACTGCTAGTTAGTTAATACTGCTTTCAGTTAATACTGCTTTCAGTTAATACTGCTAGTTAGTTAATACTGCTTTCAGTTAATACTGCTTTCAGTTAATACTGCTAGTTAGTTAATACTGCTTTCAGTTAATACTACTTTCAGTTAATACTGCCTTCAGTTAATACTGCCTTCAGTTAATACTGCTCACTGTTAATACTGCTTTCACTAATTTTTTTTGGGTTAGTACTGCTTATAATCCACAAGCTATAAATACCCTTTCCCCGCCTAAAAAGTTCATAACGACTCTTTGCATACTGTTCACTTGTGCTCTAACCCTTTTCTCTCAAGTACCAAGTTTTCAGGCAAGAACACTCAAGTTCAATGGAATCCATGGCGTTCATTGACGAGCACAATGAAATCGGGATGCTCCAAAAGCCAAAACAAGCTGAAGGTTTTCACCAGATAGTCGACTTTCTGAAGTCCAGCCACATCGCTCATGCTCTCACTGTATATCCTACCATCTTCATAGAGCATCAGAGGCAATTCTGGGCCAATGCCACCATCGTTACTAAAGATGGTGTCCAAATGATCAAGACAAGGGTATGTGAAAAACTCCTAACAGTTACTGAAGAGGTGATACGCATCTGTCTACGTCTAGACGATGCTGCAGGTATAACCTCTATTCCTAATGAGGAGTTATTCTCAACTCTTACAAGAATGGGGTATGGAGGCCCATTGGGTGTGTTTAAGTTCTCAAAAGCTAAATTTTCACCCCAATGGCGTTTCTTTGTCCATACCCTTATGCATTGTATCTCTAAAAAGACTACTGGATGGAGTGAGTTCAGTAGCACCATAGCTTATGCTTTGGTGTGCTTGGCCACTGCCAGAAAGTATAATTTTTCTCAAATGCTTTTTAATGATCTTGTCTCAAACCTGGGAAGTAAAAAGAGTTTTTATATGTACCCCAGGTTTGTACAAGAAGTAATAACCCATGAATTGACGGATATACCTCATTTTGATGGGGTATATGTACCAAAAATTCCCAAAGGTAAGGTCTTTTCAAACATGAAAAGATCCCCTCTGGACTCGGAAGGAGTTGACACCCCATTGTTCTCTACAATGATGGTGGTGTCCCACACTGAAGAAGGTATGGCAGCAGGGTCAAGGACCTCATTAGATCATCCCACTGCTAGCCAATTCCAACCTTCCCACTCTATATCTATCCCACAGTCCCTACTTCATAAGCCCACTTCTCCAATTACCCAAACTTATACAAGGAAACAGGTAAAGAAGGCTCCTTCCCTTCTTGTACCATCACCCACTAAGCCTTCTAGCCCTCTAAGGGAGAATTCTCCCTTAGAGAATATCAATAGGGAAACCAAAGGGGTGTCTCCCAACCCCAAGGAGGTGCTCACTGAGGTGGAGGTTGAGCATATGGGTGCTAAGGCTGCCACTACTCCTGCTAGCTCAGAGGAGGTCAGTGGTAACATACATAAGACCTTCCCCATGGCAACTTTGGGTGAGCAATCATCCAAAGGTCCCAGGTGCCAAGAAACCAAGGGGGTGGATAGTGCTTCTGCTAGGCAGAAGACTTCCACTACAAAAAGATCCAATGATCCATCAAAAGAGGGTAACACTTCTGGAGAAGGTGAGGACAGGTATAACTATTATGAATTGATGGAAACCATGGGAAACATCAACATGGATGTACTCAAGCAGGGCAAAGATATAGAAGAACTTAAACTTGTAGTTCTGTCCCAACAAGTCCAGATTGCCAAGCTAAAGAAAATGGTGACAAGGTTATTGCAAAAGAAGAGGAGAAAGCAATTTGTTCTAAAGAAGAGGAACAATGCTCAAGATGCTTCCAACAAGGGGGAGAAGCAAGAAAGGGAAACAGAAAAAGAAAGTTCAGTTGAAAAGAGAGTTGAAGTTGAGGGGGAGACAGAGGATGTAATAGAGGCAGAAACTGAAGTTGCTCAAGCAGCAGAAACTGTTAATGCTGCTGAAACAGCAGAAATAGAAGAAGCAGTAACAAGGCTCTCTGTAGAGGAACTGGAGATTGCAGAGACTTTGGTTAAAGCCAAGAATGACACTCCTAAGGCTAGTCAAAAGGCCAAGGGAGTGATCATTAATGAAGGAGGAGGCTCAAAGAAGAGAAAAGAAACAAGTCAAGCAACTTTGAAGGAAAAGGGAAAGGAAAAGATAGTTGAAACTGAACTACCTTCAAAGAAAAAGACTCAGATTGAAATGGATGAGGAGATAGCAAAGCAGCTTCAAGATCAAATGGAAAAGGAGGAGCAGATTCAAACAGAAACAGATAGAGAACTTGCAAAGCTCATGGCTAGAAAGTTAAATGCAGAATATCAGAAAAGCATAAAAGAAACAGCTCAGGCCAAGAAGTTACCCGTCAAAAGAATGCCAATTCAAAAGCAGAAAAGACAACCCTCCAAGACCTTTTTGGCCAATCAGGAAAGAAGAAGAATGATTAACTTCCTGAGAGGTGCAATTGGTGTCAAAGGGGAAATGTTTACCAACATGGAATACAGTCAGGTTGAGGATCTGTACAAGAAAGAGATGGCTAAGCTTCAAGGGGACTCCTCACAAAGGGAAGAGGCTGAAAGAAGAATGAAGGAAAGACATGATCTAAACATTCAGCAACCATTTCCTGAGGAAGTTACACCTACAAAAGAAAAGAAGGAAGAGCCTGAGTTTGTAAGTGTAGAGACAAAATCTGCAAAAAGGGTGAAGACAATTGCTTCCAAAAGGCAGTCTAAAAGGACAAGGGTGGAAGAAGCTGAAAAGGAAGCAGAACCTTCAGTCACACCTTTAACAGAACCTGTGCAGAATCTAGAACAGTCCAAAGAGCAATCAGATGGGCATATGGGGCTGTATATGACTATAGTTAAACCTGTACAGGCTGTTCCAATCTCCATGAAGGCTCCAGAGATCATCTTTTGGGATATTCTAAGAGACAATGGAAAGGATTTCTTTAGACTCAAAAGAGAAGGTGGTGCATTTGAAGCATATTCAACATGGGGGAGAGTAATCAGAGGTTGTTCAAGAGCAGACATAGAGGAAATGTACAAAGTGGGAATGAAACTCTATGAGCCTGTGTTGAAAGGTACTGAAGAGAATCTTCTTAAAGTAGCAATGGAATACTTATGTATGATGTTTGATCCAGAGAAGGTGGTGCATAGGATTAAAGATCTTCATCATGAGTATGTGTTCAAAAAGATTGATAATTGGATACTCTTTGAAAACTGTGGTGTGTACATGATTACAATTGATAAATGTTATCATGAATACTACCTAGTTGACAAAATATATGATCATAGCAAGCAGAAACTTGAAGGGATGCTGAAAGCTAAGCTAGTATGTGCTAAGGATTCTGAAATGGCCAAAATTGTGGTGAGAAGAACTATCAATCAAAGTATGGGCCTAGATCCAAATTTGGGCAACTGAATGAGAGGTGTTGAAAGCATCTTGAAGATCAGATCTGAAGAACTTGACTTCTCTTCCTAAAAGTCAAGTTAGGGGGAGATTGTTGGGAACTGAAGAATTGCACAAGTACAGCACAAGTAAAGTTAATGCTGCTAGAAGAAAACAATTATTACTTCTAGTTGGTACTTCTGTGGTTAATGCTGCTAGTTGAAGTTTAATGTTGCTCAAATATGGTTAGTACTGCTAGTTCAAAGTTAGTACTGCTTGAAGAGATTAATACTGCTGAGCATGGTTAGTACTGCTGGAGTTAATACTGCTCAGAGTATTAATGCTGCTGAAGAATAATACTGCTTATGAGATGGAGATCAGAATTACAAGGATGACAGTTGGATAGACTGAAGAGTATGGAAAGCTTGGAGATAATGATGGAAGATTATAGTGAAGATCTTTTATTCTTTTGTAATTATCTTTATCTTCAGTATATGTATAGAATTGATTAGAATGGTTAGGGTAATAATTCATTCTATGTTTTTGTTCTAGAGAGAAAATCAACCTCAAGGCATAGTTCCTAATTCTAGAGAAGTAGAATTCGTCTTGAAAGAGTCTGTTCTTCAAGATTGAGGTTGAGTGTGTAATCTTGTGATTTTAATCATTCGATACAAGTTTACAAGTTGTTAATCATATACTGTTTGTTTACTGTTACATTATATATCAAAGTGTTTTTCCGCAACTTCTTTGATAGTGTTTCTGAGTATTCATAATTCTTGTTGAGAATTCGATCCTGACATAAGATTTTCTGGACTTGCATCTTGTTGGTAATACATCGTAGATTCAAACCAGTTGAAGATCTTCGATATAATTGTCCTCTTATCATGACGTACCTTGATGCTTTAAACCTGACCTTTCTTGTTTCCATTCTGTCATCAGGTAATTGATCGTTCTCTAGATAATTTTTAATGTCGTCCGACCAATAATTTTCTTCTTCAATTGGCGCGACCAAAGTATTATCGTCGTTTTTGATAGATGGTGTTGCAAGGTAGACTATTGGGATATTGTCGAACATCGTTTGATTAAGAGCTGACCCCAAATTGGCTAGTGCGTCAGCTTGAGTGTTCTGATCTCTTGGTATCTGCTCGATTATGAAGCGACTGAACTTCTTTGCCTCTTCTTTTACTATTTTATAATAGGCGATTATCCTCGAATCTTTTGCTGTGAACTCTCCATTAATTTGGTTAACGACTAAAGACGAGTCGCTTCGGACATGCAGATGTGTTGCCCCCAAGTCATGAGCAATTTTGATTCCCACAATCAGTGCTTCATACTCTGCCTCATTATTTGTTGCCTTGAAGTCGCACCGTATGGAGTACACTATCTTGCCCCCTTGTGGGGACTGTAGGACGACACCCAGATATGTTCCTCGTATGTTCGACGAACCATCAACATCGAGCGTCCAAGTGGTGTCGTGCAAAGTCGCCACAATTAATTCATTGGATGTCGTCGCTTCTTCTAGTTTTGGACTGAAATCTGTAATAAAATCTGCCAAGACTTGTGATTTAATCGTCGTTTTAGGTTTAAAATCCAGATTATAATTACTGAGGTAGATGCTCCATTTAGCTAATCGTCATGTTAACTCGGGTTTTCTTAACACAGATTCCAATGGAAAGTTAGTTACAACAGTTATAGGATGCGATTCAAAATAATGCCGTAACTTCTTAGCAGCCATAACTAACGAAAGTAAAAGTTTTTCTATAGACGAGTACCTGGTTTCAATGTCTAATAGAGTTTTACTTACATAGTAGATTGGCAATTGTCGTCCGTCGGTTTCTCGTATAAGGACTGCACTTACCGACTTAGTATTGACGGCTAAATAAAGTTGAAGAACTTTACCTTTCTCAGGTTTGGAGAGGAAGGGAGGTGATGTCATGTATTCCTTGAGTTTTTTCAACGCCTCCTCGTGCTTATCAGTCCAATCGAATTCTTTGTTTTTTCGCAAGACATTGTAGAAAAGATGACATCTGTCGGACGACCGAGAGATGAATCTGTTTAAGGCTGCTATACGTCCTGTTAGGCGTTGGACTTCTTTAAAATTTCTGGGCGATTTTAGCTCGATAATCGCTTTAATTTGATATGGGTTAGCTTTAATTCCTCGTCGTGTGACCATATAACCGAGAAATTTGCCAGCTCGAACTCCAAAAGAACATTTTTTCGGATTCAACTTCATTTTGTATTTACGCAAAATGTCGAACGACTGCTTCAAATGTCCTATATGATCGTCCATATGTTTCGATTTAACGAGCATGTCATCGATGTATACCTCCATAGTGTCGCCCAAATGTTCTTTGAACATCATATTCATTAACCGTTGATACGTCGAACCTGCATTCTTAAGACCAAAAGGCATTACTTTATAACAATAAATACCTTTATCTGTCATGAAAGCCGTTTTTTCCTGATCATTGGAATGCATCAATATCTGGTTATATCCAGAATATGCATCCATGAAGGTGAGCAATTCATGTCCAGCTGTAGCGTCGACCATAGAATCAATGTGTGGTAACGGAAATGGATCTTTTGGACAGGCCTTGTTAAGGTCTGTGAAATCAATGCATACTCTCCATTTGCCATTCTTCTTTTGGACAACAACAACGTTGGCGAGCCAATCTGGATATTTGACTTCTCGTATTTTTCCTGTTTTAAGCAAATTATCAACTTCGTCGTTGATAACTTTATTTCTTTCAGGAGCAAATTTTCGTCTTTTCTGTTGAACGGGTTTGAAGGATGGATCGACGTTGATTTTATGAGAAATAATACTCGGATCGATACCCACCATGCGAAGCAATCATAATGATCCTGCAAAAAAGAAATTAATCTATCTTTGAAGGATGGATCAAGTGTCGAACCTATGTAGACCATCTGATCAGGCTTATCCTGGTTTAGGACGACAGCTTCCAAGCGATAATCGTCGTCAGTTCCAGGAATGTCCTGGTTCTGTAATTGCTATACTGTTTGCTTCGGGGGCTTCAAAGAGACTTTGTAACATTCCCTAGCGTCTTTTCTTTCGCCTTTGATCTCCTGTACTCCCCATTGCATAGGGAATTTCAAGGTTTGGTGGTACGTCGAGGGTACGACTTTCATATCGTGGATCCATGGTCGCCCAAGGATAACGTTATAAGCTGATGAACAGTCGACGACGTTGAACTTCGTCTGCCTGTTGATTCCTTTAGCATATACTGGTAGTGTGATTTCTCCCATAGTATTTGTCGATCCTCCATTAAATCCAACGAGTGTAGTCGAGCGTCGGGTAATCTCAGATTTGTCGATCCCCATAGCTTTCACTGCATCAAAAAAGATAATGTTAGCGGAACTACCTCCGTCGACGAGTATCCTTTTTGTCAGGCAATTTCCAATGCTCAATTGGATAATTAGTCCGTCATGATGTTTCTGGTGTACGTCGTCGAGATCTGCTTGGTCGAACGTCAAGGGCATAGCTTCTAATTCTGCGTCTTCCTTGGGTCTTGCCTCCTTGGGAATTGGTCGGTCGTCGGGACCGCGACTAGCATGTCTCTTAGCAGCTGAATATGTGGTCCCACAGACATCAGAACCTCCGGTGATACAATTAATCACCTTGGCATGCTCTGGGGATGTGGGACGCACGTTCTTCTTTTCCGTCAATTCTTGCAAATAGCCTTTCGAGTTAAGCCAGGACAATTCTTTCTTCAGGGCGATGCAATCATCCGTTATATGACCGAAGTCATTATGGAAATCGCACCATTTTGTTTTGTCTTTCTTATCATTGTCCTTATCAATTTTCTTTGGCCACCGAATATTCCGCTGGAGCTGTTTCAGGTACGCGACAACGTCTTTAGCTGATCCAGGGAAACCATAAGATGACACCTTAGGATACTGGACGAATTTAGAAGTCGTTGGTCCTTTCTTTTCGAATCTGACGTTTGAAATCTGTCGGGCAGGCTCTGATCGACCGGTCGGTTTCAGTTTGAAGTCTGGCTTTTTAACACCTAGACCTTTCCTGTCGTTTGAATGTTTATTTCTGAAAACGAGATCATCTTCGACCCTCATATGGGCGAGCGTCCTTGCTCGTACGTCTTCAAAGGTTTATGGAGGATATTTCGTAAGGTCAAGATATAACCTTGAACTATTATCCAGACCCCGTTTGTATGCTTCAATGGCTGTTTTTACGTCGCAATTTCGGATACTGATCATTTCTGCATTGAAACGGTTAAAATAATCCCGGATGGACTCTCCATTTTTCTGTACGACATAATAAAGGTCGCTCGTCTGTTTTTCCATTTTTCGGCTGCTGGCGAATTGTTGAGTAAATTGGTTCACCAATTCTGCAAAAGACCCGATGGTTTTAGGTTTGAGATTGATCAACCATTGTAACGCTGCTCCAGTCAAGGTCGCTCCAAAACTCTTGCACATACAGACTTCTTTAAACTGATACGGTATCGAGACAGGCCACATAAGTTGTTTGTATTGGGCGACATGTTCTGTCGGATCAGTGACGCCTGAATATTTTGGAGTGAAGGTCGGGATGCTATATTTCTTTGGGACGTCCACCAACGCGATCTCATCAACGAACGGAGATGCCTGAAATCCTGTACGTGGCTCGACATCAATTGGAACTGCTGCCCCCGGCAATTTGGACAGCATTGACAAGACACGCTCATTCTGCTCTTCCAGAAGTTTCAACCGTTGTGCAACGGGATCTACTAGGATACCCCCTGAGACACCCAATGGAACATAACCTGATCCGTTGAAGTTAGTTGGATGTGAAGAATCAGAGGCATATCCATTGAATGGCATAGAAGTCATAGGCATGGTTGGGATTATGAAGGTCGCAGGATTAACTGGTGGTGGACGAGGATAATTAGGTAATGGAGGGGGTACGTTCCAAGCACCGGTATTAGTATTTGAAATTCCCATCACATTGTTTCCACCCTGGTTTCTTAGATGCTCAATGGTTTCAACCGCCTGTCGAGCCTGGGCTGTTAGGGCGTCAATACGGGCACGAGCAACATTCAACTCCATGTTCATTTGGGCCACAACATGATCTTGAGTTCCTTGGAATGACATTGTCCTGAATGAATAAAAAGGAGAAATACTCGAAGGAAAATGTTAGTACGTCATAAGATTATCGAAGATTTTCTTTGGATGGGGCCCCACAGTGGGCGCCAAACTGTTTATGCCAAAAATCTCCCAAGGAAAATTTAAGGTAAACGTGAAGCTTGATCCAACCAAAGAAAGTAACTACAATAATCGTACGACTATAATAAAAACAAAGTAAATGAGACGAGATAATTGGTGACGTGGAAAACCCCTAAAATGGGTAAAAACCGCGGACGAGTGTAAGTCGTCGTGCACTATGGACGTCAATCAGGGACGTCGTCCTTAATAACAAGTGTTACAAGTGTAATACAATGTAAAACAATACGATAAAGTAAAGCCGGTCGTGCGTCGTGTGTAATTGGACTTCAATCGTGCGTCGCGTGACAAAAGGCAATGGGCTTTATGAATTTCGAGAGAGATACTGAATGAACTTGAGAACGTAATTCGTGATCTTGTAAGGTCTGAAAATCAGATGTCCGAATGTGAGGTTCCATCTTCATATTTATACCCTAATTTTCCGTTGGCAAGTCTTGAATGTGTATCTTTAATAGAATAACCGTTTGATATTGATGATAGCGGCCGTTACGTCCGTTGTTTTTGATGATGGCAACCGTTACAATCTTTGGTAATGAATGTCTCTTGAATCCTGCATTAAACATGATATAACGTATGTCACAGGTTAGTAACTGAAATCATGTCGTACGACATTTATTCGTTTAATCGAGGTCGCCTTAAAGGAAGAGCATCGGTTATCGCCGGTCGTACGACGATGGACTATTGGAATTTTTACCCAAACAGTATGTTATTGTGTTATATATTGTTGTTATCTAGTGCCATGATTTTATGAAAAAGAAATTGTGGAAAACAATCTCAAAACAAATCAATTTGAGCAAAAATGGAAGGAAATGTTGATTGAAGTTGTTAAAGAAATTCACTCTAATTTCACGATTTCGTTTCAGTTTCTTAAACGACATCACTGTTGTCGATATTTTTCGCCAAACCAGTGGTCGTCAAGCCACTATTACTACCCAACAAAATTACCAACAACTTTATTATATCGAACAAATAAAATGAAACTATTAATTGTAAGATTAACGTAGAAACTAACCTCAAATCGACATTCGAACCACAAGAACCCTCCTTTTCTTCCTCAGTCGATTTTGTCCCTCAAAACTCTCTCATTTTCTCAAATTAGGAGAGGGGCTATCATCCTTAATGAACTACGAATATATAGGTCCGATTTTTTTGTCAAAAACCATCCATCCATGACCTCCAATTTCCAGTTTCCGCTTAGGCTCGTTTTTTCATTTTACGTTTTAAATTTCTTTTTTACTACTTTGAAATTTACATAATAGGTCTCTACAGTTTCAAAATTTCATGTTTGACCCCTCATTTTATCACTTCTTTCAGATTCGGTCCAACTTTCAGTTTTTTTTTTCTTTTAAAACTTAACAGTATAAATAAAATATTTTTATTTTTTACATCAACACTCCCATTATCATTAATATGCATTGGCATAAAATTTGGTTGTTACAATGGAAATGGGCATAAAGTTGCGTTCCAAATGGATTTATGGAAAAATGTCAGCCCAATATAAGCCCAGGTAAATGGTGCAGTTTAAGAAGTGCCCAAACCCATGTCCCAACTCCCAACCTCTAGGGTGCGTTTGGTACGGTGAACAGGATGAGACTGGACATAAGGGTGCGTTTGGTACACTGGACAGAGTGGAACAGAACAGGACAGAACAAGTTTGTACCACGTTTGGTGTGCTTATATATGGGACTAACTGGAACTAAGCTGAACAAACTTGGGACACGTGTGTCCACCCCTCCCCCCTAGAACTAGATGGAACAAGACTTTTTGTACCAAAATACCCTTAGTCTAATTCACACTTCCTCCAATATTTCACGCCGTCAGTTTCTTCTTCTTCTTTCGATTTCTTCTTCTTCTTCTCAGTTTCTTTTTTCTTCTGCAATTTCTCTTCTTCTTCTCGATTTCTTTTTTCTTTCTTCTGCGATTTTTCTTCTGATTCTTCTTCTTCGATTTCTTTTTCTACTTATTCTACGTTTTTTTCACAAGTTTTTTCTTCTTCTCCGCATGATTCTTCTTACTATTACTGCGATTTTTCTTTCTGATTCTCCTTCGATTCCACAGATTGGGATATGTGTTGGGATAAGTGAGTGATCCAAAGCAAGAAGAGGATATCAATGGCTTGCTTGTGCATGACTGTACAAAGTGCAGAAATGAGTAAAGTTGCAGTGAGGAAGATGGAGAGATGGAGAGATAGAGAGATGCTTTTCAACTTTTTCTTTACACTAATGTGTTGTAATTTGCCACCAAAATTGAGTGATGCCATCTGTTTTTGAGCATCTTTGGTTGCCATTTTCAAGTGATGCCACCTGTGTTGTAATTTGTTGATGGGGTGATATTTTAGGGGTGGAATTTTTAGATTATAAAAATATTATACAGAATTTGGTGGTGGGGTGATATTTTAGGGGTGGAATTTTTAGATTATAAAAACATTATACAAGAACCAAGAAAACAATTCATCGGGGGTAAATTGGTCATTTTAACCAGTTCTGTCTTGTCCTGTCGAGTCATATCCTGTCTTACCAAACGCTGGACACCTGTTTTGTCCTGTCTGCGTACCAAACGCACCCTAACAGAACACACTTGTCCCATGTTTGATATGACCATACGTGGAACAAAGCGGAACTGACTAGAACAACCATCGGACACGCTCCTTTACCCCCTAGAACAAGATGGAACAAGCTTACCTTTGACAAAAATACCCTTGAAAAATAAAACACGCCTCCCATCAGATAGAAGGCCCTCACAAACCATAGCCAATTTGCGATTTGTGTACTGCTCAGGTCGTCGGCGTCACCAAATCGACGACTTCTCACCTGATGAACTTCGATTTCTTCCAGCGATTGAACTTCAATTTCTTTTACAGGTATTTGATTCTCGATTTCTCCCGACTTCTCCACCGATTGGACATGCGTTGGGGGGGGGGTTGTTTCTGATTCTCAGACTTCAAATTCCTTCCATCGATTAGACTTTGTTTCATATTCCACCGATTAGACCTGCAAATTTCTTCCATCTTTGCTTCCTACTTCTCAGTTCAAGATTTTTTTATTACCAACTGAAATATTGGTTTATTGAACCCTAAACCTGCGTTTTTTTTCTTTTTCTGACCTGCTATGATTCATGCTATGGAGCTGCGTTTTTTTTCCTCATTTGTTGATTTCTCTTATTTGCTATGAATCTACTTGGTTTTGTTTACACTAGAGGTAATTTGTTGATTTCTCTTATTTGTAAGCACAAATTCCACCAATTTCAACTAAAATAAGAACCCAAGAAAAGAAACTAAAAAAAGGTGAAGCATTTTTAGAATAGAGTTGGTATCTCATACATGGGCTTTTCTCTATACTAGGGATGGCAAAAAAAAACCGAATCCGACGGTGAAAACCGAAAACCGAACATTTCGGGTCGGGTTTTGGGGACTTCTTATCGGGGGCAGGGCGGGGATCAGGGATGTTATCGGGAATGTTAACGGGGACGTGGACGGTACTCATCGGCCCGATATATATAATATATGTGTACATATATGTTTTATATAGAAGCCCATATATGTAATTAGTAATATTTTAGAAGCCCATTAAATTCAAAAACCCAAATCCTTGATCAAATTCTCTAATCGATTGCAAAAATCAAAATCGGCGTCTCACTCTTCCCTCTCGGCCGCTCCCGCTCGCCGTCTCCCCTCTCGATCCAGACTTGACCTCTCGAGTCTCGACCAGTCGACCGACGACCATACCAGACCAGTCAACCCACGACGACCGACGACCAGACCAGTCGACCTACGACGACCAGACTTGACCTCTCGATCCAGACTTGAGTCCGGCTCAACAGACTTCAGGTACTAGATTTCTTTCTTTTCTATCACAATTTTCCTTCTTCTTATGCTGAGATTTTGATCTGATATGGATTACTCGTGCCCTATCAACTGGTTCAAAGTAGGAATGACAGTCAATGTTAATGCAGTTGGTATATTACAATTGCAGTTAAAGATTTCATGTTTGTACCTTCACACTTTTTAACTCCTTTGCTCTCTGATTAAATTTTTGGTTAGTTACTCGTGCCCTATCAATTGGTTCCTTAAGATTAAATTTTTGGTTAATTAGTTAGTACTCCATCTTCCTGCTAAGGGGCAGACCTAAAAGGGTATACCGTAATTGCCTGTGATTCCAAGAAATCCAATGTTAACCTTTCCGTGATTGTGATTGATTATAGAAATATAGAAAATCTATTTTGGCTGCTGCTCTTGCTTGTTGTTGTTAAAATATATTTTTGTTTGGGAACAAACTTTTCGGGTTCGGGTATCACCAACGGGTAACGGTGATTTTTTGTCCTCAACGGGTTCCCCGACGGGGATCGGGGAAACTGCAGGGACCCGATGGGGATCCCCGATAAGGTCCTCGATGGGGATCGGGACGGTTACGGGGACGGGGAAGCTTATCTGTTTCGGGGACGGGACCCTAAAAACCGGCCCGTTGCCATTCCTACTCTATACTAGTGATGATGCCAAAGAAAAAAGATGACTTTTGAATCCAGTGGGCTACATAAACATTAGCATGAATCAGGGTGGCAAGTCAACATACTAGTCAAAACATATAGCAATTTAATAGTGTTTGCAGAAGCATAAGCACTCAATAGACTCATAAGAACACCACAAGAGCGAAGCACTTGAACAAGTGGGGGAGAGAGATGATTTGTTGATTTCTCTTCCATTGATACATCATTGTTGAATTACAAAGTGATTATTGATACATGATTGTTGAATTACCAAGTGATTTTAAATATTATTTGTCAATATTTAACAAAAATACATTAAAGAGCTCATCAGGGGTAAATTGGTCATTTTAACCGGTTCTGTCCTGTCCTGTCATATCACGCTGGACACTTGTCCTGTTTTGTTTTGTCCCGTCGTGTCTGCATACCAAATGCACCCTTATAAATAAACAAAAGCTTTGCTATAGACTCTAAAATAATGATTTTCAAAGTTTGTTCCTCGTAATAGAAATTGGACCAAAGTTGGTTCAATTTTGATGCAATTTCCTTTAACAAAAACCAAACCAAAACATAGACCAATTTTTATGCAAATCTAAAACCCACATATTTCAACCATAAATACTCCTAACACATAAAAACACACATACACAAATATCTATACAATATCACCAGAAAGGTTAATACAAAGCTGGTTTTACAAACCAATAAGCATCAATATCACCAGAAAGGTTATAACCATTTGGTTTGATCGGGTTATAACCTTTCAATACTTTTTTTGGATTAATAATGAATATTTTAAATATTATTATAAAACTATTATTAAAATGATAAAGTAATTTAGAATATAATAAAGCAAACACTTGAAACTGACTTTTAAATTATTTAATCCATTTAAAAGACCATTCAAATTTATAGAAATTTTCATGTAAATCGCTTAAAATAAAATTGCAAAAAGCGGGGTTGTAATATGATTATTAGTACGTGAAGGGCTGTTTCTGAAAAATTGAGTAAACATAGAGGATGGTTTTTATCACTTTATGCAATTTACCCTGAATTTCAAATTCTGTTTCTAGGGTTTCGAAGCACACAAACACACTGGCAATTAGTGACGATACTGATCGCGGATATACCACCTAATCAGACAATCTACGTTAAGAATCTCAACGAGGAGCTCAAGAAAGAAGGTAATCGATTTTTGTGTTATAAATTTATAATCTCAGGAATTCCATCGTTTTAAGAGTTCAATTATTATGTATAGAACACATTAGGCCAGGTTACGTTTTCTACTGTTTTGCATGTTGATTTTTTTTGGGAGTGTTATTTGCACCAAAAATATGTCAAAATCAGGTCACAATCATGCGTTGGGAATGTAATTAATGCATTGAGAATGTAAAAAGCAGATGTTGATGTTGATGTGTGTGAGGAGAAAAATAATTATGATGGTGCACTTAGCAAATTTATGGGTGCAATTAGCCTCCCTTTTTTTTCCTACTCGATAAGTGTGAAAACTGTAGCGATGGATTGCAAATTCTACAGCAGAATGAAATGGCTACAAATGTGGAGAATGTTGATTTCTGTATTATTCAAGTTAAAAAACAAACTTTCTTATCAGTTTGAGAAACGAAGTGGGTGGAGGGAAAATGTGAAAGTTCTATAATAGGAACTTATTTATTGAAGATGAATTCTGCTGATGATTAAGTTCTGGTAGAGGGTGATGGTGGAGAAGTGAGAACATCAATTTTTGTGGAAGTATGTGTTGGGGTGGAATGACTGTAACTCTAACAAGGATATTTTTGCACTTTAGAAAGTATTATGGAAAAAGGTTTGTGTTATGTTCTATGTAAGAGGTTAAGAAGGGTATTGGGGTTACACTTTCAGTAGGATGCAATGGAATTGAAATTTGAAGAATACTGAATGCAATTAGAGGCATAAGTAGATTTTTCTGGAACAATTTAGTAAGGAGAGCTTTAGTTAAGGTCCTACCTCATTCCTTTATAAGGCCAATGTTTGTCGTGTTTGTGGCTCAAAAGAGGGAGAAGGGGGGGGGGGGGGGGGGTTATGGTGAAACCAAAATCTCCAGGAAAGAGCTGGTAAATCATGTGGGGTAGGATATATTAATAGCTATGCTTACAAGTATTTATTTGAAAGTGGGTAGTGATTTTAGGGGAGTTAAAGTGGTTAGAGATAAGGATTGAAAGTTAATAAATAGCATTAAATGTAATACATAAAGCTTTAATGGTTGTTTTTAAGAGATTTTAAGTAATTAGCATTAAATAGCGGTACATTAAGCTTTAACAATTGTTTTTAAGAGTTTGTTTTTTAAGAGGTCTGAAATTTTTTCTGTTCGTGCTCTCTTCAATAACCCATTCAACTTTTATTATATGATATTTACAATGGGTTACTGATTACTCTTTCTCTAGAACCAAACCTGCACCTGCTGTTTCTAATGGGAAACCCAGGTGCAATTCCAAACTTGGTATCAACCCTCTTGCAGAGCCAAGCCGGGTAGGAAGTGACACTCCCCTAGTTTGGGCCACGCTTTGTCTCCCGGAAAGGGGGAGAATTGCCTGGTTTATCTTGAGGTGGCCTTTGCTTAAATCTTGTGGACTAGGTAGGGGGACCCAAGGTACCCAAAAATAAGGCCTGCTGCTTCTAAATATTCCCAGTATTTTGGAGCCTATAAAACAATGACTATAAATCTGATTGATCTAGTGATTCCTTAGATAACAAACTATTTATGGAGTGCTTCTGTTTGTTCTTGGATCAGACATGTAACAAGGAGACTACGCCTGGATTTATTTTCATTCAGTTTCTTTAGTCCTTATTTATGGAGCACTTTTGTTTTTTTTTCTTGGATGGTCATCTTGTTGTAAACAAAAGTCTTCCCAGTGTAATTAGATCCTTTTTCCTCTTTACGAGGAGCCTTTCCATATTTGCTTGAGGTAATTCAAGCATCAACATGAAGGCGAAGATAGTTTGGAGGAAAGTACGTGATTATGTCCGATATGATTTGAAAGAAATTGCATTTCCCTCGTCTTTGCCTGACCCCCCTCATTTCAAAAAGCGGAGAAAACTAACATGGAAAGAACGATATTTGGTTAGTCTTCTTTTCTTATTTAATCGTACTGACAATCTTTACTGCTCTTGCCTTCATATGATAGTTTCCATTAAGCGACGAGGTCTCTAATGACAAAGTCAGCTAATTTTGTACCCTCAGTCAACCTGAATACATATCGTTGAAAGTTCAGATTATATATTTTATTGTTGATGGATTTCATTTTGTAAAACAAGTAGCTCCTCTAGCAGAAGATGTTATGCATTGAACAGCTTACACTGAGATGTTACAACTTCTTAAGTAATACGCCTGCCTCTTTTTTCACAAAGTTAAGTGGCCGTTTACCCAAATGCTTAAGCGCTTACCGGTAAAAATCAACACACTAACTTACTTTACCGGGGAAGATTGTAGTCTATCAAAAAGCTATTGTATGCAACAATTTACCCGGAAAGCGCTTACCGGGTAAGAGTCGTCACCTCCACTTACCGGGTAAGACTCTCCATCCTTATATCGATCTTACCGGGTAAGATCGTAGGCCCTGCGATGTTCATCCGGTAAGGTAAATGGGCCAGTAAGCACTTACCGGGATAAGCTTTTAGTAAACGGCCTCTAACTTTATATAGAGTAAGAAGAAAAGATAAACAATGTCAGTTAGAGTATATCGATGCATATACATCATAATTAGCTCTTGAATAGATTATCTAGTTATTTCCATAACCTAATCGCTGTTTATTAGCATGAAGGTATTATTCTGGACACGGAATTCAAATTTAGATTGACAGTGTATATGCATCTTCTGATTGTGTCATTCCTAACCATTCTTCAGGTGCTGAAGGAAGCAACTAGACTTTATGCTGCCAGCTGGGTAAGAGACATAGGTCCTGAGCTGCGACCAAATGAATACAAGAAGAAGGAAAACTCAGGAGATGGACCTGATGGAGTAACAGGTTCTACCGGAGAAAGGGAACCTTCGACATTGGAGGATCTAGGTAAATTTTGTAAGAATCTTTTTAGGACATATAATCCTCTACCTGTGAAGTTGTAAAGCTTTAGCTAGATGTCGCTCAGATCATAAAGCAATGACTTCAACGTATCCTTGATTTGTGTTATATTACTCACATTTTCTTCACAAGCGTTATAAGGTCCGTACACACAAAGTCACACTTATATGTAAAGTTATTTTAAATAAGCTGGGTTGATAAGAAATTTATCTATTTTTATAGGATTGACTAAACCTTTACCTTAATCAAAGAATTACACTAAGGGGTTTGGGTAACATTCTCGGCCATCAAAATGGAGTGATGGTAAACATCTCTTATCCGGTAAGTGCTAACGGGATAAGAGTCTTCTCCATCATTTACAGGGTAAGATTATCGGTCTTCGCTATGCCTCTTATGAGGTAAGATTATCGGTACTTGCTATGCTTGCCCGATAAGATAAGTGACACCTGGGATCCGCTTACCCGATAAGCGTTTGGTAAATGGCTAACTTTCCATTTTCTGATTTCTGTGTCTTAGAGGGACCCAAATGTTACTTTGGTTAGTCACAACTCACAATTAGGTTTCATAGGAAGCCCATTTTGAGCACCAACTTAGCATGATGGTATAGAATAATCAACTTCTCAAATCATTGTATTTGTTTTTGTTGTAAATAGACCATTGTTCTTGTGAAATGCAATATAGAAGTATGTTAAAGTAAGAATGAACAGGATATACTGAGGAAATGTAAAAGCAAAAACAATCATTTTACTTGGCACTTTTGTCCAAAATCGCTCATCTTTGCAAACCATTATTCTTGGTACTTGCAACAAACCAGTCAAGTACTTATGTTTTGGATCATTAAATAATGATATCGGCCTTCTCCATTCCCATTAACGTGAACTTTCTGAGCTTGTGCATTGATGATAGCTGTCGCTGCTCGAGGTGGAATGGAGACGCTTAGACCAGCTTTGCAGCGGGTTTACATGACTAGAGCCTCTGCTTACAGAGATGCACTGACGAGCTTTGTACAAGGCTACCAAGAAGGCATACAAGAAGTGATGGAGAAAAAGAATAACTCCCAACCCCATCAAGAAAACAATGCCATGGAGAAAAAGGATAACTCCGAACCCCTTCAAGAAAACAATGTCATGGAAAAGAAGGATATCTCTTAACTTCATCAAGTAAACAATGGCCCAAAAAGGGCTACTTGATCAAGGACACCGTGAAAGAAAGATGTTAC
This sequence comes from Arctium minus, assembly GCA_954870635.1. NCBI lineage: Eukaryota > Viridiplantae > Streptophyta > Magnoliopsida > Asterales > Asteraceae > Arctium > Arctium minus. Next base: position 101,293,509 of record OX941082.1, read on the forward strand.
AGGTTTTGTCATTTGAGTTAGTACATCGTTTGAATGGTATATGTGGATGGATCAATCCAATACCAAGTTTAAAAGTAATTATTGCATGTCTGGTTGTATAGTTTTCCAAAATTTAAATGTGTCATGTTTAAGGGTAATATAACTTGCGTGCCATTGCCAATATTCGGTTGGAGCTGTGGTTGGATCCATGTCGTAGTCTTTGGGTTATGGACGTGACCAGACGGTGACCTAATTGGATCACCAACTTTGCTTGCATCATCACTCCCAAGTCGTTTCGGTTAGACCAATATGCGTTTTGTGTCGAATCCATACTCTTCAATGTTATGCTAGACTTTTCCATGTGTTGTTTTTGACATGGAATTTCTCTTCATTGTAACAAGTGTGCCACATCGTCTTTCTTTTTCCATTTGACAAAATTGCCAATTTGTTGTTTTTCGAAAGTGGGGATTTTCGATCATGGTAGATGTATACTTTAGTAACAAATTTAGAAAATGAAGACTCGGATAGAGCCCCGAATTTGTGTGATGTCATTTTATCAATTAGTAATTGGAAGTCAACAAAATAATCTTGAAATGAAATTTTATCAAACAATAAAATTTATTAAAACATAAATCATAAATTGTAAGTTTGTTATAGGGGTGCGTAGAAAGTCATCCGATCTAATTAGAACCGACCAACCTTGATTATTAACATCTTATGATATTGGTTTTCAGTTGATGTTTATATTCATTGCTTTTTTAATAAATTAAGAAAATATATGAATTAGTTGACATGGTGGATTATTTAGTTGAAAAAATTTGATCAAAATATTGGATGTAACCGATTCGATCCAAACATTCATTGAATTTAATTAGATCAGATTTACGTAAATTATTCTATTGAATTTCAACCAATTACCTAACCTAGTTTAAGATTAATACTTAATTAGAGAAAATGGTGTGAAAAAGAATCTCACACAAAACTCCTGTTTATACACAAATATAATTACACTTTGGTAAATAATTGGATGGTATTTTGGCAATTTCATGAATAAAAAAAGTTCAAATCGTGTAGAAGAGACCAAAAACCATCTTAATGGCTAAACTGTTGGACGATACCTATCAGTCTTCTAGTAACTTTTGACGGACTCGTAATGCCTATCGAGGTCGATCTTGACATTTTGAAAGCTCTATGTAAGTAAATTGTGGCCTTGTGTGGGACTGGTTGAGAACACGTAGAGGCCGGGCCGCAACTGAATTGGTGGATCTTCTCTTATTATTGCAACATTTTCATCCTCTTATTCACCGCATGGACAAATGGTGGTGGAATCAAGCCGAAAAAGGGAGTCTCGGCGTAAAGAAATTGAGAGCCTTAATTGAAGATAGATGTCTCGGAGGCAGCCCTTCAAGTCCGACAACCAGGTGGAACAGTCTCGTTCCAATCAAGATCAACGTATTTGTTTGGCGCACCCTATATTGAAGACTCCCAATTCAAGTTGCGTTGGATTATAAAGGCATTGATTTGGACACAATTATCTGCCCGATTTGTGAAGACGTACCTGAATGCCTTGCAACCTGTGTACCTGCCAAACACATCTGGATTCGTTCTGCCAATGGTGGAGCATCAGACCAGACTTCATGAAATCGGTATCAGAAATCTTATCATATCAAGGGGATGATGTTTCCTCACCGTGGCTAAAACACATCTTGCAGGCTTCAATTTGGGCAATCTGCTACGTGCTCTAGGGTAGGCGGCATGACTTTATCTTCGAAAAATCATCATCACCCATCGCGATTACTTTTACCGAAATTTAGCTTCGAGTGTTCGAGTGGGTATCAAGACGACTTAAAAAGGGCTCCATCTCATGGGAACAGTGGATCGAGAACCCATCCTCTCACAATTAATGGATAATCCTCGTTGAAGGCTTCCCTGGTCGTTTGTTTCGGTACCCCTTCCTTCCGTTGCTCCTTTTCTTGGGCTGTTTTAGTTGTTGAATTTTTAAAGTTTGTGTTTAACCGCACCTCGCAATCTTGTTTCTTTTATTTATTACAAATCGTAAAAATAAGTTATTATTGTTTAGGATGAATGTGTGAGTAAATTATGATTTTATTCCTTGTGGTTTGTTAATAATTTCAATTTTTGTCTATATAGTTTAAAAATTGTAATTTTCATCCATATAATTTGTAATTTATTACTATTTTTATCCCTGAACTAATTCCTATATTTTAAATATAAGGGACTAAAACAGTAAAGAGTAAAACGAAAGAGACCGAAACAACAATAGATTATAAGTCATAAGGATGAAAATAACGAGTTGAAAACCAAGTACGAAAACTGTAATTTCTAAACCGTAGGGACGAAAATCAAAGTTTTTAACAAACCATATGGACGAAAAACGGAATTTACTCAAATAATTATAAAATTCAAATAAAAACACAAATTGACTATTACACCACCCAATACAATACAATTTATAACACAATTCGTAAGTGTCACATCAGTTTATAAATCATCTAGAAATTACACTTCACTACAATGAGTTCTAACCAATTGCATAAGTGACACATCTTCATAAAAAAATATATTTTAATCAAATAACAAGAAAATTAAAATTACTATTTTTTATTTTATAAAATGTTTTTTCAATAAATAAATGTTTATATTTATGCATTAAAAAAATTAAAGTAATTTTTAATGTTTCATATAGTTTTATTCTATTTACATATATTTAACTTATTGATAAAAAATGAAAAACTACTAAACACATAAAGGATATTGTACGAACATCAACCTCAAGAATTTTTAAACGAATAATGAAGTAATTTTATTTGTGTTACGTTTGTACTTTTCTTACGTAATATATTTTATTGTATTGTAATATAAATTATATATTGTATTTTTTAATATTCGTTAATATATTAATGTTAAACTTATTAAGAAATATAATATAATGTTAAATTTATAATTTAATAAAGAGTAAACTCCAATTTTGGTCCACGAGGTTTGTTGATTTCTTTAAAAGCGGGAACCGTGGTTTCATAATTCAAGTTTTGGTCCTCATAGTTTGAATTTTGCTTTGAAAGTGAGACTTGATCACTAACTCCGTTGAGCCAGGGGTATTTTTGTCTAACCATGTTTTGTCCTCATTTTTGCATTCCTTTTTGTTTTTTTCTTGTTTTTGTAAAAAAACATCAAATTTTAGGGTCCAACTTCTAAATTACAAAGACTTTGTTCTTCTTCTTCTTCTTCCTTCTTCTTCTATTAACTATTGATCTTTTGTTAGGTTTTAATCATCAACGAGCTTAGTTGGGCTTAAAATACAACAATAGAACTACGAAAGTTTTCCAATTGCTCATTCTGCCACAATCATCTGATAGGAAAGGAAAGCCCCTATACGAGTACAATATTAGCAACCGGATACAACAACAAAATCAAAACCTAATCTTCAATAGTAAAAGCTAATCAACATCAAGTAATCATACCATCAATTTCATCATCTCAATGAAGAAGAAAAAAAGGCTAATCATGAGATCGCTTCTATTAATGTCGATTGCAATTAACTCGAGCAAAATAACAAACGGATTTACATCTAATGCAGTATCGATTTCTTCAATCACAATCACAATCGCAAAATCTAAATTGATTACATTAATATAACAGTTGTACCAAAATAGAGAACACAAAATAACTAATTAAATCTTTAAAGAATAGAAGCAAAATCAGAAACCTAAGCTACCGACCGTTTGCTTTACCTACCGATTTGAACAACCTAGAGAGATGACGTTTCTGATTTGTGAACCTGGTGGTCGTGTTAATGTTGAGCAGGCCTCGACGAATGTCGTAGTGCACGGTGGTGGGTGTGGGGAGGTATGAGGGAAGATGATGCTTCTGAGTTCTGATTCATTGAAGAACCCGATATGTGTTATGGAGCAGATCTCGTCTCTGTGTTTTGGAGCAGATGAGGGACGGTGATGGACGAAGCACAAGGACGAAATTAGTTGGCCGGCGACTTCGTCTTTTCCTGAAACCTAGGCGGTCGTCGTTTATTCTTCAACATTTCAGCTCCCACGCCTCGAGAGTTTTTGAGAGATCTACGAGTATGATGCTGCAGTTGGCGTAAACAGGTTAAGGGTTCCATTCAGGAGAGTAGCCATTGTTGTGTGACGATCGGTGGTTTCATGGAAGTTTTGGGAATTTAGTTCCAGCGGCGTAAACATGAAGTAGAGCTTTTTGAAATTTAATTTGATATTAGATTTTGTTTTGTATTTTTATTTTAGGTTTTGTTTTTATAATTACATTGTTGGTCCCTTTGTTTTGATTGTTTTTACAAATGTAAGGAAAAACAAAAAAAAAATGCAAAAAGAGGACAAAAACATGGTTCGATGATTTTGCCTCTGGCTCTAACGGAGCTTTTTAACGGAGTTAGTGACCAGGTCCTTCTTTCAGAGCAAAATTCAAACCATGAGGACCAAAACTTGAATTATGAAACCACATGTTCCGCTTTCAAAGAAATCAAAAAACCTCAGGGACCAAAATTGGAGTTTACTCTTTAATAAATATAAATTATAGCAATATTAATTAATTGATAAAAAATATTTGTATTTTTTAAAACCAAATCTCATTTAATAAATTATTCATACATTCTATCAACAATATTTCATAAAAATAAAAAAGTTACATGACATTAACAATTACCAAAAAACAATTTCTTATTAAGAAAAAAATTGATGCGACATTAACAATTACCAAAACCCAATTTCCTATTAAAATTCATACTGACAATCATAATTTATAATACAAAAGTGTGTTACATCACCACTTTATCGTATTCACCACTTAAGATTTTCTATTAGAAATCCTTGTCTTAAGATTTTCTATTAGAAATCCTTGTAGTAAATGCTTTTAGATTCCCACTCCAATATGTTTTTGTATACCACTTGCTTGTGTCGAATGGGTGAGTAAAAACATCAAGTATTTATAAAAGGAGGGGGGGGGGGTCAATGAAATTATTCAAGTTTACTAAATTTTAATTCTTATTGATATGAATATAAAAAAAATACACATAGAAAGCTAAGATTGTTACGGAACAAGAAAATGTGAACCTATCCTAAATAATCTTTCACACAAATTCACACAAAATAACTTTAGAATTGGAAAAGAAATGAAGAACACAAACTTTTTCTTTTTCTTTATGGAGAGGCCACCGATTTTGCTTTGAGTGCATTAAGAGATCTTTTAGAAAGCGTAACATGCATGAGGAGATACTCTGCCTTTTATACCACCTCATGCATTAAATGCATGAGACCTCTTGTTACTTGGGGATAGGATCTCCAGCATTGACACAAAACTTTTGGAGAGTCACTTTCATCATACACAAAGATGAGGACATCGATGAATCACCCGAAGCATTTCTGAGACAAGCATCAAAAGTGCATAAAGGACAAATTACTTTTCAGGTGTCTCAGAGAATGTTTTTATCAAATGCAAGATTGGTGAGATTTGTTCAGAGACATTGTTGTAGGCATATGTTCAAGATGATCGGCTTATCAGGGTTTTTAGATCAGTTTAAAACACTATGATCACTTGCTTATAGTTACTTGGTGTGTGAGGTGGACAACTGATTGTTGATCCACATTAGTAATCATCTACCTTTGATTTTCCGACTACTCTTTCATGTTGCTGAACATGTATATGAACATACCAAGTAACTCAAAATACAAAGAGCCTAAAACAACTAATTATTTATCGGCTAGAAATAGAAATATCGAAAGGTGATCACCAAATCCATTGGTGACCCAACAAATCTGTTTGATAATAATAAAAATGATTGATAGTTCCTTTTTGACTTTCAATTAACTGTTCATCTTTTTTTCTTTTGGCGTTTCCAATGCCTCAATACAAATAGTTTGAGACATCCTATTTTGTAAAGAATCGATCGATCATTGTAAGTAATCATAAAAAAAGAAAACATATGAATTAGAAATTTGTTGATTTATTGTCATTAGAAATTGAAAAGGTTCCAAACTCCATAAATTTAATTAAAAAAGACTAAAAAGTCTAAATATTCCAATTCCATAAACAAATAGTCAAACAAAGATTAAGAATGGATTTTGTTACCAGAGAGAAGGGGTGACAAAAAGTGACCCAACCTGCCAATCCAACTCGAACTAAACCCAAAATTAGTAGGTTGGGTTGAGATTTTCAACCCATTTAAGTAAATGGGTCAACCCGTCCAACCCATTTATTTAAATGGGTTAGGTTAAGTTGAAATTTCTGACCCATTTTAACCCATTTTAATTATTATATAACTTTATTTTATTTTTAATTAAATATAATTATTTAATTTTAATATCTATTTAAAATATTATATAATTTTATTCTATTCAAATATGAAATATGAAGTCAAACCCTAGTCGCTTCCTTTCCAAACGCCCATACCTGATATGTATACATTTTTTGTTTACATTTACTGTTTTTCTGTTTATACATTTTTTGTTTTTCTGTTGATTTTCAATTGTTTATCAGGACTTCGATAACTTTTCAACTAAGGTGAGTTCTCAAGCCGTAAAATCTGAACTTGAATGTTATTTAAAGGAGAAGCTCATGCCTCACCTGAACAATCTAAAATTTTTGGACTATTGGGAGAACTCATTATATTCGATATCGAACTCTGGCTCGAATGGCTAAGGACATCTTAGCTATCCCAATATCAACATTGGCATTTGAATCTGCTTTTAGCATTGGCGGCAGGGTCTTTGATCCTTATAGAAGTTCATTGAAGTCTTCTACAGTTGAGACTATTATTTGTCTACAAAATTTGGTATATGGAGAAGGTTGTTCTAACTTCTTATGTGTATATTTCGTATTATTTTATAAAACCATGTATTTGCTATAACTAAGTTAATTAATTTATTTGTATAACACAAATTGAATCGCATCTTGAGGCGCCGTGTAGCAATCATGACAGAGAAGATAGAGGATCAAGAGGAAAGTAATACCGAGAGTGAAATTGGAGTTGGTGAAAGTGGAAATCGAGTTACTTAGAAATTAAAGGTTTTCAATGATATTTGAAAATTTTATTTGCATTTGTGGTTGTGTTTTATTCAAACTTTGAACAATCTATTTGTATTTGTCATAAAATTAAATAGTCTAATATTTTTTATTTTATTTAAAACTTTAAAATTAAATGGGTCAACCCAGTTCAACCCACTTATTTAATAGGATGGGTTGATAAAATAATAAACAAGTCAACATGCTGTCAACCTATTTAGGTGGTAGGTTGGGCTAGGTTGAAAATCTCAACCCATTTAATTAAACAGATTGGGTTGGGTTGAGATTTTCAAACTATTTAAGTAAATGGGTCTACTCGAACCCAACCCAATCTGACAGATTGCCACCCCTACTTGAAAGTTAGAGACAGGGAGATGATCGACGTGACTAGTCGCATTTTGTGATTTGAAGCAAGAATAATGAATTAGCTAATTAGGAATAAGGAATATAAAATCAAGAGTAAACCTCAATTTTGGTCCCTTTGGTTTGTCAAAAATCTTTGTTTTGGTCCCAAAAGTTTAAAAAGTACAGATTTGCAACTACTGTTTGCATTTTTGACCGGTTTTGGTCCTTCACTCTAACGGAGGTTAACCTCCATCCGTTAAATGAGGGGTATTTTTGTCCTTTTACCTTTTTATCTAATTCCCTTTTAAAAATTTGTAAATTTAATTTAGTTTCAACCAATTAGACTAAGCCACATATTCCTTGACTCGTTTCCTTTTTCCCATCCTTCCCTTTCCTCTACCCAACCTTCAATTTCAGACTTTATTTTATACCAAACGAGATATTGGAATGGAATACAATTCAAGATCCAACCAAATCCATCAAATCCCGTAGACTAAACATGCCCTTAGAGAAAGAAGAAGAAAATAGCAAGAAAGAAAGAATAAAAAGCAAGAAAGACCGGTTATTGTTCCGTTGAATGAAAAATCAACGAAATTGAGATTTGAGCTCACATAGTTGCGAAGATTTGCCTAGACTTGACGCAGGCCCGATCCTGACAAATTTTGGGCCCTGGGCGAGATGTAAAACAGGGCCCTCGATAAGTACGAAAAAAATTATTTAATATATCGCTTTATATCATAAGAAATAACATAGAATTCAAGAAATACGAATAATTTATATAAACCATTTTTCCGAGAATTCCTAGACACAAAATCAATCAATAATTATTTATAAATTAATATGATCTACCATATCATTTTTCAATAGCATCATTAATTTGTTCCAACGTCAAAAACATCCTTATGATATATATTTAATATATAGATTGACATTATTTACGGTGTGACTATTCAGAGTACAACTCTATGTAATCAATATAAATCAGTTGTGTTCCCATCTCACCTCATCCTAATGTTTTTCTATCACCATACTTTTAGGGTTAAAACAATCCTTTTTGAATCATCAATCAAAAGCTCATGTTGGTTATAGTTTGAGATATTATTATTGTTTTTGAGATATGAGGGTACTTAAGATACATGCACTCAATATTAGATTATTAGGTAATAAATAGTCAATAATGTTTGAAAAAACAGTGTATAGATATAAGTTGGATCGTCTAATATAATTGATAATTTTTTACACAAAGTAGGAGTTCTCCTGGTTAATATCAATAAATTTACCATATTCTTAAGGAAATATATAATTCATATGGATTGAATAATCAAAAGAGTCGATGGGAGATGAATGATGGATAATATATGATATATCAAAGTTTTCTAGGTAAGTAATTTTAGACTTTGGTATTAAATTAAATTTTTTTTAAAGAAACTACAATCAATACTGTAAAATGAACGACCAATTAACTTTTCACATATTTTTTTCATTTCGAATGTAATTAGTTAATACATGTTTGGACCCTTGCATAATAAAAAATTCTTTGAGTCCTATTAGATACTAAAAAAATTGTCTCTTTTGTTAACTAATTTTTTTACTACTATTATATAGTTAAAAAAAAAAAATTGGGCCCCTATTTTTCGTTGGGCCCTGGGCGTACGCCCGGCCCGCCCTCCTCCAGGGACGGCACTGACTTGACGTATTGCTTGGCGGTTAACTCCAATGTACGGAAAATGAGGTGATTATATGTAGTTTTTGTTTTAAATGAGATACATGCTATATAATATGTACTTTTGGTGTAAGGTTTACATTGTTTTCATGCTAGAGAATTTGTTAATGCATTTTCATGGAGTATGCGATGAATATTACTTTATTTTGGTTAGAAATGTTGGTTATGAATGTTTACCGATTGGGATATATGGTTCATTGAGTTTGGATATGTGAAAGGATAAAGGAAATGAGGACACATGGCTGTAACATCTAGGTTACTTGGATTTAATATGTGGTAGGGCTCATTTATACGTTCTTTGACCTCCTCTAATCTTGAATACTTGTTGGTAAACAATCATTATTGTACTTGTTTTCTTTGGGGTATCGAAACTTGGTTTATTGCAACAAAAAGTCACATTATGTTATTGTGTTATTGTTTATGGTCTTTGTTGGAATTTAGGTGTATCTCACGTCCCAATAATCTTACAAAGTCAGTCCTAACCCAACAACCAATGCAAAACAAAATAGATCTTATTTTGGTGTGTGCAACAAAAGGTAACCAAATACACAAAAACGAAATGTAAGCAAACAAATAAGACAACACCAAATTTACATGGTTCCACTATCAATTTGGTAGTGTATGTCAACACAGAGGGATGAGGATGATATTCACTATGGAAAACGAATAGATAATACAAAGGATGTTACCTCACTTACAAATATCGACTCTCTCTATTGGATTAAAAAACGTGTTGCTCTCAATACTCAAATATGCTCACAAGAGTATATTTCTAATGTGTGTCGAGTATATACCAAATGCATAAGGGTGATATTTATGGCATAATTAGAATCACAAAATCCTTCAAGTGTTCAAGTTCAATCCTTGTTACAGAAAATAAGCCTATTAGTCAATGTGCCCTTGAAATACCATAGTATCATCTTCACTTCCTCCCAATGTGGCTTACCGGGATTTGAACTGTACTGACTTACCACACCAATCGAATGAGCTAAGTTAGGTTAAGGTTATAGTAAAACACACATCAAACTTCCAATCGCACTCGTGTAAGGAACTTTTTCCTTTTCTAACTTCTCATTGTCATTTTTCGGGAATTCATTCTTTGAGAGCTTTATGTGCAAAGGCATTGGCGTCCTTATTTTATGTTCTCTATCGAGATTGAAATGACTAAACACCTTTTGAATGTTATCCTTCTGTGTGAGCTTTAAGGTTCTTGATCTTCGATCTTGAACTATCTCCATACCGAATATCTTCTTTGCTTCTCCCAAATCCTTCATCTCAAACTCAGTCTTCAAACTTTGTTTCAACTTGTTAATTTCTGAAATATCTTTACATGCAATAAGTATGTCATCAACGTACAGTAAGTAAATACACATATTGTTGGAGCAACGAAAATAAACACAAAGGTCTTTAACCTTACGATTAAAGCCAAAATTCAATATAAATGAATCAAATTTCTTATACCATTGCCTGGGTGATTGTTTGAGACCATATATCGACTTCTTCAACTTACAAACTCGGTCTTCTTTGCCTTACGCCACAAAAATCTTTTGGTTGCTTCATGCATATAGTCTCTTCCAAATCTCCATGAAGAAAGACAATTTTGACGTCCAATTGCTCCAACTCTAAATCTTGGGTTTCTACCATCGAGAGCAATACAGGATAGAGGTATGTCTCACCACGGGTGCGAAAATGTCATCGTACTCTATCATTTTTCGTTGTGAGAATCCTTTTGCTAGCAACTTTGCCTTGTATCGCCCATGGTCTTTGTATGCATCCAATGGAAGTGACTCCCTTTTGGTAATGGGACCAAATCCCAAGTTTGATTTTTCGAAACGGACTCCATTTCTTCATTCATTACACTAAGCCATTTGGAGCTATCTTTTGAACACATCACATCTTAAAAATCACAAGGCTCATCGTGCACTACATGAAGTGCATACTCCAATTGCTTACTAAAACTCATATTGGCATATTTCCAATCTCCATACATTTTACGTGGTTTGATGGTGCGTTTACTTGCCCGTGTAGGTCTCTCATTTGCTGTCTCCATAATAGCTACCTTTATCAAGAGGGGTAACTTGCCAATGGTACATGGCGTGTATTTGAGCAAGTCTCAATGTCCTTCAAACAAGAAGGATATGGATCGCGTGAAGGGTGTTCCCTAAGCTTCGGCTATTGGATCCATAATGTTATATCATTATAAACAAGATGCAAATGAAAATAAAATGACATTTATATCGTTAAATTAATGCTCATAAATCTCTGATGATTAATTTCTTAATAAGAATAAAAAGTTAATTAATAATAAAAGTAAAAATAAATCAAATAATGAATACAACATATAATATATAACACAAGTAGTTTAATACTTTAGTAGTGAACATAATTGGTTTTTCATTCTTCAGTAATAAATTGGCACTACTACTTTTCGAATACTCGTCTTCTATCATTTTTAGGGGCAAAATCATTTATTATACTTTCATAATTAATATTTGCTAGAAGCTCAAGTTGTTATAATTTGATTGGTTCTCTGTTAGAAAGGCATTTATACGTCTGTTTGAAGATAATCAATCGATGACTCCCTCTTTGAACTTGCAGAACATATTTTTTTTTTTGAAGTTTAAAATCAACCGAATCAAACATATTAGTTGAAAGCATTCTATTTTATTTATAATTAGTTAGGTGTCGTTTGTTTTTTAAGAGGTCTAAAGTCTGAATTCTTATTTTAGTTATGATTAATAAGAGGTGGTGTATAAAAAGGTCTGAACGATTCAGACTTAAGAGCCATTAAGAGGTTTAAAAAAAAAAAAACCCCTTAGTCATCATTAGTAACTAGAAAACATATCAAAACAATAATATTTTAATAATTTTGTTTTTACTAAACACTAATATTAAAAATTAAAAAAGTTTCAAAGAATATATAAGAAAATAACAATTAAAATATTAAATTTCATTAAATAAAAAAATTATAAAGTAAAATATAAATTTTTCTCCACAAGTCTCACCTCATGCTATTTAGTACCTTGATATATATATATATATACATATATATATATACATATATATATATATACATATATATATATAAGTGGAGGATCGTGTGAGAAGTTGAGTTAACGGTGAGAAATGTGAGAAGTGGTTATCTACCGTTGGATGAGAAATGGACGCACATTAGGATGAGATTCACCGAAATTCACCAGATCAACTCCCTTCTAAGTCACAATTTATGGGAGGGTTTTAGATAAAAAAAGATCAACGGTATATATATATATATATATATATATATATATATATATATATATATATATATAGGCCGATAATCAAATGAAAACCAAAAATATGTTATAAACCCTTGAGAACCGATATAAAAACATTTTTTATGTTGATCCAAACTCTCTCAGTGATTTGATGATAACCCTTTAAAATACTTAGTGAAAATTACGTTTAACATTTGTATGTATTAGTGTTTCACCATCAACGATAGCACACTGAGTATGTTCAGTATCGCTGATGGTTTCTAATGTATTGTGTTAAATGTAATCCCTGAAGACAAGTTTCGCGAAAAAGATGTTCACCGCTGACTCGAAGACAAAGCTGTTGAACAAACGACAAGTCTACTCATGATCTGATGCGGACATCAGTGAAACCAAGGCAAGTCTACAACACGCGAAGAACTTTGAAGAAAAGCTTCAGTAATTGCTGAACTTCCTTTGATCTCCCTGAAGGAAGAGATATTTAGCGATTGATGATCACAAAGCTTATGCTCCAAGTTTCTTTTGTCTTATCCTTGCACAAAAAGTACAACTGTTAGAAGAGACATACCTTTGCTACAAGTCATACAACTACTCTGAATAACTAGACTATTCACCATGCGGCCAAAAGCATGTCTCCAAAAGTCAGAGGCATGCAACAAATCAAAAGGTGACACGCGTAAAGTACCCTTCCATGTATTTAATGCATAGGATATATATAGAAAGATTGAGACTCTCTCTTTGATCAATCTTTTCTATCTTCTCTCTTAGTGAACAAGATATATAAACCTCTGATTTCTATATCCTCTCAATCTCCTATCTATATTTCTTAGTGCAAACATCTGTGTGTTTCTTAAGTTTGTTTAGATTAGGTTCCACTTAATCTTGTTCCGCAACAAACGGCAAGTTGTGATTTGATTCTTATATAAACAATTTATTAAACGAAAAATTTGTGTTTCTATTCAAACCCCCCCCCCCCCTTTCTACAAACTTGTTAAGCACCTTCGGGACCAACAAGTGGTATCAGAGCAGATTGTTTATTCAATAAAAAAGATATTGCTTTATTCTCTTCTTTGCTATTCTTAAAAATGGCCCTAAACACATTTTTATGATAACGGTTACCAAAAAAAATGGCTCTAAACACAAGTTCAAACTATTATGATAATGGTTCACTATCTAAACCTCATCGATTTAGCAGAGACAACTTTGCTCTCTGGAAAAATCAAATGATGCTCTTTCTAGAAGGTTTAGATCCTACTATACCTGAATATGTAGCAAATGGACCCTATGAATCATTTATTATCATAGCTGCAGTTCCTGCTACTGCAACCACACCCGCTATCCCTGAAAGATATCCTCCTAAAGAAATATGACAATGGAGCAATAAGGACAAGAAGAAAGTTGGACTAGATGCAAAGGCAAAAACCATTATCTCTATGGCTTTGCCTGATGAATCCTTCCATTCCATAATGCATCTTAAAACTTCTAAGGAAATGTGGGACACTATATGTGTTTAGTATGAAGGTACCACTGAAATCTAAGAAACCCGGAAGATCAACTTGGTAAGACAGCATGAGAGTTTTATTTGTGGTAAGAACGAATCCCTATCTGATGTCTACCAAAGATTTAACTGTTTAATCATTGATCTGAGGACTGTTGGTAGGACCTATTCTAATTCTGAGGTCCTCACCAAATTATTGGAATGTCTTCCTGAAAGCTGGGACAGTTATTCAATGTGTCTCAAGTTGACAAAAGACTTAAATCATCTTTCTCTCAGTACTCTCTATGGGATTTTGCTCAACTATGAGAAATCAAATCAACTAAAGAAGAATCTTGTTAAAGATTCTAAAGACTCCAAAAGCACTATTGTTGCTTTAGTCTTTTCAGAGGTTATCCCATCTCAGCGATATACTCTCACTATCACTGAGTTAGATCCTGACTAAGATGATCTATCAGGCACTGACCTTTCAGAGTTTGATTAATCTTTAGCCCTCTTGACAAACTCTTTTAAGAGATTTGCAAGAAAGAGCAATTTCAGAAGAAATAAGCTTCTCTTCATAACTGACAAGCCAAGATCAACCCCGGTTGATAAGGCAACTGCTACTTGCTTCAATTGCGAGAAAATTGGTCATTTTTCCAGGGAGTGCAGGTCAAAGAAAGTTTTCAGACCTTCCTCATCTAAGAAGACCAACGATAACAAATACCTGAAGCTAAAAGAAAAATATGATAAGTTGAAAAGCTACAAGCGAAAAGGTAATGGTCTTATCGTTGAAGAACACGATTGTGCCTAATCAGAAGAATCAAGTTCTGATGAGGAGGACGTTGCTAATCTCTGCCTCATGGCTGAGATTAAAGAAGAAGTGGAAGAATCTTCAGGATCAACCACAACCTTTATCTCATCTCAGGTATCAATTTCTACTAATCCATCTCTTCTTGAATCTGAGAGATGTCGTGCTGTTGACGTGCTAACGATTGACTTATACAATGCTCTGAATGGCAAAACTTTAGCTGAAAACAAATATAATGATGTAATTGAACAGTTAGAAAAATGTCATTTAAAGATCAAAGAACTAACTCTTCTAGAGGAAAGTTTAAAAGATCAAGTCATCGTTAATGAAATCATCAGCATTGAACGTGAACAAGTTATCGATGCTCTCAAAGCTGAAAGGCCACAATTGAAGGAAGGTGTAAATCCTCAACTAAGATCATTGATATTATAAGTGCTCAAATCCATGCTCATGATAAAATCGGTCTTGATTATAAATCTGACAAGGATGAATCTAACAGAGACTGTTCCATGCTTAAGTTTGGAATGTTTCTCTTCTATCCCTGACACTTATTTTTCTCAGTACTCCTTGTCCTCAAATCCTATTCCTAAGGATTTATCAAAGAGTTCTAGACTCGCTGATAAAGGAAAATTAATTTTCCGTAATCCTAAGAAGGTTGCAGAAGTAGCAATGCTGAAGAAGACTCCTTCTAAACCTTCAGCTAGTCAACCTTCTAGTTCTGGATTTAAGATCACTAATAAGTTTCAGAGATCTACTCCAAAGCTGAAGATTGATGTCAAGCCTAAGAAATCAGAAGAACTGCAAGTTCCTCCGAGATCTAATGCTAATGGCATTCTTGGAGCTGGCCTGACTCATCTTAAATTTTCTAATGCTACTGGCCCTGACTTAGCATATGCAGTGAGCAGGCTAAGTAGGTATACTAGTAATCTCAGCTATAGAAAATGCTATCACTGTGGACTTACTGATCATATTTCCAGTAAATTTCCCAATACCACAAAGGCTAAAAAAATAGCCAAATTGAAGATAAAAGCCTCCAAGGCTAAGAAGGTCACCAAAGCTGAGAAATCTGCTAAGGTGAAAAATACCACTAAAGTTAAGAAATTATCGAAAGTGAAGGTTACCACTGACGATGAATCTTCAAATCTCTTGAAGATTGTTGAACCTTTCATCTCCATTGACCCCACTGGACCCATTGAAAAGTGGGTACCAATCAAAACTTGATCTTCCTTATGTTTGCAAGTCTCGAAGGGTATCTGGTATCTAGATAGTGGATGCTCTCGACATATGACTAGCCAAAAAGACCTGCAAACTGAATACAAGGAAGTAGGGGTGCTCAAATTTCCGACCAATCCGGCCAACCCAACCCGAAAAAATGTAAAAAAACTTAAACCGAGCCAACCCGATGTGTAATCGATACAATTTTTTATCAAACCGCATTTGTTGGGTTGGAAACGGTTTAGGCCCAATCCAAACCGGCCCAACCCGACAACCCGACCAAAAATTGAACGAGCGCTTTTTTTTACTCTTCAGATTACCGCTTCTCTTTTCTTCAGTCTTCAATAGATGTTCATTGTTCCAATATGCTCCAGCTTCAATCGATTCTAGGTTTCAGACGAGAGACGGAGAGAGTCGACACTCGACAGTAGTGAGACACCCACAGTCCACACAATCGATTGTTTCAAATCGTTCGACGTTCATGCTTCAGGCATTCAAATCGGCGACCAAATCATATTCAAATCAGTATTCAGGTATCAATCCACTTTCCAAATCGACCAAATCATATTCAATCGGTTTCTCGTTCTCAGATTCAAAGGTACTTTCTTGGACATCTATTGACTCATACTTGATTTAGCTATTGTTGGGTCTCTTCTTCGATTTGGAAATCTGTTGAAATCTGTTGACTCACACTTCAATTGATTTTCAGTAACCCACCAAAATCTGTTGGTTCTCTTCTTTGATTTAACTATTGTTGTTTTAGAATATGTAATATTTAGCTTGCTAGTTGCTATTGTTATTGTTTTAGTTTTTTGATTTAGCACTGTTGGTTCACACCTCAGACAGTAATATTTAGCACTGATTTAGGAGTGTTGTTTTAAAATTTGTTGTTTACACTTCACACTGTAATTTTGTCTAGCTACTGTGTTGTTTTACATTTAGCTAGCTAATGCATATTGTTATTGTTTTAGTTTTTCACATGCTAGTACTTAGACAGTTAGAGTCTAATTTAGACAGTTAGAATCACTAATTGATTTTCCTAGATAAGTTAGACTCACTAATATAGCTGTTGTTTTTTTTTTCTTTTTTTACTAATTTAATTGTTGTTACTTGATTATTGTTGTTTTATCTAGATATGTTGTCTATTGGAAGGGCTAGTACTTCAAGAATAACACAAGTACACTTCAACCAAGTTTTATTCTACATGGTTGATCTTTTTTTTTCTTGAACATTCTTGCTTAGCTTTCGAGTTACATCCACAATCAACACTTCCAACATCTTAAAGCACCGTCTATATCATCATGTTTTAAAGTCTAGTTTTGCATTCACATACTATTTTGCTATTGAAGTTGTGGGTCTTCATAGAAACAATCGATCTACTATTTCGGTAGAGTGCAGATTTACCCAGAGGAATTGAGAGACTGTTTTCATGAAGACACCCGACACTATTGGCAATGTTTGGTGTCATCTTGTTAACATTTCCCTAGATGTAAGCTTCCATTGATGTACCCATGATTGACATATTCTTGTTAATATTAGTTGTTTTATCTTTGAGATTGTTTTACTTATGGTTGCTGACATTGTCATTTACAGGGTGCTAGGAAGGCCCAACTTTGGACGTGGAGGTGGCGGCTTCGGAGGCCGTGCTCCACCAAGCTCAAGTTTCTCTTAGAATATTATGGTGGTAGTAGTTTTTGTTGGTTGAAGGCAACAACAGGCAACAGGTATGGTTATTGCCAACCTTATTCTTATAATTTCATTTTGGTTTGTTTAGACATAATAACTTAGTTGAATTGTGAAATAATTAATAAATGTTTCAAACCGACCAACCCGCCAACCCAACCCAACCCACACGGTTTAGGTTGGGTTGGGTTGCACTTTTGATTGGGTTGGGTTGGGTTGAGAATTTTTAAACCGCAACGATTGGGTTGGGTTGTTAAAGTGCCTTCAACCCGGCCAACCCAACCCGTGAGCACCCCTACAAGGAAGAGAAAGGTCCCTTAGTAACCTTTGGTGGAAATGGAAAACGCTATACCAGAGGGTTTGGTGTACTCAGCAATGGTACAACTACATTCCAAAGAGTCGCTTATGTAGATAGACTGAAGCACAATCTTCTCAGCATCAGTCAGCTATGTGATAAATACTATGAAGTATGTTTTTCCAAGAAAGCATGTTCAGTGATGGACAAGAACAGAAAACTTGCTCTCATCGGTTATCGTATGGAAAATGTTTATGTAATAAACATGGACTCTACAACCACTGAGAATATCTGTTTTCTATCCAAAGCCTCATCAGATGTCAGTTGGCTATGGCATAAGAGACTCTCTCATCTCAACTTCAAAACACTGAACACTTTATCTTCAAAGGAATTAGTCTCCGATCTACCTCAACATTCATATGACAAGGAATCTCTTTCCTCAGCTTGTGAAAAGGGAAAGCAGACCAAAGCTAGTTTCAAGTCTAAGAAAGTTTCATCAGTGACAAGTCCTCTTCAACTCCTGCATATGGATTTGTTTGGCCCTGTCAACATTCAATCCTTAGCTAGAAAGAAATACACTCTTGTCATAATAGATGAATACTCTCGCTACACCTGGGTGATATTTCTCCGTTCTAAGAGTGATACTCCAGAAGAACTTATATCTTTCGTTAAGAAGATGGAAGTGTTGAATAGCTTAACTGTTCGTTCAATAAGAAGCGATCATGGAACTGAATTCTGGATAATTTCCTTGAGAGCAAAGGAATTTCTCACAACTTCTCTGTTGTGAGAACTCCTCAGCAAAACGGAGTTGCTGAAAGAATAAATAGAACGATCATTGAAGCAGCCAGATCAATGCTCAGCGATTCTCATCTTCCAACTCAATTTTGGGCAGAAGCTGTCAACACGGTCTGTTTCACTCAGAATAGGTCACTGATTGTTAAACGATTCAATAAGACTGCCTATGAACTATTCCATGGAAGAAATCCATCTACCAGCTTTCTTCACATCTTTGGTTGTTAGTGCTTTATTTTAAACAACAAAGATACACTTGGAAAGTTTGATCCAAAGGCTGACGAAGGAATTTTTCTTGGATACTCCTCAATCTCCAAAGCCTACAGGGTCTTCAATAAGAGAAGACAAATTGTAGAAGAAACAATTCATGTCACCTTTGATGAATCCAGATCAGCAAATTCTAAACCTATAGCTGATAATGATGAACTAAATGCCTGGATGTTTTCTCATTACGGGGAAACTGAACCTCTCTTCAACCCACATCATCATACAGACTCTCCAAATACTGATAATGAACCAAACATCATACCTCTTAACACTGAACCCACTTCATGGGGTTCAGTTGTTTCTTTAAACACATTCCCTCCATCAGATCATCCAACCCATGAATCACCTAACATCTCTGAAGACCTCTCAGTGACTGATGCTTTATCTAAACCACAACAGTTGATAGGTGATGAACCTCAAGCTGAAACTTCCTCATCAGAGAACATTCCTATTGTTGATTCATTTCCTGAATTAAGCAATCATACTCCAGCTCAGAGATGGACCAGAAATCACCCCATAGATCAAATTCTTGGTGATCCAGATGCAGGTATTCAGACACGATGAAGTTCTGGTAATATATGTCTCTTCATTAATTTTCTTTCTCTCATTGAGCTAAAAAGGATTGATGATACCCTCAAAGATCCATACTGGGTCAGTGCTAAGCAAGAAGAGCTGAATGAGTTTGAAAGAAACAAAGTTTGGTATCTCGTTCCCTGACCATCTGACAAATCTGTAATAGACACCAAATGGGTGTATAGAAACAAGTTGGATGAAAATGGGACTGTAACCCGCAACAAAGCTAGGCTAGTTGCTCAGGGATACAGATAAGAGGAAGGCATAGACTATGATGAAACCTTTCCCTATGGCCAGGATCGAAGCAATTCGATTATTCTTAGACTATGTAGTTCACAAAGATTTCAAAGTATATCAAATGGATGTCAAGTCAACATTCCTAAACGGAAAGCTGAATGAAGAAGTCTACGTTGAACAACCCCCAGGGTTCTCTGACCCTAAACATCTACACTATGTATATAAGTTGGATAAGGCTCTCTATAGGTTAAAACAAGCTCCTCGTGCTTGGTATGATACTCTCTCATCCTTTATAATCTCTGAAAAATTTGAGCGTGACAAAATCGATAATACCTTATTTTTCAGAAAGATAAAAGGTCATATTATTCTTGTTCAAATATATGTGGATGACATTATATTTGGTTCTACTAACTCCTCTCTGTGTACTCGATTTGCTGAAAGAATGAAGAAAGAATATAAAATGAATATGATGGGTGAACTAACTTACTTCCTTGGACTTCAGATCAAGCAATCTGAAAAAGGTACATCTATTCATCAGGGAAGTATGTTAAAGACATGCTGAAAAAGTTTGATCTTACTCAAACTTCAGCGATGAAAACTCCTATGGCACCTCAGCTGAAATTAAATAAGGATCCCTCTGAAAACCTGTTAATGTCACTACCTATAGAGGAATGATAGGCTCCCTGATGTACCTTACAGCGAGCCGACCTGATATCATGTATTCTACTTGTCTCTGTGCATGATATCAATCAGAACCCAAGGAATCCCATCTAATCGCTGTAAAGCGAATTTTCAGATACCTTAAGGGAACTCCTAACCTCGGTCTTTGGTACCCAAAAGACTCAGGGTTCGATCTCACTGGCTATTCAGATAGTGATTTTACAGGTTGCAAAATGGATAGAAAAATCACCACTAGAAGATGTCAACTCCTAGGTGGAAAATTGTTAAGTTGGACAAGCAAAAAGCAAAACTTAGTGTCCACTTCCACAACTAAAGTTGAGTATGTAGCCGCTGGAAGTTGTTGTGCTCAAGTCTTATGAATGAGAAATCAGCTATTAGACTATGACCTTCATCTATCCAAAGTTCCAATCTACTGCGACAGCACTAGTGCCATCGCTATAGCAAACAATCCAGTGCTACACTCAAAGACGAAACACATTGAAATCAGATATCATTTTATCAGAGATCATGTGATGAATGGAGACATAGAACTTCATTTTATTCCCACTGACTATCAGCTCGCTGATCTTTTCACCAAACCTCTTGATGAGACAAGATTTAACTTTCTCATCAGTGAGCTTGGAATGTTGAACCTTGAAGACTAAACTCTTCAGCGTTCGTGCATCAAGTCAGGGAAAATTCAATCCAATTCATCTCATAATCCCTAAACAAAATATATTTGACATTCAGGTATGTATTCTCATCTATCCTCGCTGAATCTGATTCAGTGAGAAGATTTAACCTAATCACTGACTTTCTTCAAGTGTTAAAAGCTTTTTGAAAATAACATTTATCACTGACATTTCTTATTAGTGATTCTTCAAATATAAAAGATTATCTCTGTTTTCCTATCAGAGATATCCTAAATAATGAAAATACACTTTTATGTATGACGTCATTCGAACCGACAATCCATGACATGTCTTTTTTTGACACGTTCGTCCGTTGGACTTCTTGACCAATGAAATTCATGGGACGTGCCCGTGTCATGATGAGCACCTTTTCCCTCTCCAAATTATCTGTCTTCTCTCTCTAATATATAAACCTTGCCATTCATAATTTTACCTTTTACGCTCTCATATTATCTAAAACTTACTCTCGGCAATCAAGCATCTAAGAACTCAAGCTTAAATCTTCAAAACTTCAAGCATTACATGTTCTTGCTCTTCTTTCCTTATCTCAAAAATCTCTATTTGATCCTTAAAACTCTTTTCTTGCGGATCAAAAAATATTTTATTTCTTAAAATCACTTCCTTCATGATTTTTGTGCAAAAACCTTTTGTTTTTTATGGCTTTAAACTTTTGTTTAAATATTGTTCATATTTCCTTCTTAATAAGGAAACTGACAATACTTCTTTTATCTCCTTTCAACCTCTAAAAATACTGGAAAATCCATTTTTACAAGGTTCCTTCTTCAAAAGGAAACTAGTATTTTTTTTCACTAATTTTCTTCTAAACCAGTTTGTGTCATTTTTCCCAGAAATGGCCACCCAAACTGCTCTCTTTCAATCCAAGAATGTGAAGTTCGAACTCTCAGCTTCACAACTCTCGAGCAACAATCACTTGGGACTTCTGGAATTCACTAAGAAGAAACCATCTCCTCATCTTCAGTATGTCGCTGACTTCCTCAAGGCATCTCCTCTCTGCTATGCACTCAAGGTAGCTCCTCCACCCTCCAAAACTCTTCTTCAGCAGTTATGGTTTATTGCTGAAAAGGGTCAAGTATTGAACAAGCAAGGAAAGTTGATCCCTGCTATCACCTTCCAGACTCAGCATGGTCCAGGAGCCATTACTCCCTTGGCTATCCGCACTGCTCTCCGTTTCCCCTCCAAAACCACTGAAGGTTTTGATGTTATGCCAACTGATGAAGAGCTGATACATTTCCTTGACCACATGGGCTATCAGTGGGACTTCAAACCCCGCACCACCATCCCTGATAAGAAGCTCACCAAGATTCTCAAGGCGAAGATATCCTCTGAACTGAATTATGTCTTCTCTTACATAATTCAGTGCATGAGTGGCAAGATGGGTTCGCTCGATCAAGCGAGCAAAGTTCAACTCCAAATGGGATTCTCAGTGATTGTTGGACGCCACATCGACTACGCTGGGATCATCTTTGATGACTTATTATCAAAGATCGAGAAAACCGACAGGGGAATCAAAATTCCCTATGTCAGGTTCATCT
Organism: Arctium minus; assembly: GCA_954870635.1. Lineage (NCBI taxonomy): Eukaryota > Viridiplantae > Streptophyta > Magnoliopsida > Asterales > Asteraceae > Arctium > Arctium minus. Next base: position 101,316,112 of record OX941082.1, read on the forward strand.
CCGCAATCCTTCAGTTCCTCTTGAAGGACCGCTATTCAACGGAGAGTGACTGTCAGATGTCCAATGTTGGAAATCGATTTCTTGAAGTCGTGCCTGCAGAAAATGAGGTAAGTCTTCTTACTCTACGCTCCCTTCTGTCCTCAAGTTCTTCGACTTCATCAGCTACGTCGATGGTTCCTTCATCGGCTATCCCCGCTGCTACCACCACTTCCTCCAAACGAAAGTCATCAGCTCTCCTTGGTACCTCTAAAAAGTCCAGGAAGACTGCCGAGCAAACCTCTCAGCAAACAACAACCAGAGTCATCTCTCTACAGACCACTCTGGATAACTTCGTGGATCGCTCCTCCAATGTTGCACCCTCAACAACCGTTTCAGTGTATCCCTCCAATGAATCAATACTGGTATCAACCATTGCTTCCTCAGTGCCTCACAACACTGCTGAGGTAATTCCCAACATCTCCAGTGCTCCTCTTTCTTTCTCATCCCTTTCTCCTTCTATTTCTTTGGTCTCTAACATCTTACATTTACAGCAGCCTACTTTTTCTGCTGCAAATCTAGGACCTGATGGCCTCCCTCTCGGAGGTTTTCAAACAACTCTGCCATCCTCTTCCTTTGAAGGGGACATGGCATTTTATAACATGTTTGATACATCAGGTATTTCTATATCCCTACACACCTAACTTATTTTACAGGTACTAGTTTGGCAACGGTGGATGCCTCCCTGACCAAAGTCGTCAAGAAGGTGGACTCTCTGGTTGCCTCCATCAACACTAACACCTCAGCAGTCAATGTTGCTGGTGAAACTTTGTGGAATCTATCCTCCACCATCACCACTAAGGCTGAAGCATCTCAGCTCTCAACGCTGCACTCTAAGGTTAACTCTCTCAAGGATAACGTGGCCACAAATACTACTCAACTACAATTTCTGAATGGCCACGTTGACAATCTTTCCGAGGAAGTGAAGACACTCACTGGAGAGTTGAAAACTCTCAGTGGGAAAATTGACAGTTCAAATCAGATGCTCGCTGATATTCTAACAAAGTTTAATGAACCAGATCCTACACCCTTCACGGATGACGATATGATGTCCCTCGCACTCACAACAGACTTTGTTCTTACGACAACCTCTCTCATTTCCGATATTGAAGAGCGTCTGATGGCGTTGGAGGCTGATTCCCACAAGACCACTGAAGTTGATCCTACTACAACTGAAAAGAATGCCTCCCCTGATGATGACAAAGAGGGGGAGAAAGACGCTAATGAATAAAATGCAGTGATCACCACAGAGGTAAACGTGGAAGTACATCCCTCTCAGGTTGAGGGGGGAGATGATAGTTGAAAAGCAAGCACCTCCTTCCTCCTCTTCAGTGCTCCTAGAAGAAGAAATTTTTAAAGAATAAGAGGAATAGGAGGACGAAGAAGAACTTGATCTTGATGATCAAGGTTCTAAGGATATCATCGCTGATGATGATGATGACGAGGAGGACCCAACTCTATGGTTCACCCCTGCCTCAATCATCGCTCCAGCCCCAACGATGAAAGGTGTAGTAATAAATGAAACAGGGGCGAGAAAAGACAAATCTTCAGATTCCTCCACCCACGACAAGCAAAAGGGGATTGCTACTGAAGGAAGTCTGAAATTGCTGTCAACAGTTGAGGGGGGAGCTACCTTCTCAGGTATGTCTCTCCATCTTCCCCATCTCTTTCTTTTCTCACCTTTCACCCTGTCTTTCTAGCCTTTATCTTTCTTCTTCATCAAATATACACTAACTCCTTTCTTTTTGCTCAGACAGTTCTCTCCCCTGCTTAAGGGAACCTCTTTGCAAATAATCCCAGCTACCCCAGTTGACGATCAAATAATCCCAGTCTCTATCAGAGAGTCTGATGATATAGATGAAGAAGAAAAATCCCTGAATCACCCAAGAAGACCCTCTCGACTTCTCACAAGGTCAGAGGATGATATCCAAAGGCGGTCAGAAATGATTCTTCATGTTGAGAGTCAATGGATGAAGATCCCTCCTCAATTCTCTGTTGAAGAACTGCCTTTACTGACACCGGAAGAAATTGAAGAGTCAATCAGGGCTGAACGAGTAATAACTGAATGCCAAGAGGATGCTTCTCTAGCTTTTAAGGTACAATCAACCCTGGTTAAAGACAAGAAGTTGAAAAAGAACCCGGTGAAAGTGCAAGCAACACTTCTTAAAGAGATAGAGGAGATGAACAAAAAAGCAATGGAAATCAACAATAGTAAACTTGCTTGGTGCAAAAATAAACATCTTCACATAACTGACATTTCAATTATCTATGTCGTGACCATTTTAGGGAAAAGGAAGAACAACCAACAGACTATCACCATGGAGATATTCAGAAGAGATGGTACTGCAAAAACCATGTGCCTTTCAAAACTAGAGACCTTTGGATTCTATGAATGGTTGGAGTTTAAGGATGCACTGAAGAAATCAAAATTCAAATTTAGAGGAAATGTTGAAGAACTACTCAATGCTCTTATCAATAAAGTCACTACAAGACTGAACGCGCCCTCAACTCTTCCAAAGAAGCCAAGATCTTCCAGAAAGGAAAATGCCTCTCTCTCTCTGATAATGATGCTGTAATCAGGAATGAGATGAACATCAAATTCTCCAGGGAAGTTGTAGTTGGACCTCCTCCTAATCTCTCAGCTCTTGACTTATCACTACCTCATGGTAAATCTCTCAAACATGGGAAAGTGATAAATGAACCCTTGGGGATATTCTTCCATGAAACGAGGAAAACATCAGGTTTCAAAGGGCCTCAGAAATCCCTATCTGCCCTCTTGCACACCTGAAGGATCTTCTCTATATATGGTGTGATAGTTCAACATCAAGGACTCTCATCAAAACTCTGTTTCGAAAGGAAGCATCTGATCGAAGACAGAGAGGATAAGAGATACATGAACATATGATTGTAGTAGAAGAGTTCTCTATTATGGATGAACCAACTTAGCTGATAGGTTACCCTTTTTCTCTTGTAATCTATTAGTTAGGCTTACAGTAGTATAGAACTTCACTTGTACTTGTAATTTTCAGATTCTCTTTGTAATCTTTATTTACGAATCAATGAAAATTTCAGTGAAGTATTTTACTCCATCAGTACTGTAAAAGATCCCTCAAAATAGTAATTGGGACAGGTATGTTATGAGTCATGACTATCCTTATATTTTGAATTAAAGCAATTTTCTCTTAATGCTTTGTCATTATCAAATAGGGGGAGATTGTTGATCCAAACTCTCTCAGTAATTTGATGATAACCCTTTAAAATACCTAGTGAAAATTACGTTTAACATATGTATGTATTAGTGTTTCACCATCAGCGATAACACACTGAGTCTGTTCAGTATCGCTGATGGTTTCTAATGTATTATCTTAAATGTAATCTCTGAAGACAAGTTTCGCGACAAAGATGTTCACCGCTGACTCGAAGACAAAGCTCTGAACAAATGAAAAGTCTACTCATGATCTGATAAGGACATCAGTGAAACCAAGGCAATTCTACAACACGCGAAGAACTTTGAAGAAAAGCTTCAGTAATTGCTGAACTTCCTTTGATCTCCCTGAAGGAAGAAATATTCAGCGATTGATGATCACAAAGCTTATGCTCCAAGTTTCTTTTGTCTTATCCTTGCACAAAAAGTACAACTGCCAGAAGAGACATACCTCTGCTACAAGTCGTACAACAACTCTGAATAACTACACTATTCACCATGCGGCCAAAAGCATGTCTCCAAAAGTCAGAGGCATGCAACAAATCAAAAGGTGACACATGTAAAGTACCCTTCCATGCATTTAATGCATAGGGTATAAATAGAAAGATTGAGACTCTCTCTTTGATCAATCTTTTCTATCTTCTCTCTTACTGAACAAGATATAGAAACCTCTGATTTATATATCCTCTCAATCACCTATCTCTATTTCTTAGTGTAAACATCTATGTGTTTCTTAAGTTTGTTTAGATTAGGTTCTACTTAATCTTGTTCCGCAACAAACTGTAAATTGTGATTTGATTCTTCAATAAACAATTTATTAAACGAATTTTTTTTGTTTGTATTCAACCCCCCCCCCCTTTTTACAAACTTGTTAAGCACCTTGGGACCAACATTTTAACATGATTTTTTTTTTCATCAAAACCTATTATTTAAGATATTGTTTTATATATGTTTGTGTTCACTTTGTGAAATAATTACACGTGAAAAATAAAATTTGTTTCACCTAGTGAAATGAAAAATACACGTATAAAATATTCATGTGGTGAAACAAATACATATAAAACTATCATATTATGAAACAAATATATGTGAAACAATATACTAAATCCAAGCATTTGATGAAAATATATCATGTATCATATGAAAAAATATTTTTATATCGGTCCTCACATGTTTGTAACATATTTGTGGCCACTATAGTAATTGGCACATAGTATAAGCAGCACCGGCAACCGGCGACAACAAAGCAGCACCGGCCACCGGCGGTAGCATCGCAGCACCGTAGTCAACAGCACCGGCCACCGGCGGCATCGAAGGAGCGCAACAGTAGGTTTCTCGAATTCACCTGAATGATAATGATGATGATTAGTGTTGTTGTAATTCTTCGATTTCCACCCGTCCGACGAGATTTGGAAGAACATCTTCTTTACCACCGGATAACACCACATGTTGGTGGTGGTGTTGGTGGTGGTGTTGGTGGTGGTGCGGTGGTGGTGAGTATAACCCACCGCCGCTGACAGTCACATGTTGGTGCGGTGGTGGTGGTGGTGCGGTTTTGCAGCGGCTGTGGCGAAGACACATGTTGGTGGTGGTGTTAGTGGTGGTGCGGTGGTGGTGAGTATAACCCACCGCCGCTGACAGTCACATGTTGGTGCGGTGGTGGTGGTGGTGCGGTTTTGCAGCGGCTGTGGCGAAGAAGACGACGTCGGAGACGTCAAATTCAACATTCCCGTCGGGTAATTTTGATGGAGGATTGAAGGGTGAAGAGGATTGAAGGGTTGAGAGAAATATGGAAGGGTTGAGAGAAATATGGAAGGGATGAATCGAGAATCCCATTAAATTAGGACTTGATTTTACTAATTTCTTAAAATAAAAATTACTAATGAAAAATGACATTTATACCCTTTTTTATTAAAATAAACAATTATTAATTTCTTAATTATGTTTGGTCCAGAATTGTCCCTTTATTCCTTTAAATCGTTATCATTCTCGTATGAACCTATCTCTCTCTCTCTCTCTCTCTATATATATATATATATATATATATATATATATATATGGGGTGTGTGTGTGCGCGTGCGTGTTTAATTTAAATATTAAACAAATTTGATTAATTAATGAAAAATAAAGTTTAAATGAAAATTTAGAATAGTGGGAGTAAAGTGCATTTAACAAAAAACAACCGATTGTTATAAGATAAGACTATTTTTTTCCCGAATTTTATTAAACTTTTACCAATGGTAATTTAAAATAAATAAATAAACTTTAATAAATCAATAGATAAAAAATATTAATTTTAGGAGATTTATACCTAAAGCTTTGAAAAAATATCGTGTATTTATCAGTATTTTTAATGAAATTATTTGATTATTTTTATAATTAAAGTTATAACAATTATTAAAATATACACTATAATTAATAGAAAAATAAATGTCTTGATGAAATACAATGAACAAAGAAAAAATAAAAAAATGTAAACTAGGTAATTTTAAAGATAAAAATATAAAAACTTATATACCACAAGGACCAAATATGTAATTTGCTTATTTACTTTTTGGATGAATTAACATTTATTTTTAATAAAGTTGGATGAAGGGACTAAAATGGAAGCAAATAGAAACCACATGAATGAAAAAAACAATTTTAAAAGACCAGTGACGAAAATCGTTATAAACATCAAACCATAGGGATGAAAATCGTAGTTTACTCCATTATCTAAATAAATCTAGTCTTTTATTGGTTTCTTTACAGTTTATCTAGATTTTAGGATTTGGAATAAGAGGTGAATGAGATGTAAACTTATGCATGTTATTATAGAAAATTTCTCATTTTTATGTTTTGTTCATGTAGGATATTTGGAAGATGCTTTTTGTACTACTTTTAAAGATGATCGATTGGGAGGATTTTTGAAGATAAAGAATCAATTAAATTTTTTGAAGACTTTTGGATGATATAGGCCGAGACTTTTGTAGATAAAACTTTGGATACACATTGGGCCGAGATATGGGCCGAATTCTTGGACATTTTAAACTACCAAATCGGCTGGGCCATGGGCCAAAATTTTAATGGGTTGGAGACCGGGTTTTTGTTATTTAAGAAAACAATTTAGTAACTATGGTTTTTAATTGTAATTTCTTAGGAAAACCCCTTAGACGTGTTTTGGTCATTTTAGCCCATCTATTTTTAATATAAATAGATGGGTTGAATTAATGTTTTTCATATAGATCATCTCCACCATCAACTCCTTCACCCACTTTTTTCTTCTCTCTTATTTCTTCATTTACAAAATGGAGAAATGGGTAAGTGAAGATGAGGAGTGTGCACTATTCTCGTGTTACGTTCGGTTCTTGATTTCCATCCATAACCGACTAGAAGTTTGCTTTAAATCAAGTTCAATTTCAAGCGTTGGAGTATTCCCCAAGTTTCTTTCATCTCATTTACATATTACATCTTTTACGTCTTTAAGTTTTCAAAAATCGTTTTTACAAATTTTACGTTTTCACCTCGTAACTTAACAAGGTTCGATTATCACATTTTTTTGACCAAAGTTCCTTTTGATTATTGTGTGATTACGATTACGTGTTTTCCAAGCTTTCATTTTAACTTGGAATTTTATAATTCGGTTTTTACTTTTCAGGGAACGTTTGCTTGTGGTTTTACGTTCGATTTTTTTAAATCCGATTGTGGCTCGACACCAGGGTCATGCCTGGGGGAGGGCGGGGCGGGCGTATGCCCAGGGCCCACGAGAAATAGGGGCCCAATTTTTTTTAATATATAGTAGTAGTAAAAATATAGTAAAATAAAAGAGACAAATTCTTTTAGTATCTAATAAAGAATTTCGTATTATATTAGGCCATGTATTAATTAATTACATTGGAAAAAAAATATGATAAAACTTAATTGGTTGTATATTTTATAGTATTGTTTATTGTTTCTCTAAGTTTTTTATCTAGTACCAAAGTCTAAAACTACTTGTCTAAAAATCTTTGATATATTCTTCATCATTCATCTCCCACTTGTCCTATTAGAAATCCAAAATCTAATGGGCCCCAAAAAATTTTGTATTATATTAAGGACCCAAACATATATTAATTAATTACATTGAAAAAAAAATATGTAAAATGTTAATTGGTCGTTTATTTTATAGTATTGCTTATTGTTTCTTTAAGGGTTTTTTTATCTAGTATCAAAGTCTAAAATTACATATCTAGAAAATATTGATATATTATCCATCATCCATCTCGCACTGACTCTTTTAATTATTTCATCCGTATGAATTATATATTTGTATTATAATATAATAGTTTTTTTTGTTAGTAACTAAGAGAGTGTCCTCATACTTTTTGAAAAAAAAATACCAACCATATGAGACGGTTCAACTTATATCTATACCATTATTTTTTCAAACATTATTAACTATTTATTACCTAATACCGAGTATATGAATCTTAAGTATTATCCTATCTCTAAAACATGTAGATCCCAGTTACAGTGCAATCACGAACAGTAATATCAATGAAGAACAATTAATGTGCCACAACTTCTAGTCATATGATTAATATTCAATAAAGATTTAGGTTTACAGAGAAAATATCTGATAAGCTAATGTAAACGTATTGACTAGAATGACTATGAATAATGCGACTAAACTCTTCTCTAATCTCTAACCTAAAACTAAGTTAACCCAACTTTAAATACCAAGTGACTTAAGCCTAATGGGCTTAAGGCCCAATAACAAATAACATTCCAAGAATTACAATTTAAACCCTTATAAATGCGTTACACAACTTTCAACGCACTAAAACTTTCAGTCCTAACAATCTCCCCCTAAAATTGAATAAGGCATTTATCTTCTTGAAAACTTCAGGTATTGATCTTCTTTCCCTCTTGAATCTTTGAAGAACTTTGGTGATGCATGTCTTCATGTCTTTCCAACCTCCCCCTTGAATAAAGCTCTTGGTCTTCATAATTTCAACTTTGTAACCAGATTCAATGTACGTAGCCTCGACTGAACGCACTATCAAGCAGCTTTCAACTGTAGAAACTCAACACATCGGATCAGCACACAAGAAAGATAATGTGCGAGTTACGTGACTTTCCACGGTGCATCTTCAGTTTAATAACAAAGAATCTGTCTTTGAACCGCAAGTTGAATAGACTTTCAGCTCAAGAACTTGTAGAACCAATATGCTCGTAGGAGGTACAAACTTGTAGCAGACACCACATGATACGGGATAGAAGACCCAACAAATATTTCCTGCTGCAATCTTTGAATCCAAAGGCTTTTCACCCTCAGATTTAAGATTTGACTTTGAAATTGGACTTTGTAAATCTCTCCCCCATTTTGATGATTGTGAACATCATGATCATCAAAACTCTTCAATTTCAACACATTCTTTGACCTTCTCCTTTGTGATGAACTAACAATCTCCCCTTTATGATAATTTGACATTCTCCGCCCTTTAATCTGAGTATCCGTCAATTCATGAAATGTATATATCCGAATCTTTTCAAATTCAGATATAATAGGAATTGCAAACCTGAATCAACAAATGATACAGATAATATGCCTGTAAGTAGCACGGAGCCACTTTGTACAACGGATGTACATTGGAAATGAGCTTTTGTAATGTTCACTCCCCCAGGGCTTCCATTCAATCATCGAAAAACCACAAAGGAATTTTCTATGAATGGTAAGACAAGAAAACTCATTCCTTGTGTGTACGTGCAAGTGTAGAATGATTGAAGCTACTTAGCTTTCTCAGGCTCAAAAATGTGTAAACTGTTGAGACAGCAACAGATATTACACAGACTCAATGTGCATGAAAGAGGTGCGAAGGTGGGGCAACTTTCCTTCTTTTTCAATATCTAAATCTTTCGATTGAAGACTAGATAGCAGATATGTTGCGTCCCCAAAGAAAATGAAACATTTTTTTGTTAAGAAAGAAACGAGTGGTTGGTGGGGTAAAAACAAGAGATGGCATAGGCTCACTGCCTGTTTCAATGATGGTCACCAAAGAATGTGAACCAATCAGTAGATGTGGATGTCCGGCTCAGAAAGTGTTTGGTGCAGAGTTTTCATATTCTTTTAACTCTATTCTCACACCCTTTTTCTTTTTGTCATTAAAGCTCACTTCTAACCAAACTCTCATTTACATTTTACCGTTCAGCGCAATGAGAAAAACCCAACCGGATGAGTTATCTCCCCCACTCTTTGATTTAAGACCCCTCACCCCTAAATCACTCAAGGATAACTTCCGGGGTAGGAAACACTAGTTAACGTGAATCCATGGAAGTTATGTTTAAGTTCTCACACAAATCCCATGTAAGTCCTAAAAATAATAGCTGCTCAACAGTTTAACTGAACAGTTAAGTACAAAATGTATGGTAACATTGTCAAAATGTATGCTCATGAGATTTGAGCAATTGAACTTTGAAGATTTCTCAAAACAAAGATATTGAATGAATGAAATGAAATCAAGAGATTGTTTTGAGAATATGACAATGTATCAATCAGATCAAATAAAATGGTTAGGGTATCAAAGAACTGGATATTTTGTTTATATGAACAAATATAAACAATTTAGCAATGAAAGCACAAATTTGGAAATGATGATTGATGCTCAACAATATTGAATTTCAAACGAGGGTATTACCATCGAAAAATTGTTTCGTTATGAGACATGGTAATAACGAATTCAAATGAAGTACTGAACCGCTGTGTGTGAATACTTGACAGTATATGGACAATATAATACGTAAGTATTGATCTTTGGAAACACACGGTCAGTTAAACATTAATGCTCAAAAATTGAAAAACATTTAAACTCACACTTCTAAATTCATAAAATCTTTTTAGAACCAGAAGTGGTTTGAACATTTCAGAAACCGTTTTTCATGTTCGAAAGTTGTTCTTCTTTCAAACAATCAGAGATCTAGATCAGAAGATATTTACCTTTAAGCTCCCCCTCAAATCATGATAAAATGATTTAGGTCAGATAAGCATTTAAGAACGAGTCCTGAACTGAAGTGTTCAGAAGTCGAACTCCGTTGAAGTACGGGTTCTAAGCTGATTTACTTAGAAGCCTTAGTTCTTCTACTCCCTTTTGACAGTAGGTGCCTGCAACACAGAATCAATTTTAGGCTTTGGTACCCACTGGTATTTAGGTCCATGAATGTTAGTTGCAGTTCGAATGGGAGTAATGGAATAAGAACCATACCAGTAATGATCACTAGTCTTGTGAATAGGATCATGTGTACGACAATAAGAACAATAGAATTTCTTACCTGACAACCTGATTAATTGATCTCTCGAGTAGATATGATCAGGTTTACCTTTACGCGCATTGTTCTCTTTGGCTTTGTGTGTATGTACACATGATTTCTTTCCTTTCAACTCGTCTTTCTTCCCATCTTTCTTCTCATCTTCAACTGGTTTCTTCTTCCAGACCAGTTCCTCTTCTTTATATCTTCTTATTCTTTGATATGTACCTGAACCATCTATATTTCTATCATAGAAAATGTTAGTACTACGAATCTGATTAACTGATTTAACTGACCTTTGTGAAGAAACAGTTTTCTGATTTGAACTTGATGCTGTCTTTTCAAGCTCTTTAATCTTTGAAGCAAATTTGTCTCTCTCTTTGACAAGAAGGTCAATCTTCGTCTTGCATTCATACTTCGTTTTCTTCTCTTTCAGCACACTTTCAGATAGTTCAGATAGCTTCTCAGTAAGCTTTTTGATCTCAGCCTCAAATATGCTTCTTTCTTCTTCAAATCCCTCCTCAGCATCCTTTCTTTGGCCGGATATTTCCTTAAAGAATCCAACGTTCTTTTGTTCAATCTCCTTCTTCTCCTTGACAAACTTTTCTCTTTCCAAGATTATTACCTTTTCATAATCAGAAACTTTCTGAGAAAGCTTGATACATTTCAGAACTTCTTTGGAAATGATTTCTCAAATTCGGATTTATTTTAGCAAGCTTTTGCTCCAAATCAGATATTTTCTGTCGAAACTCAGTATTAGCATCCTTCAGAATCTTAATCTTCTCCTCATAACTTTCAACGGATGCTTTCTAGATTTGGATAATTTGATCTTCCAAGTTAAAGATTTTTCTTGTCAGCTCTGTGTTCTCAGCTTCCAAACTCAGTATTTTCTCATTATTCTGCCCAGAAGTCTTTTTCAGAAGATCTTCATTAATTGTCTTTAATGCACTAACTTCTTCTTTCAGTATGTTGCTTTCATCATTATATTGTTTTGATTTCTTCAAGTAGAAATCAATAGATAAAGCAAGATTTATGTTCTCTAATTCGGGCTTTTCAATCTTCGCTTGAAGTTTAGAAAAATATCCCATCTTGAATTATCTGATACAAAAAGAACACCGAGAGGACTTGTCTTCTCTGGATTCTGCACTTGGTTTATGTCTCTCCCTGATTCTCCCTTTTGATCGTATCGAATAGAATTAATTCGATCCGGCTTTGAAAAGCTTGATATCCAGGGACTAAACTTGACAAGAGATGAAACTTGAAAGTTTTGGGTCACAAATGACAAACGACTGAAACCTTGAAGTACGGGGGCTGAAAGTGACACTAACTAAAACTTAAAAACTAGCAAGGACTGTTAAGTCTAAATATTGTATCCAAGATTTAATAGGAAAGTCATAGTTAGAAAGTCAACATTGTCATTGTATTGTAAAAGTCAAAGTTGTATTTGGTTCCTTTGTCCTTAAGCCTTGTAATAGTGTTGGTAGTATATATAGGTTTTGTTGTCTTGTAATTGTAGAAGGACGTTATTGTAAAAATTCTATTTTGAGAGCATTCTATGAAGATAAAGTGAGATCCATGACACAAACTCTCTCTCTACTTTCTCTCACTAGAATCGGATTGATCTTGGATTATCAATTGGTATCAGAGCGGGATTCGGTTCGAGAGATTGAGAGATTATCGTTCTTCACGCTGATTTCAAGATTTAAATCAGAAAATGTCGTGATTTTCTTGATTTTTCAAGAAAATTTCAAAATTTCTGATTTTTCCTGATTTTGATCTTGTTTGTGGACAATTTTCTTCGCATATTGGCTCGTTGGATCCATCTATTGATTTACAATTTTTTTTATTCACGCCGAATTGCAAGAAAAACTCGATTTGGACTTCAATTTGTGGATCTACAGATTTCGAGTTCTTGAGTCACAACTTCTCTGTTCGAAATGGGTTTGATAGTTCTTGATTGTTATTATGTTTAATTTTGACTGCAAATCGTTTCTACATTGTTATATTTTACATTTGCATTTTCAATTTCATATAATTTCATCAAGATTTGACGAATTTGAAGATTTTTGAAAATTGGTGTTCTTGAAGAAAAATGAATCTGTGAAATTTTTGATTTTTGTTTATGAGATTTTGTGGTTGATTTGATCGGTGCTTGTACAAAATCGTTTCTAAAAAGTGTTTTTTGGACATGAATTTTTCAAAGATTTCAAGTTTTAATGTCTAAATTTCATGTTTGAAATTTTGGAGTTCTTGGTGTTTTTGAAGATCTTCAAGTGTTCTTGAATAAATCTTGGATTTTGATCCATATTTTTGATGAGTTGTTTGAACAAATGTGTTTGTGATATATTTTGATCTTTAATTGTTAAAATTGATTTTACTTGTGAGGTTTTAAAATGTGCAGGTCAACAAACACGTGAGTTTGAAGAAATTAAAAGTCAACTATCCATTCTTGGTCAACAAGTGCAACTATTCTTTACTTGGAATGAATTTTGGTTAGGTTTGCGCAAATAGTTTCTTACGCAAACCATACTTCTCGCATTGAAGCTCTTACGCAAACACAGGTTCTCGGGTTGAATACCTTACACAAACCATACTTCTCGCATTGAAGCTCTTACGCAAACACAGGTTCTCGGATTGAATACCTTACGCAAACCATACTTCTCGCATTGAAGCTCTTACGCAAACACAGGTTCTCGGATTGAATACCTTACGCAAACCATACTTCTCGCAATACTTCTCGCAATCCATACCTTACGCAAACCACAGGTTCTTGCAATGAAGCTCTCACGCAAACCTCAGGCTTCTCACGAAAACTTCATAGTTCAAAGTCACGAAGTGGGTCTTCGTATAAGGTGTTTTTAATGCTCTAATTGGTCCTAAATTGTTCTACTTGTCACAAGGATTCCAGAACAAGTTTTGGATTCGATTTTCGTTAAGAAACGAGTGAGATTCGAGTGTTTGAAGTTTCGCCGGAAAAACGGGATTCGCCGGAAAATGACGTTTCTGAATTTGTGAACAATGTTTTCGACATATTATCTTCTAATCGTGTGTGTTAGTTGATTTCTATCGATTTCCAGGTGTTTAAAAGGTTTAAAATCACGAAAGATCTCGCCGGAAAATCATCTCGCCGGAGTAACTTTGTCGCGATCCACAGCCCGTAAATCACTGCATGTTCAAATATTTTTCGTTGGAATCGATTTTGGAGTGAACAAGGAGTATTTTCCAACTTGTTTCATCGATTTTCGTCGAGAAACGAAGAAGATATCGTCGATTGAAATTCACAGATTGTTTTTGGAAGAAGATGAACAGTGACTTGACGAAGTCCGTTAGTAGCTCGTTATCTCCGTTTAGAAATCTGACATTTTGGTCCTAGTGTGTTAGTTTTGTTAGTTCTAGTTACATTTTTAGTCCATTTTCTGTTAAGTTTCGTTAAGTCAGTTAGTACTTTTAAGAATGTGTCTTTTTCGGTCCTTGTCGTTAATCTTTGTTAGTTTTTCCGTTAATTGTGTTACATTTTTAGTCCTTTTACGTTAGATTTGTTAGTTTTGTTAATTAGTTTTTAGTTTTGGCAGATTTAGTCCCTGTAGTATTAGTTTAGGGGTTTGACAAATCTGGTCCCTCAAGTTCTAACTTTGACAAGTTGTCACATTTAGCCCCTGTAGTTTTTATCTTTTAGGTTTTTACATTTTCAGTCCCTCTAGTATTTAGTTTGTTCTTTTGTCATTTTTAGTCCTTCTAGTTTTATAAGTTGTGTTTTTTACGTTTTTAGCCCCTAGATTTTATATTTTGTGTTTCTGTCATTTTGAGTTCTCGTTTTTCGTCGAGTCTTAGTATTTTGAGAAGTTTCCGTGATTTGAAGAAGTTCCAAAAATTGAATTTTTCTGAGATTTTTTTTTTATCTGAATTTGACTTTCAGTCAAAATTTCTGAATTGTTTGGGAACGATCTTTTATATCAAGCTAATTTCTCGTTCAAAATGGGATATTTTGCAGATCTTGAAGAGAAGAATAGAAAGCTGGAAATAGAGAAAGTTAATCTGGGTTATGCTATTGACTTTCATTCTCAAAAGTCAAGAGAGTATTTTGCTGAAATCATCTCTTTAAAAGAAGAAATCAGTGCTTTAAAGACTCTCAATGAAGATCTTCTGAAAAGATCTTCTGGGCTGAATGATGAGAAGATAAAGAGATTGGAATCTGAGAACGCGGAGCTTAGAAAGAATTTATCTGACCTTGAAAAACAGCTTGCTGAAAATAAAGCTGATTTTGATTCTGAAAAGAAAGGTTTTTCAAGGAAGTTCTCAGATTTTTCAAAGAAGTGTTTTGAAGAAAAAAAGTCAGTGGAACTTAAATGCATAAATCTTTCTCAACAAATTTCAGATTTTGAGAAAGTACTGATTTTGGAAAGAGAGAAGTTTGATAAAGAGAAGAAGGCCATAGAAGAGAAGAATGTGGGATTCTTTAAAGAATTATACGGCCAGAGAAACGATTCAGAGAAGGGGTTTGAAGAAGAAAGAAGCATATTTGAGACCGAGATTAGAAAGCTGACTGCCAAGCTACCTGAACTATCTGAAAATGCACTGAAAGAGCAGAAAACGAAGTCTGAGTTCACGAAGAAGATTGACCTACTTGTTAAAGAAAGAGACAACTTTGCTTCAAAGATCAAAGAGCTTGAAAAGTCTGCTTCAAGTTCCAATCAGAAATCTGTCTCTTCACAAAGGTCGGTTAAATCTTTTGATCAGATTCGTCGATCTAACATCTTCTATGATCAATATTTAGATGGTTCAGATACATTTTCGAGGAGAAGAAGTTTCAAGAAAGAGAAACTGATATGGCAGAAGAAACCAGTTAAAGACAAGGAAGATGAGCTGAAAGGAAACACATCGTGTGTACATGTACATCAAGCAAAGAAGAACAAAGAGCATAAAAGTAAACCTGATCATATCTACTCAAGAGATCAATTATTCAGGTTTTCAGGTAAGAAATATTATTGTTCTTACTGTTGTACACATGATCATATTCACAAAACAAGTGATCATTTCTGGTATGGTTCTTACTCTATAACCCCCACACGTACTGCAACTAACTTTTATGGACCCAAATACCAGTGGGTACCAAAGAAGAAATCTGATTCTGTGTTGCAGGCACCTCAACTCAAGGGGGAGTAAGAGAACAATGTCTTTTGAACACAGCAGTTCAAAACCCGGACTTCAATGTCAAGATTATGGCTTTTGAACACAGCAGTTCAAAACCCGGACTTCAATGTCAAGACTATGGCTTCTAAGCACATCAGCTTAGGACCCGTACCTCAACGATTAAAGACCTTTACTCCTGTCATGATATGAGGATTGTACTCCAATACTCAAATGAGGAAATCAACCATCAAGGGGGAGTACTTTCTTTTCTGAAATTTGCATTAGAGAGATATGACGGACTACATTCCCGAAGGAATTGTAGATCCTTATCCTGTACTTTTTTACTGATAAATTTTACTGATATGACGGACTATATTCCAGAAGGAATTGTGGATCTCTATCTTGTTTTCATTGATAAATCTACTATTGCATAATTTATAGGGGGAGTAAAGGTGATGTCTTCTGATCACATGACAGATCAGGACCCATTCTTCAATGTTCAGACTTGGATATTTTGCAAATATCCAGGGGGAGCTTAAAAGATATAAATCATTCTATCATGATTTGAGGGGGAGCTTAAAGATAAATATCTTTTGATCTAGATCTCTGATTGTTTGAAAGAAGAACAACTTTCAAGCATGAAAATCATTTTTTGAAATGTTCAAACCACTTCTAGTTCTCAAAAGATTTCATGAATAAAGAAGTGTGATTTTAAATGTTTTTCAATTTTGAGCTTTAATGTTTAACTGACCGTGTGTTTCCAAAGATCAATACTTGTGTATGAATACCATATACTGCAAAGTATTCATACACACCGGTTCAATACGTCCTTTTGAAATTGTTATTACCATGTCTCATAAAGAAACAATTTTTCGATGGTAATACCCCCATTTGTAATTCACTGTTGTTGAGCAACATTCATCATTTCTAATCATTGCGTGTTTATTGCTAAATTGTTTATATTCGCTCATATAAACAAAATATCCAGTTCTTTGATACCCTATCCATTTCATTTGATCTGATTGATACTTTGTCAGATTCTCAAAACAATTCTCTTGCTTTCATTTCATTCATTCAATATTCTTGTTTTGAGAAATCTTCAAAGTTCAAATGCTCAAATTTCATTCATATTTTTTTTAAATGAGCATACATTCTGACACTGTTATCTTGGTGAGCTTAACTGTTCCAGTTAACTTGTTGTGCAACTATTCAGTATAGGACTTACATGGGATTCGTGTGTGAGCTTAAACAGAACTTCCATGGATTCACGTCAACCAGTGTTTCCTACCCAGGAAGTTATCCTTGAGTGAATGAGGGGTGAGGGGTCGCAATCAAAGAGTGGGGGAGATAACTCATCCGGTTGAGTTATTCTCATTGTGTGGAGCGGAAAAATGGAAATGAGAGTTTGGTTAGAAGTGAGCTTCAATGATAAAAAGAAAGAGGGTGTGAGAACAGAGTTAAAAGAATATCAGAACTCTGCACCAACCACTTTCTGAGCCGGGCAGCCACATCTTTTGATAGGTTCACATTCTTTGGTGACCATCATTGAAAAAGGCAGTGAGCCCATGCCAACTCTTGCTATTAACCCCACCAGCCACTCGTTTCTTTCTTAACAAAGAAATGTTTCATTTTCTTTGGAGACGCAGCATATATGCTATCTAATCTTCACTTGGAAGATTTAGATATTGAAAAAAGAAGAAAAGTTGCCCCACCTTCGCACCTATTTCATACACATTGAGTCCGTGTAATACATGTTGCTGTCTCAACAGTTTACACAATTTGAGCCTGAAAAAGCTAAGTAGCTTCAATCATTCTTACACTTGCACGAGCACACAAGGAATATGTTTTCTTGTCATAACATTCATAGAAAATTCCTTGTGGTTTTTTGATGATTGAATGGAAGCCCTGGGGGAGTTAACATCACAAAGCTCCTTTCCAATGTACATTCGTTGTACAAAGTGGCTTCGTGCTACTTACAGGCATTTTAACTGTTTCATTTGTTGAATCAGGGTTACCATGTTCATTATGTCTGAATTTGAAAAGATTCGGATATATACAGTTCATGATTCTTCAGTTATTCAGATCAACGGGCGGAGACTGTCAAAGGGGAGATTGTTATTTGATTAAAAAAATGGGAAATCAAAGACTGTGCTGAAATTGATGAAATTTTGATGATTATGATGTTCTCAATCATCAAAAAGGGGGAGAATGTTACAAAGATCAATTTTAAAGCTATGAAGAGATGTCTAAATGCTTCAATGCTTCCGCTGATTCAAAGTCAACTGATTGTTTGAAGACAGAACTTCAAAGTTCAAAGATTCTGATAAAAGTTTGTTCAAAGTCAAATCAAGATGTTTTGTGAAAGTTTGTTTCATTGAAGACAGTTCAGAGATCACAAGTGATGAAGATACAAGATGTTTCAACTACTCAAAGTTTCTTCAATGTTGTTTCAATGTTTAAAAGTCAAAGTTTCAATTCTGTTTCACGTTCATGTTTCGCTTTCAAGACATGTTGACTTTCAAAGCTTCAAAGATTAAAAAGACTTTTCAAGATTCTTCAAAAGGCTGAAAGTGTGAAGACTGTGAAAGTTTAAAAGCTGCCAAAGATAAAAGTGACAAAGTGAGATCCATGACACAAACTCTCTCTCTCTACTTTCTCTCACTAGAATCGGATTGATCTTGGATTATCAAGGACTAAAAGTGACAAAAAAATAAACTTAAAACTAGAAGGACTAAAAATGACATATACTAAAACTACTAACTAGAGGGACTAAAAGTGTAAACTTTGAAACTTCTAACGGACTTAACTAGACACTAACGAAAATGGACTAAAATGAAATAAAACTTAACTAAATTAACAAACGAACTGACACTAACTGGACTAACGGAAAAAAGACCAAAATGTAAAGAATTTAACGGCAAACTAACGGAATCCGTTAGTTACTATTCATCATCTTCTCCAACGAGACACACCTGCAAAACTCGAAAACGGTTAGAAATTTTCAATACAAAACGATCGTTAAATCTCCCTGATCAGTCCTTAACAGATTAAAACTCAACCGGTCAACCCACGATCACAAACGAGCCAACCGAAAACTTTTCGGAAAACGATCGAAAACTTAAAAAATCAGTATGGGTTAAAACTTTTCGACCAAAAATGATCGTTTATATTCCCTTAAGCTCCCTCAACTGATTAAAACTCGAAACGATCTCTCAAACTCTCGAACGAAGCAACCGAAGATTTTTCGGAAACCGAACGAGAATTTAAAAACTTGATATGGGTGAGAATTTTACGATCAAAATCGATCGTTTAAGCTTTGTAAACAACCCTTACCAGTTTAAAAATTGAAAAACTTTGTTCCCGAACACTACCGAATCAACCGAAAGATTTTTCGACAACCGATCGAAACTTGAAATTTGGTGAGCTTTTGATGTGTCTCACTAACCGGTTTGAGATAGAGATACCTGTCAAGACCTTGGGATATATGGATACCGGTCAAGACCCCGGGCGTTTACGGTCCGGTCGATATACACCGGGAGTTATCGAGACACCAGTCTTAGCTAGACACCGGTCTTAGCTATACACCGGTCGGGGAGGGACCGGGCGAGTCATCGGTCGGGGACACCGGGCGATTGCGATGGGAAAAAAAGATGAGATATATATGTGCGTGAAAATATGTATGCGATAGATATATATATGTATGTATGTATGCGATATATATATATATATGTATGCGATGGATATATATATATATATATATATATATATATGTATGTATATATGTATATGAGATGTATATATATGAGTATGTGATGCAGAAAGAAGCAGAGAAAAAAAATGAAACAGCCCGCCGGTCGATCAAAGAATTCAACAGCCCACCGAAAATTGTAAACCAACAGCCGCAGATCAGATTTATACACCACCGACCCACTAAAATTAAATTAACCAATCACAATTAAGCTACAAACTTAAAAAAACACCTCACTTGCCCCACCCGGTTGAAGGACACCACGGTCGCAAGTACCGGTCGCAAGGGACCAGTCAAGGTCCGGTCGCAAGGGTCCGGTCAACAAGGTCCGATCGAAGATAAACGATAATCAAAAAGATATAGCTTAAACACAAACGAACAGAACTTTAATCGATTAATCAACAATATGCAACCTAGAAAATTTAATCGAATTATGCAGAAAACACAAACACAGAAACTCAGATTTGCAGATAAGCTCAGATCAACCAGTGTAAACCCAGAATAAATCGACTCCACAGATGACAACCCAGAAAAATTATGGCCGAACTTAGCAATCGAAAAAGCAGATATAAACACAGGTAGATGTTTCGATCGCAGAGACAAACTAATAGAATAAGCAAATAAGCACTCAATCACCAAACAGATATCGATTTTACCAAAATAAGCGATTAAAGGGTTTTAGACAAACCTTTTGATCGTATTGAATAAAGCTAATTCGATCCTGCTCTGATACCAATTGTAGATCCCAGTTACAGTGCAATCATGAACAGTAATATCAATGAAGAACAATTAATGTGCCACAACTTCTAGTCATATGATTAATATTCAATAAAGGTTTAGGTTTACAGAGAAAATATCTGATAAGCTAATGTAAACCTATTGACTAGAATGACTATGAATAATGCGACTAAACTCTTCTCTAATCTCTAACCTAAAACTAGGTTAACCCAACTTTAAATTCCAAGCGACTTAGGCCTAATGGGCTTAAGGCCCAATAACAAATAACATTCCAAGAATTACAATTTAAACCCTTATAAATGTGTTATACAACTTTCAACGCACTAGGACTTTCAGTCCTAACAAAACAACAATAAAATCTTAAGATATAACTGGATTTTGATTCTAAGAGATGATCCCGAAAAAGTTTGTTTAAACCGCTAAAAGTTTAAACCGGTGAGGCGGTGATGAAAAACATTAATCTAAGATGAGATAAAAACTCAAGTGATTTATATTGATTTATATAGAGTATTACTCCGATTAGTCAACATTTTGACCCAATATATTAAATGTACATCATAAGGATGTTTTTGTCTGTGGAGCAGATTAACGATGCTATGTAAAAATGATATGACAGATAATATAATTTTTTTTTCTAATGGTATCCTAGGCTATGCCTAGACTAATCCCTTGGCAAATTATGACTGTAAGACATCAGCCGATTAAACCTCAGTGGCCACAATTGTTGTGTACGCCTGGATTCGAACCCTGGGCAGATGAGATATTCCACCACATCCCCCAGAGCCTTAACCAGTACGCTACAACTCTTGTGGTTCAGATAATATTAATTTAAAAATAATTATCGATTGATTTTACATCTCGGCGTACTCGGAAAAATGATTTTATATGAATTATTAGTATTCCTTGAATTCATTTAATTTCTTATGATAAAAACAATATATTAAGATTTTTTCCCATAATTATCTAGGGCCCTTTTCTAATTCTCACCCAGGGCCTATAAAATGTCAGGAATGGGCCTGCTCGACACTATTACCCAAAAGGCCAAAGCATGACTTTCCTAAGAGAAATGAACAAGACTTTAATTTTTGAATCAATCCTTAGTGCGCAAGTTACCAATTTCCTTCTCGCATTTACTTTTAGTCCTTTAAATTCATGTAATTTACATTATCGCACTTTACATTCCGCAATCTAATTTCTTGTCATTTACTTTCCGCAATTTAATTTCTCACACTTAATTCTCATCATTTAATTATTGTCATTTGTAATTCATGCATTTTACTTTTTGTCATTTCTTAAAATCGTTATTTGTGCAGCTGTTAAAGAAAAAGCAGAATAGAACAACAATATACAGAGAGAATGAATCTGTAATTCTCATTAATCAAAAGCCCTTTAAATAGGGATGAGATACAAGTAGATAACCACGAGATATTTTAGTTCTAATCTAACTCTGATATATTTATCTCTATCTCTATCTCTATCTTTATCTCTATCGTCATATCCTTTAGACGATGGCACACTTATCATACAACACTCCCCCTTGTGCCGAGTTAAAGTAGTGAATGTGCACAATTGTTGCCTCGTTAAAACCTTACGCCAAAATAAAAACCCAGTGGGAAAAAATAAAAGTCTGACGAAGGAAAGAGTACAACGCATCAACTTCTTTGCAATACATAGACTTTTCCTTCAGTCTAGTTTTCTCTTAGATTCGTACTTTAATCATGAGAGTTAGGAAAGCATGATGGTATATAAACAGTTGCCTCACTAAAACCTTACACCAAGGAACAAAACCCAATGGGAAAAATAAAACCTTGGTTGAAGGAAAGAGCACAACATACCAATATCAAATATACTCCCCCTTTTGTCTACTACTCCCCCTGATTTGTGCATTAATCAAGGGAGTTTGAAAACATTTGCATTTACGTGTTTTCCAATATATGGTTTTAGGTAATGACTTGGTAAAATATGTCACATTCTTTTGACACCTTACTTGATTCACTTGAATTTAAAGGAGAGTCTTTTATTGTTGATTGTATAGAAACTTAAGCAGAATATGCTTTGTGTTATTACCCCTGATGTATCTTATGTTCATTTCTTCGATATATGATGCATCATTTCCATATATGCAAGTAGGATATTGGTTGAACCCAAAATTACTAACTCCTATAATATATGTAATGATAGTTCTTAATCAAATACATTATTTTATTATCTCATGGAGAGTAATATTCTTGGATTAGTTCAAGGAGGTAGTTACAAATGATTGCTTAGTTTACTTCCAAGCAATCGACGTGTTCCTTGTGGTAATTCTTTATCCAGTTTGGGAACAACCTTTGTATGGGTCAGACAGATACATAATATTAGCAAACACATACCAAGACATTGTTTGGTGTTTTTCTATAAGAGCTAGTACTTTTGCTGCTTACATTCTAAGTAGGTATTGAAGTTCTATTATCAATCCCATTTTTCTTTCTATAGGGAAAGTATAAACCCATGTCAATGGTTCCAAAATATTAATTTGATATCATTCCAATGACTTTGCGTTGGCGCTGAGCTAAATCTAGCTAACAAGTTCATTGATAAATATAATATATGGTCAAGTGTATTATGTTATGTACGATAATGCGCATATTGTACTTAGATAGGGAATTCCAGCTCCCAACATTTTTCGTCATCATCCTTTAGACGAAATGGATCTTTCCTTATATCCGACATTTCGACTGATCATGGGAGTGCTAACCGGATGCGCTTTGTCCATATTAAATTGCCTGATTATTTTCTGGACATATGCGATCGGTGAATTAATATTTCACAAACTCGGTGTCCTAGCTCAAATATCTAGACAAAACCAAGTTTTCCCAAGATCTTTCCTCTCAAATTAGATTTCAAGTAGCTTGTAGTTCCTCTTATTTCATCAAGAGTGTCTATTATGTTCATAACATTGACATATAGAGCTACTTTGAAAATCTGGAACTTGTTTTTCTGAATAGATATGCAAGGGAACAATTCATCGTTCTTATATATCCTTTCTCAATCAAGTATTCCATTAGGAGGGTATACCACATCCACTTATATTGTTTTAATCTATAAAGTGGGCGTTTCAATTTTATTGCAAACGCATTTCGTGGTTTAGAGTTACTTGATTTTGGTAATGTAATATCATCAAGCACTTTTATATATCTCTAAATCTAGATCCCCGTAGAGATATGTAGTAACCACATCCATGAGTTGCATTTCCAGTCCTTCGGAAACTACTAGGCTAATTAATTAGCAGAACATTACAATGTTCATCACGGGAGAGTAAGTCTTCTCGTGGTCAATCCAGGGCGTTGTGAGAAACTTTGCGCCAAAGGAGAGTCTCATACATTATGACTTAATTATTCTCATTACGCTTTAGGATAAATGATTTATCTATGTCTTACAGGCTTTACACTTGGTAGGTTAGCACTACCAATCCAAATACCTGTTCATTTGTCAAATAATATGATTCTCCTGGATTGCTTATTTAGGCCAATTTTCTCTTTGTTGATATTTTTCAACTGAGCATGGTTCGATGCTCTATCACCTTATAAGCAACAATATATGCGAAATATATCATCAATGATTATATATGATCTGTCCATCGACTCATATGTACTCTCATAGTTCATTTGAGATTAATATTCATCTCTAGAATCAATATTAACTTCAGAGCGTCCTCCAGTGATGATTCATAGACATAGTTTAATCAGAGACAATCTCATGAGAGGTTTATGTATTGATGATAAATGAATGTGCCTAACTATTCTCTTCCTTTAGAATAGTATCCATCGAACCAAGTAGCTTCCACCACTTCCATTTGGTAGCTACGACCTCAACCACACCTCCACTATGTGTGATTGCAACGCACTTTCCAATGGCGTTGTGCCCCTGTTGGGAACTTTTTTAACCTTGCGAGTATATTTGCAGCTCGTATATGTGATCCTGTCACTTTTGGAATAACATTAAACGTATCAGGTATCGAGTCTGATTCGTTTGACTTCAACATTACGTTGTGAAGTTTTGGGGATCAAAATGAGACAGAGTGAGAATATTCAATGACACTTCCTGTCGTTCCCATGAAAAATCCTTTTTCCTATCTCCCTCTAACGACGGGAAGACTGTCTCATGAAAGTAACAACCCACAAATCTAGCGGTAAAGAGATCACTAGTCCAATATTCTAATTAGCGGATAATTGTTGGGGGTTCATATCCAACATTTACCAAATCGTCTTTAAGGACCCATTTTGATGCACTGTGGGGGCGCAATTGCACATATAATCAAACATGCGTAAATGTAAAGTATTAGGCTTATATCCAGTTATCAACTGGTACGCATGAGGCTGGTTAGCAAGCAGTGGGTCTAAAAACGACAAAAAAACTGCATATAATAATTGCATAACCCCAAGTAGATGTGGGTAAATTGATGTGCATTACTAATACCCTAGATGTCATCATATTCTTTTGATAACAACTTCTATGAGACCATTTTATATATACACATGGGGTATAGGAAACTCTACATTGATCCTAATACATATGCAATTAACATCAAATCCTTATGATGTAAATTCTCTAGCATTCCAAGTCATGTAGACTTGATGAAATAATAAGGGTGGTGAGCCCTTAAAAGTATAACTAGTGCTAGGAGTGCAGTATTTCATGTGGACAATAATACGACATGCGTTCATCGTGTCGAAACCAGAATCATAAAGTACTTTAATGGCCCGCATTCTGGATGTTTATGTCCATAAATATCACCTTGTATTCTTTGTAACAATGGAATGTTTTTGTATTATGTCATTAGCTTTAGGATGATCTCATTCCTGTCTTGGATAAGGATTAGGGTATATACAAAAGTTTTAGGTATTCGAGAGGGCATGTTATGATGGCAATGTTGTTTCTTATGCTGCAGAAGTCAACAGTTGCAATTTGCCTCGTTTTGCCTTTCACTCGAAAGAGAATGTGTTTATGTGTATTTTGCAATACACAGATCACTATGTCATAACCATGGTGTCCAACATGGTCATATCGAAACATATATGTGTCATTTCCCAAAAGTTCTTTATTGGTGACAAAAATGTTTCAATGACTCAATAATCTACTAGTTTGACACATAGTTTCCATGATATATGTTTACTTTCATATTCATTAGAACTTGTGTATATATGCTCATTTCCATTATAATTTCCATTTGATACAAATATCTTTACAAGGTTCCTATTAAACTTGTTCCACCAAGAAAGTGACAGTCCATCGTCTAAGTAATTTGGTTGGATGAATTATAAAACAAATATTAGTCTTTTTTTTAGATTGTGTGAGAGGTCAAAAAAAATCCATTCTCCTCGATATATTCCTACACGGAATGGAGAATATTGAAGTTTTTTGTATTTGTTTTGATGTATTTCTTTACATCTATAATGGTTACATATTCGATTGTACTTTAGCAAAGAAATTAATTTTGGTACTTAAAATTAATTTCAAAGAAACATATGCATAATCAATATTAAATATTAAAACAAATATGTTATATTTCATTTTCAACGTGTTCCCTTTTTGATAGAAGCACTTTTTAGTGCATATCTTATTTGATTGTCCATTATCACCTGGGTAGTAGTTGAATCCTACTCCAGGTGTTGAAAAATCCTTCTTGACTCTTACCAATACACTGACCCTTTATAGGGTCTCGTCCACATGTGTGAAATTGTTTTTAACTCTCTGTTCTTTGGAGTTGTTTCCACCTTTAATGTTTTCATTATTGATCTTGAGAATTTTCTTTGTCTCGACATACGTGGTGTTGTTATTCGAAAGAACCTTGTTATGTCTCTCAACCACTTGCATTAGGTTGATGAGTTTCTCTAAAGGTTACATTTCAACTTATATTAGTTCATTAATATTTTTGATATATGAAAGATGGAAATAATGTTAGGAATCATGTCATCTTCTGTGAGTTCCTTGCCACAGAGATTGAGACGCGTTTTGGATATAACATTTCTTTGTTGAAATCAGTTACCTTTTTGTAATCGAATAAGTGGGTTTCATTCCACTGTACGATTAGTTCGGGAAGTACATATTCATGAGTACTCCCGATTATCCCTTTCGGGACATCCCACATTTCTTTGGGGGTTTCTAATAAAGATATTCCTATGACACTTAGGATTTATATGTCGTCTCAAAACATGAAGTTATTTGATTGTACCGTTTCAAGAGGTTGGTTTTAGAGTCAATGGGAAGTTGATGGAATTTAGGTATTTTGTTGTACCTTTTCAAAAGGAGGTTTATATACTCATTTATGATACTCAGATTCTTTTGAGTTTACGACGTTGATTTTAGGATGAGTTGTTTCAACCATTTACATATATATATATATATATATATATATATATATATATATATATAAAAAGGATAATATATGATTTTCTTTTTGATAAGAAAATAGATTATGGTTATGAAATTTCATTATCATAACAATATTGGATTTTGTATGCTTTAATTTTATTGATAATACTTCATCAATATTTCAGTATTTGCGAAAAAGAAATCACTCAATCTATTGGATTTCTAGGTAGTAGGGGAATCACATGGATTTCTTAAGTCCCTAGAAACTTTAGGGCTGTTTACACCCGTTTAACAAAATCCTTTCGATGTATTGCGATTAATTCATCAATGAAATACATAGATAACATTTGTTATTTGGTAAATTTTGACATGAGGTAAAAAAAAATTCATATTGGTGTTTTGGATCTTTTGGCAAGAGGCCAAAGTGACTATGAGTTTAGCATATGAAGCAATTTTAATACCTTAATAGCATTTTTTGGAGTTTTTGGTAAAGATCAAAATATATGAGCTTGGAAGTGTAACTTCCAAAAATTAATTATATATTTTAAAATTATGAGTAGGAACTACAATCAAGATAAATGTTTGATTTCACATTTTCATGCGATTTTTGGAGCTTTTTACAAATAACAAAAGTTATGGGGGTTGGAAGTGTAACTTCCAAAAATTAATTATAAGATTATGAATTATAATGAAGATAAACATTTAAATATTAACATAATCAAATAATGAATAATTAATTAATTAATATTGTAAACTAATTGACGTGAATGATTGAACAAAACGTCAAAACATGTTAAATAAATTTACTATTCATAATAAATGATTATGATATCACACAACAATATATTAGTAAATTTAAGTGGTCCAAATCAAAGTTGTTACCCAAATAGGAAAATTGTATTAGCATAATTAAATTAACCAATACACATATTAATATTGTAAGTAATTAATGATGCATAAATAGGAAATATTATGTTAAAAATTATAAAAATTATACTAGCACAATTAAAATTAAATTAACTAATAGTCTAATTTTTTTTTTGAACTAACCTAAAAAGATGGGTTTAATTGATCAATTAAATAAAACTAATACAATAAAATATTCATAAAATAAAAAACAATAGATAATTAATAGAGAGAACAATTAATATTTATTTAACTAATAAAGAAAAACCATAGGTTTAGAAGTGGATTCGGGATAGTTTGTATTCAATTTTTTTTTATTTTACGGTTAAAAGAATCTAATTAAAATTGTATATAATTATTTAATTTAGATACCTTCAATAAAATCACAAATGAAATCTAATATAAATTCAAATAATTATTTTTAATGTAACTTTATTTTCCTTGTCAACATTAATTTTTATTTCTTTAATTATTTTAATAAAAAAAATTAAACAATGATAAATTCGATTTGGTTAGTAAAAAAGAATTTCAATTCAATTGGTATCATTTATCAACAATAAAAATATAATGAAAGTATTATATACATCAAATCATAAACTTATATTATTCTAACATGATATCATAGAGGGAGGATCATGCGAGAAGTTAAACATTTTGCGAGAAGGCGAGAAGTGTTTAATCATATATGATTACACGACTTGTAAATGTGTTTAATCATGTATGATTAAACATCTATGTATTGTCAAAATAACATGTGTTTAATCATATATGATTAACCTTGTGTATCATATATGATTAAACACTTCTCACCTTCTCGCAAAATGTTTAACTTCTCGTTTGAACCTGCCCCTGATATCATAATATTCAATTATAAAGAAGTTAATAGAAAACTTACTAGATTTTTTGACAGACATAGCAACGAGCAAGCAGTAACGGAATAGCGAAGCAATTTTGCGACAAGACATTCAACGGCGGCAGACAACAGACAAAACAACTGTCTAGCGATGTTGGAGTTTTGAGCTTTACGTGCTGATAAAGTGTTAAAGAAAAAGCAGAATAGAACAACAATATACAGAGAGAATGAATCTGTAATTCTCATTAATCAAAAGCCCTTTAAATAGGGATGAGATACAAGTAGATAACCACGAGATATTTTAGTTCTAATCTAACTCTGATATATTTATCTCTATCTCTATCTCTATCTTTATCTCTATCGTCATATCATTTAGACGATGACACACTTATCCTACAACAGCAACAAGTTTTTTTTCCTAAATTTTAGTACTTGCACTTTATTTTATGCATTTTCCATCTCCGTTATTTACATTAAAGTCTTTATATCTTTTATGGAAAGAAACCAAGATATGATGGGCTAATCACCTTAGCTTAGGGTATGAAGTGAAATTGAGTCTGAGACCGGTGAGAAGGTAAAAAAGTGTATCGAGTGTAGCATGATTGTCCAAGTTATTTAAATCAAGATTATATTTTATGGGAGATTACATCCAATCATTGACAAAATAATTAATTTATAGTAAAACTTGAATTTGAACTTGAACCATTTCTCAAAAGCTAAATTGGTCAAAAACTAACTTGAACTTGAATAATTTAATTTAATAAATCAAGTTTCTTCAAAACCATGTCTTCTTGCCAAATTGGTGGACATGAACTTGAACCATTTCTCAAAACTAAATTGCCATCATCAAAAACTACTGATGCGAAGCTTGAAGAAGTAGTGATCATATATGTTGACCAAATTTGAGTGTTTGACTCATCTAAGAGCACCAAGTTACCATCTATGATTTTCAATTGAGAAGATAATTTATCAGAGATGGGTGTGATGGGTGTGTCTCTGTTTGCTACCCAAACTATCATTGTTGGTTTAACTTTCTTGTACCAAATTCCTATGTAATAGTTGGGAGGCGCACCTGGTCTAAAGAAACCCAATTCAAAAATTTTTGCAAGAGAGACAAGTGTCTCTTCTCCAGAAAGAGATTGATTTAGAAAAAGAGCTAGGAAGCGATTAAAACCATGTAGACGATTCCCAGACCAAATATCACATATCACAAAAAATCAGGAATGATTTATGAAGGAATCGATAGATGTAGATGAAATCACAGATCAGAGAGAAAACGTCCATCGATTACCAGACCAAGAAACTTAGATTTATATAGGAGAAATCAAATTTACCTGACGAGAAATTGTTAGGGAGACGAGAGCAACCATCTGTGGAATCGATTTGTGGAATGGAGGCCTGAATCGAACAGAGAGCAAAAATCTGGAACGAGGGAGATGAGAGCAAGGATTTGGGGAGAGCGTGAATCCATCTGAAGGAAGGAGACGATCTGTGTCTCTACGATTTTGAGAGTGAGAGACGTGAATTGAATTAGGTCAATGGCATTTTGGTACAATGGAGCTTGTTCAAGTTTGTTCCAAGGGGTAAGAGGGGGACACGCGTGTTCCACCCGTGTTCTACTTAGTTCCTGTTCTTTCCTCTTAAAATCATACCAAACATGGGACAAGTCTGTTATGTTATGTCCTGTCCCATCCTGTTCTACGTACAAAACGCACCCCTAAAGAATGATGTTAATTTTATTTTAGCTTTTCAATCTATAATTTAGCAAACATGGTAATGTAGATTTCTAGTCGAACTTCTTACGACTTCGAATAAATTCTTCAAAATAAAGAAAATATAATTATTTTTAAAGATTTGAATTTTGATTTTTTGTCTTAAAGAATTTTTATAAAACCTGTTAGAGATATTTTTAATACAAACCTAAAATATCAATTTTCAAGACTAACTAATAAATAACTTTGACTATTGGAGTTTTATAATACAATACCATAGGAATAAAAGTACTCCAAGTCCTGTTCCATTCTACACTGAGCTAAATTACATAAACTTAAATATAAACAAAGCATACATGATAGATTACGTAAAAAGTCTAATAATCTAGGCTTTACTTATTCCCTTATCCAAAGCCGATAATCCCTTTCTAGAGATTCATACAAATAATCAACTAAAAAGTTTAAGATGTTTTATGGTTCACGCGTATATAAATACACACTCCATAATCATACATTCACATACTCGAACATCTATAATAAAGCGTGTATCATAGTTTTTGAAAATAATTGACACTTAAGATCTCATAAAAAATCCTTGTCTATTTGGGATTACCGAGTCACCATATAATCTCCAAATAATTTGGCTAAACTGGGCATGACCCAGTTACAGAACATGTGTGTTTGCATTACAAATGTCTGATCATAATTTATATTCATATCAAAACACCATTTTTGTGCAAATTATTAAACATCGACTTTTTTATATATATGCTAATATGATTTTAAAACATATAAAATGGATGGAACCATTAACAGCTCATACACATCATGAATGATAAACATTAACGTGTACATAATCATACTTTCACCAAAATATATCATTTATAACAATAATGCTTTCACCAAAACATAATGCTCAAAATAATAATACATGTATGTATACATCTCATAGAAGTCTCATGAAGACTCACCTAGTATTGTATGGCGATTTATGACTGCTCCTTACTAATAACCTACACAATACACACCGCAATACCCCATCAATGACCAATTTTATCTAAATGTCGATTATATTATACCAAACCAGACTCATATGTCAATATTGAGTTTAAGGCTCATATTGCATCCCAATGAATTGCTGTTGTAACACTTCAAAATTTGAGGAGTTATATATAACTAAGAAACGTAAAAAGATAAGATAAAGAAAGTATAAAGGTAAACTTTTCAGGTTGGGTTTAAAGATAAAAGAAGAGGAAAGTTGTGGGTCAAACGTCTTAAGTTGGAATATTGGAGGGACCTGTTTTACCAACTAAGCAAACTTTTGATTGTTGGTCTTGAATTGGCACTTTTAGTTACATAACCTTAAATGAGATTTTAATTAAGTTTAAGGGTGTTCGTCTAAACCATTAAATCGTCCACACTTCACCGTACTGCAAAGTACAATTTAGAAGTTTGTGGTGCGGTTTACGGTTTACATTTTTACCAAACCACACTATGTGATGCGGTTTGTGGTTTTGAGTTATCAAACTGCGGTTTGTAACAACCCAAACTTTGCAGAACAAAACATAACAACTTTGATAAAAGTCAATGCCAAAAAGGCCCCAAGTCTACAATATAAAATTCAAGGATTTCAATAAGGCAACCTAATACACAACTGAGAATAAGAGAAAACAATATAACTAAAATTGGAAGTCTTCTAAAACTAGCTCCAACTCACACCTCCTCCTTACCCTTATATGCACTTCCTACTTCACGTCTACCTGAAAAGGTTTTTAGTTTTGAAAGAGCGAGGGTTAGACCAAAGGTCTAGTGAGTCCCCTCTAACAACAGTTCAAGCTGAAGCAGTTATACAAAAGATTTAAGAGTAAAATAAACCAATTCAGTTTCATAAACACATTCACACTTTCATTACATGTTCTGGATCACACTACCGCCACCCGAAGGTAACAGCGTGTCTGGCTCACGCTGCCTTATCTGGGACCCCCCCCAATGGCATGAATGGGACACACCCCCCGGTATGAGCACAGGGGGGACCCCCCCCCCCCCCCCCCCGACTTAAGCCCAAACACACCAGCAACAAAGTATAAATACATTTCCACATCTCATAAACGATATAAACATAATCGCATTAAGGATAAACATAACTTGCATTTATCAACGTCTCGCATAAATAGAATAACGCACAATCATCAAATAAAGTTGGGTAAGAAAACTCACCTGATTTTCCAAGCTTCTTTTCAAAGCTCTCACCTTTAACTGGACCTACGGTAGAAAGAATTTCAAGATCAGACCCACTTTAAAACCCAACCTTTTACTTGGCCCGATACTCGGGTCCTTACTGGAATCGCCCTACCCCGAACCCCTGACCCACGACAAAGAATGCCTACTGGGTCACCCAACTCCCGGGTTCCCCGGTCCTAGCCGACTCTTGGCACTACATCACCCGGGCTCCTCGACTCCCGGGTCTTTGCTCGGGTTCCCACTACCGACTCCCGGCTTATAGCTCCCGGGCGCCCCGTCTTCCGGGGTCCCGCCTGGCTCCGCCTTATTCCCGTCTCCCAGGATCATCACACCCGGTAGAGCCACTCCCGGGTCTCCCCCGGTTGAGTGACTCCCGGTCCCTCGGTTTGTCCCGTCTCCCGGGTCTCCAAGCCACCCCGGGTCGCCCCCGAGTGGGAGGCTTCCCGGGCCACCCACGGTGCTGCTGTCTCCCCGGGTCACCCCCGACTACAGTGCTCAGCCCCCAAAGTGGGTTGACGCAGGTTTTGGGACGAATGGGTTCTTGGAAAAACGATGGGAGCAACTTTCCTCATAAGAAACCCCTACTACACCTCCTTATAGAGATTTGGGTGGATCAATTTCCTCCATAAATCGACCCAACAACATCCATCGATCATACCCAAAAGCATGAACAAAAGGAATGATTATTTCCCCAACCAATCCTAAGTTCCAACACGAATCCAACTAAGGAAAAATAGATTAAAGAAATAGGATGAAGATTACCTTGAAGCTACACCCCCTATACAACTATTCCTCTTCTTCAATTCCTCCCAAATTAGAATTCACCTTCAAACTTCTTTCTCTGGTTCTTTCCTTCTAGCCGCCACTCCCAAAATGATTAGGGAGAAAAGAGATGTAGGATTTTAACCCGTTTTTCCTAATTTACAATCCAACCCTCCAACTTAAGCCTTTAACAACCACTTACCAAAACTCCCATCCTATTAGATTTGGACTTGGTTATTACAATACCTCCCCCTCAAAAGAATTCCGTCCCGGAATTCCATCGACAAACAAAACGGGTACTGGGACCTCATATCCGATTCCAACTCCCAAGTTGGTTCTTGTCCTTTACGAACTTGTCACTGCACTTGCACAAGGCGGATCTCTTTTGATCCTTAACTTCCTAACCTTACGGTCAAAGACTTCCTTAGACCCCATGATAACGGTTAACCTCTTATTTGCTTGCATACCTTGAAAGGGTATTGCCGCACCAACTTCCAACAAATGCGCTCAAAGAGAGGCGTGAAACACAATACAAGTTTTCCAAATTCCCATCGAACACTTCCAGATCTTACACTATCTCTTCAACTCCTTCAATAACTTCAGTCTCTCAAAGAGATTCACAAGGCTCCCTTTATTTCAATCCTATCAACTTAACTTCACTTAACTGCCTAGAATATTCTGACCCAAAGCCGAAGCCGTACCCTCTGAACAAACCAACCGTATCATACCATCTATAACATCCCGGATTAAACGTACCAGGTAATGTCTGCTTTGTCCACACACTCGGACTTACGGTTTAAACGCGCCTCTAGAAGAATTTTCACATACAACTTTACTCCTTTAGAAGGACGAACTCTACCGGAGTTAGCACCACCATGACATGTATCCCTGACTCGGATAATAACCCCACGGTTCGCCAACTAGCATGACGTCAACCTCAGACGTCACCATGAACCTACCGCTATGAGTTTCCTCCTCAAGGATTCTGTCATAGCAGAATAACTTCCCTCAACACCCCATATGCCTAGTGCAAAAACACTTTCTCTCCCGAACCACAATGTCACAACTCACGGTGTTGCACAACTCATACGCATTATACTTACGACGCCCCATCATCATCACCCCAGCTTCTCACATAACCAAAAGAAAACTTCCATAATCTATATCCTTCATCGCCTACCGGTTCCAACTAACCGAATTATAATGACACATACATCAATTTCTCATCGCATCCGCCAACCATTCGACTATATTTATAATAAATCCAAGTTTTCCCCGCTCAAACATGGAGTGGCCAAGCTCACACCAAGCTATTCCAAATAGCTTAACACTGGAAGACAGGCTCACCTGGAACCCTTCCACGCATACCAAGTCTAACTCACTCCGTGCACTACATCCAATCACCTTTTCTACTTCTTCCTCGAGAACAACAAACTTGCCTCTAAAGATGGGCTCACTAACAAGTGAAATCCTTAGACCAACCGCACGATTAAGATTTCTCAACACTCGAACCATAATATACCCCTAATCTCCTTCTCACACCCTTACTAGGGTTCATAGTTAGCGTTCTTGTTTGAACCTTTCTCTCTCTCTCTCTCTATATATATATATATACATATATAGGCCGATAATCAAATGAAAATCAAAAATATGTTACAAACCCTTGAGAACCGATATAAAAAGATTTTTTTACATGATTTTTTTTTCATCAAAACCTATGATTTAAGATATTGTTTCATATATGTTTTTGTTCACCTTGTGAAAAAATTACACGTGAAAAATAAATTTGATTCACCTAGTGAAATGAAAAATACAGGTAAAAAATATTCATGTGGTGAAACAAATACATGTAAAACTATCATATTATGAAACAAATATATGGGAAGAAATATATTAAATCCAAGCATTTGGTGAAAATATATCATGTGAAAAAATATTTTTATATTGGTTCTCACATGTTTGTAACATATTTGTAACATATTTGTGGTTTTCATTTGATTTAGCCCCTACATATATATATATATATATATATATATATATATATGTGTGTGTGTGTGTGTGTGTGTGTATATATATATATATAGTGGAAGGATATTTTGCAACCCACATCTTAACCGTCAGATTCATGATCGGCGGTTATTTTATTTTTATTTTTCTGTTTTTTTTTAATTAAAAATATTGGGCCCCATATCTATTGTAACCGCCGATCATGAATCTGACGGTTAAGATGTGGGTAGCAAGGGTTGCAACCTTTTTAAGGGTTGCAAATTAAACAACCCCTATATATATATATATACTCTAAATAAATGGAAAACTAAAAAACCACGAAAAAACGAATGAAAAAGTATATGAATATGGATGTCAAATTAACGAGAAAAATATGATCGTTTATTTGGTGTAATTTATTTCGCTCGAATTTTGTTCATTTTTCGTATTTTTTCGAATAAAAAATAAGGGGTGGAGGTTTTTTTAATTTAAAAATTATTGCTGTAACCGCCTGTTTAATCATATCCATCACATCATTTAATCTAACGGTTGATAATGTGTTTTTTAGTTTTTCATTTATTTGAGGTTTTCCTTTGAATCTCCGTCTATATATATATATATAATTGCTAAATTTATGTAATATTTTTAATCTATTTTATTCATGGTCCATTGATAAGTCCAAAATTTTAGACTTTGACCCATAATACTAATAAATTGTAACTCAATAATCCATTAGGCCGTCAAAGAATTTATTGAAAGATACTATGTTAGCACTTTAATTAATTTAATACAACTCACAATTTATTCTTAGATATACATGATTGTTTGGTAGTGATTTAATAAAATAGAAAGTAACTTATTCAGTAGGCTTCTAAAGCTTTATATAAAAACCCAAGTTTTTTCATACTTGTTGCTCCCAATCAAAAAACACGTTAATTCTATCTATGAAAAAAAAAATACTCCCAAACGTAAACCTTCTTAATCTATAAGACATATTGATCCACATAGACAATTTTATCCATACATGATTTAATGGAAAACCAACCAAACAACCCTTAAATGTTATTAAACATTTTGTGGGACGGTCTTCTATGTATGTATAAAATTATATTACACATGAGGGATAAATTTAAATATATGAATAAATATCAAGATGGGTAAATGATTTAATATTGCATGCTACATGTTTATGGGTTTCTAAATATTATTGGCAATTTAGAATGCTATATATAGGTATATACGGATTCCGGTTTGATATGTTTACATGTATGTGATTATCTTGGAGGTGTTGCATGTTACACATGTTTATTGGTTTCTAAATATCATTACCAATTTAACATGCTATATATGGGTTTGGATTTGGTCTTTGATATGTCACACTAAAGAGAGACACGACTCCGAAATGGGTGATTGAATGGGTGGAGGCGTTCAACCAGGGGAATGTTGTGATAGAATGATCCCTACTTGGCGAGGCAGTTTATGAGATCTCATTGGTATTAAATAAATTAGAACCTAAATGCATATACCATTTCTATTTGGTGTTTAATGTGTATGCATGGTTTGGAATGTGTTTATCTATGTAAATGAAAACCATTGAACTCATTGAGCTTTTAGCTAACTATTAGTATGCATCTATCGACAAATAAAACTGCAAACTCTAGGTTGTTGGACTTTTTTGTTTATGGCAATGTAATGAACTACCTTCTATGGTTGTAGTATACATTACGTTTTGGATAATGGTTTGGTGATATCTTAATTCGGTATGGGACGAACAAGAAATGTATGAATTATTTCTTATGATGCATCTTATATAAGACTTCCACACTAAGAATTCTTATTCGATAGATTTTGAAACTTGATATTTATGGTTTAACTGAGTTATTAACTCGTTTTTAATGTTTCTTTTTGCATCTAAACACCATCTCCGCCAATGGCGTGTAGCTCAGTTGGTTAAGGGGCGAGGAGATGTTTGCTCCAATAGGCCGTTGGTCTCGGGTTCGATCCCAGGCCCCCTCGCAATCGCCTTGCCGCTGAGCCCCTCACATTGGGAATTGACAGCCTGTGTGGGCCGGTTTACGTGTCCGGGAAATACACGTTTTGCTCCAATCTAAACACCATATCCATACTAATCAACTCCAATTACCAAGTTATGAACAATTCTCATACCAATCAATCATGCCTCAGTTTTAAATTTAAGTCACCATTTTTAATTAATGCTATGAGAATGACTAAAATCAAAAACACATTCTACCTAAAATGATACTGAGAATCCCAAGAAACACTTGATTAAAAACGTAATCAATTATTGAACATAATCTTAACATAAAAACTTCAAATACCATAACATTATTATCACCAAATTTACAACTCTTAACATCATCCAAAATGTTTCGTTTCACACATAAAGTCAACATCATCGAAACATCAAGTTCCTCCATTGTTTGATCACTGAAACATATCGATTCATCATCGAGCTGGCAATGGAATTTGGCTTTCAA
Organism: Arctium minus; assembly: GCA_954870635.1. Classification (NCBI taxonomy): domain Eukaryota; kingdom Viridiplantae; phylum Streptophyta; class Magnoliopsida; order Asterales; family Asteraceae; genus Arctium; species Arctium minus. The sequence continues at coordinate 101,353,544 of OX941082.1, forward strand.
CATCTTTGGTGCCATTTAAATTTCCATCCACACAGACCTCCACATCTTTCTCATCGGAGGTCACAAATTTAAGGTAATGTTCGGTGTCTTCCTCGGAGCTGCCGGCCCTCGGATGAAACCATTTCGGAACAGTTTTTGGTTTCCGGTCACTGATGGCAATGGCAATGTCGTTTGGGAACAGATCTCTCAACACGAAAGCATGAAAAATCGTGGTTATGAGTAGGCTGGTCACTGTCACGGTTGCAATCACCGAGAGGGTAACCGATAATGATTTAGTCACGAGGTTTGACACTTGGTTTGAGTATTTGATCGTTGCGATTGCAGCTCCGGTCATCGGAAAAGTATATGCCCACCATGCCAACGAGAACCTGAATCCTCTGAAGAAGTTCACTCGAACCGCCTGTAAAATAACAGATCGGTTTAGATTACCAAATGTTGATCCAAAGTAATAGGTCCGAGCAGGGGCGAATCTAGGAATTTAGAGGAGGGGGAGCACCATATAAAGTAAAATAAAAGTATAAGTTAACATTATGAAAAAGCGAAAAATAACGATATTTTTTAATTTTTTGGAACTTACAGATAAAGTGATCAAAAAATTCACTAATTAATAATCACTAATCAACTATCAAGTAATCAGAAAGGGTTCATATACTGACATGTAATCTTATTCTTTTTGTCTTCCATTTCATCGTTCGATTTTGTTGCTACTTATCTGTTTCGCTCTTTTCAGTTCTGATCAGATTGAGTAATAATGCGATTTAATCTGAATTATTTGTAAGTTTGTTAACGTGATTCTAATCGTTCGTAATTGGAGGTTTTTATGGTTAAAATCAACGTCTGTACGGACTAGGGAGAAATTAGTACCGATGATATTTTAGGGTTCATTGGGACTGTAAATGGAGGTGTTAGTTCAAATATTTTAAGTCTAGTTATATGATTTCTGAATCAATAATGAAAAAGTGATAAAAAGGATTCACAATCACAAATCAGTTAGCAATAAAAAAAAAGTGATCAAAATTCAAAAAGGTAAGACATCAATCACTAACTCCTAATCTCGATCAAAAAGAAGTGATAAAAAGGTTTCACAAATCAATAATCGTTAGACAACAAGTCAACAATCACTAACTAAAAAAAGTGATCAAATTAAACAATTTCACATTCATAAAACCCTAACGCCTAACCTGATTTAGAATTGGTGAAGCTTTGTGACTGTGAAAAGCATCAAAAATCAAACGGAGAGGGCATCAATCGGAATTCATGTAAACGAGTGTAGACAAATCAGAAATCGTATGGGGACAGGCGAGAGGCGGGAGCGATATTTTGATCATTACTGAATCGGTGGGATGATTTTTTTTTAGCAAGGAATAGAGTAAGGCCTTTTACCGATCTAAAGCAAAACAGTATAGCATAGGCATCCCTACAAAACAAAGGGAGAGGCTATGCATACTGAAAGCATTCGTGCTTCTCCGTAGAGGAGCACGAGCGGAGTCTAGCAACAGAAAGTTTCACTTACTACAAGTCTACAAGATTGGGAGGGGTCCAAGCCCAATAAAGAAATATTAACTAGCCTACTAATTAGGAGGGGCCAAGCCCAATAAAAAGTAAAATATTTAATACCTAAGCTTTTTATTGACATATTATAAAAAAAAAATAAAAAAGTGAGGGGTGCCAATACAGCCCCTGGTCCTATACTGGCTCCACCAGTGGGTCCGAGAACAAAATCGGATTTATACGAAGTCAAATATGTTTAAATGTCCTAATAAAATATTTTATATGATTTAAGTTTATAGGACCCATAAGTCTTTTTTTGTATCCTATTTAAAAGTCGTTTTTGATTGGTTAACAAGTTTTTAGGACACTTTTGAACTAAATGTTGTTATTAGCCTTTTTTAGATGAAAAAAATATCCTAAAAAATTACAAAAATATTTTATTTTTTACCTATTATAACACTGTTGCATAAAATACATAATTATATAAATTTTTATGTCATATAAAAGAGTCGACAAATTATAAAACCGATTAATTATGGTACCTGTATTGATAACTCAGATAAAGTAAATAATAAAAGCATGAAGTAGCAGCTAACCAGTGAGAAATAAAGGAACATGGCGATGAAATAAGCAATTCGAGATCCATAATCGAATGATCCATTAATCCTTGCCCACGCCATTGAAGCAACACTTGGAGCAGCAACAAACAGAAAGAAAACAGGATGAAGCTCTTTCGGCACAGTTTCATTGGTCGGAAGTCTCTGATACAAAGTCACAAACAACACTGTGTAGTGAGCCATTCCCACGGCAAAGAAGAAGATCGGCCCTTCTCTTAACCCCATTGATGCACCCAACAAAGCGCCAACGAAGTTTCCAACGACTGATAAGTGGTTAGACGGATTCGCCACCTTCGACAACCTCCGTTCTCCGCCGGACATCCACTGCCCGTAAATCTTGAGCTCCAAAATAAAGAAGGGTGTCATAAGAACATACCACAAAAACTGTGGTAGATTGGTGGCGACGGTGGACGGAACTCCGATGGCCAAGAAGAGTAAAGCGATCCATGGAGCGAAGAAGAAGTTGACTCGAATTGGATGATAGTATTCTCGGCGAACAGCTTCGAAGTAGAAGATGAGTTTCAGAAGGTAAATGGAGGCCACAACAACAAACAGAACGACGGATATGATCCATAGAATCAGGTTCACTTTTGGGCTTACGTGAAGGAAATGCATCGAAGGAGTCGACGACAAATTCTTCCACATGATCGCCTGACTGCTGACGCCAAGGCATACACCAAATGACGAGATCTGATACCGGAGAAGAAACGGCCACTCTTTGTCGATAGGAAGAATTATTTTCTCCGATGGCTGTTGAAGAAGACAACGGAAAAGTTAGAATTTTGAAAATTTTCCGATCTGATGGAGGAGGAACTTGATATAGACATACAAATAAATGAAAGCAAATATTCTAGACGATTATAAAAGTAATTATAAGAATCAAATTAAGAGATATTAAAGCTCAAGGGATGTGATATGGAAGTATAAATCCAAGTGAAATGATATGGTTATTATGATCACAATCTTTATCTTTATCTGAACAGAAGAAAGGAAGAGATAGTCGAACATACCCTGAGAGTATCCAACTCAGGTCCTTCCAATGCTTCGAAATACCAGTCTACCGGCAAACTTTCGCTCCGGGGGATATTCACCGGCGGTTCAGTGGGTGACTTACTGCGTAAAGTCGAGAGTTGTTTTTCAAGTTTACCTGACCATGTTTTAAACGAGTCATATCTTTCATCTCTCAGAATATCTATCCTCGGGTTTGGAAAATTTCCTGAGGCGGCAACAGCTTCCACGAAATCGACGCAAGTGGGTATGGGCTGGGAATGGAATTTGATGAGGGAATTGGAATCTGAATTGGAATTGGAATTGGTGGGTTCATTCTTGGTAACAAGTTCAACATCATCTCTGAATGCAAACCTTTTGGTGTTCTGCTGGTGGACCTCCATCGGAGACGGTGGCATGTTAATGGAAATTGACGGTGTTTCATGGTGGTGCAGATCGACATTCAAGTTTCCCAATTCGAGTTTATTTCCTCCAGAATCCTGATAAAAATCAAACACCATGTTAATGAAATTTACAACAACACAAATGAGTTCATCCCTCGATCAATTCAAGTAAAAAACACACCATAAATTCAAAATCTGGGACATTTTGCTTCATAATTAGACCATCATGAAGTCCCACAAGTAGATTTGCATCTAGAGATCTAATCAGTGAAGGGATTATTTCAGGGGAATACTCTGTCATCATTCCAAGATTCTGGGCGACTTCCATGGCTGCAAAATTTCCTGCTATAAAACAAAACAAGGTTTGTCATGATTCATCAAGAATGATCAACTTATATTTAACAAATTAAAGCAAAGATTTCCTATTTTATTAATTGGAATTGGAGGAAAGGGGTTTGTTCTCTTGTCCATAAAGATGATAAGTTTGACAACATAACAACAACCCAGTTCAAAACCATGTTCAAAACCCCTGTTGTGATGCAATCTATGGAGCTAGATTTGAAACAAAAAGACTTGTACATTTGTTTATAAATGAGCTGAACCTTAAGCAGTCACCAAGAACACTTGGAAAAGGTAGATGGGAATGATTTCAAAATCAATTTTGGTTGCAAGTGAAAGAAACAAAAAGGTCAAAGAAATCAAGAAAGGAAGGAAGCACACATCTCATAATGCTCATATGTGAAGCTGTATATATACTGCTCCCCCATCACTCCCCTGTTACTCATCAACATCCAAATTCCATTATTTTCTATGAAGTTAGAGTAAATTACACCATTGGTCCCTGTGGTTTGCTTAGAATTTGGATATGGTCCTTATTTTGAAATAAGTACACCGGGTCTGTGGTTTGCATTTCGTTTCACTCTGGGTCCCTACCGCTAACACCATTAATTTGTCAATTTAATTATAATTCTTTTTTAAACAACCACCTAAAGAAAGACAAGTGCTCATCTCATGTCCCACCATCTCTCTCTTTTTCCTATAACACACACACACACAATAATAGAGAGAGAAATAGCATCTTCATTCTCTCCAACCAAACCCACTGACCCACCCCACTTGCAACTCTCATCCCTCATAAGACACACACACACATATATATATATATACACTCACCCACCTGCAACTATCTATCCCCAAAAAAATATTTCCCACATACACACCCTACATATATATACACATATATGCACATAGGGGGGGGGGGGTTGGCGACCATCACCTAGGTAAGTTCTTTTCTTCTTTCCCTTCGTTTTCATGCACATATCATATACACATGCAAAATAAAAGCCATCTCCAACCAACATTGCCTTTCATCTCTTGCCAACAGTGTCTTCCATCTCCAACCATCTTCACTCCCCTCTACAGCAGAAAAGGACCAAAGAGGTGGCATCGGTAGCTGAAAACGACGTCCATCTTCACTTTAGATAGGGCGGGTACACAACACACACACATACTTCAGGGCAATAACAACCCCCCTGTAACACCCATGACTGCAACCCTACAAGCTCCACACACAATGCACAATAAGTACCATTCTTAATCAATATCTTGATGGTCAAAATATGTTCCATCTTTAAGAGTTCGTCTTTAAGAGTTCACTACTGGATAATTGCTTATTTCGGACCAAGATTACCGACGGAAATGAAAACTTTGTGACGGATAGACTATCCGTCGGTAAATGTCTACATTTATCGACGAATATTAAATTATTTTATTTTTATTTTTAAATTTGTCGGTAATCCGTCGGTAATTTATATAATTTAATAAATATTTATTTTTTTCTGACGTCCGTCGGTAATCCGTCGGTAATTACCGACGGCCTTTAAGAATCCGTCGGTAAATTTAATAATTTAATAAATATTTATTTTTTCTGTGATCATGTATGTGTATGTGTATATATATATATATGTATGTATGTATGTATGTATGTGATCATGTATGTATATACACATGTACGTATGTGATCATGAATGTATGTACACCATGTATAGTATGTATGTACATCATGTACATGTATAGTACATATGTGATCATGTATGTATATACAAGTACGTATGTGATCATGTATAGTATGTATGTGATCATGTATGTATGTACATGTACATATGTGTTCATGTATGTATATACACATGTATGTATGTGATCATGTATGTATATACACATGTACGTATGTGATCATGAATGTATGTACACCATGTATAGTATGTATGTACATCATGTACATGTATAGTGCATATGTGATCATGTATGTATGTACATGTATATATGTATTCATGTATGTATATACACATATATGTATGTGATCATGAATGTATGTACACCATATATAATATGTATGTGATCATGTATGTAATATGTATGTATGTACATATGTGATCATGTATGTACCATTAAAGCCCAACTAGGAACGTTAAAGCTCAACTGGTCCATTAAAGTCAACCGGGTCCATTAAAAGCCCATCATCTGTGTACGTTAAAGCCTAACTGGATCCATTAAAAGCCCAACTGGGAACGTTAAAGCCCTACTGAATCCATTAACTGGATATATTAAACCCAACTGGATTCATTAAAGCCCAACTGTGTACGTTAAAGCCCAATTGGATACGTTAAAGCCCCACTGAATCCATTAAAGCCCAAATGGTAACGTTAAAGCCCAACTAAATCCATTAAAGCCCAATCGGATTCGTTTAAAGCCCAAATGGGTACGTTAAAGTCTAACTGAATCCATTAAAAGCAACTGGGTATATTAAAGCCCAACTGTGTACGTTAAAGCCCAATTGGATACGTTAAAGCCTAATTGGGAATGTTAAAGCCCCACTGAATCCATTAAAGCCCAACTGGTAACGTTAAAGCCCAACTAAATCCATTAAAGCCCAACCAGATCCATTAAAGCCCAACCGAATTCGTTTAAAGCCCAACTGGGTACGTTAAAGCCTAACTGATCACATTTGGTCCCTGATCTAACCGGATTCGTTTAAAGCCCAGTTACTTCAGGGGTATTTTAGTCAATTTAAATACAATTTGATAAATTAATTAATAATTTTAAATATAATTTGATAAATTAATTAATTAATAATTTATTTATTAATTTTAATATTAAATAATATATTAATTAATAATTTATTTAATAATTATAATTTTAAATATAATTTTAATTTAAAAGTAATTTATTTAATAAAAAACAATTATCAGTCGGAAATCCGTCGGTAAATACCGACTGAATTTCCGTCGGAAATCCGTCGGTGAATTTCCGAAAATTCTTTAAAAAAATAACGGGCTTAAAGCCCTAATCTATCGATTTTAGTCTCCCTCTCTGTCTCTCGTCTCCCTCTCTCAGTCTCTCGTCTCTCGTCTCTCTCTCCCTCTCACTCTCAATCTCGATCTGTCCCTCTCACTCTCGCTCTCAGTTTCACTCTCGACCGGTGTCGACCTCCACACCGACGACGACGACCTCCACAGCCTCCCTCGTCTCCTCTCGTTTCTAACCTCGATCAGGTATGATTTTTTAAAGAGTAAACTATGATTTTCATCGATGTTGGTTTATTGTTTATAACTATTTTCGATCAAAAGGCTGTGATGTTGAGTTTGTTTGCATCTAAGTAGGAATCTCTGTGTGTGTATGTGTGCAAATGGTTTATTGATAAGTTTATTGATAAATTTATAAATATGGATCAAATATGTGATTATTGATAAGTTTATAACTCAATGAACAAATATTGATCAAATGTATGTGATTATTGATAAGTTTATAAGTATGGAAAGAAAATCTCTGTGTGTGTATGTGTCCAAATGGTTTATTGTTTATAACTCAATTGTTGTGTTTATAGGGCTATGACTACACGTCAAAATGAACAAAGTGTATGTATGTATGTATGTATATATTGTAGATTGAAATTGATATGAGTATATTGTATATTCAAATTGATATGAGTTGTTTTAACTTATGAAAACGCCATTTTTGGTTTGATAAACTTGTGATAATGTTTTTGTATGAGTTTAGCTTATGATTTGGTTTTTGTGAAAATGTTTTGGTATGATTTGGTTTGATAAACTTGTGATATTAATTAGTTGGGTTGTCATTTATTGGACAAACATTAGGTTGATAAATGGAGACATTTTGTATGATTTAGGATTTGATTATACTTGATTTTATTTATTTATTTTAGTTGGGTTGCCAATTGTTGGGCAAACATTAGGTTGATATATGGAAATATTCATTTTATAGCCGTTATGACGCCGAAATTTTAAAAAACATATGTTTGACTTTCCAATAATCAAACCATTACATTTAGAGTTTTAGAGTCATCCAAAACTCCTCTAAACCTATGGTTTGACTTTCAAGAAGGCAAACCATTACATGTAGTGTTCAATAGACTTTTAACTTCGTTGACACCTACGGTTTGACTTTTAAATAGTCAAACCATTACATGATTTTATTACCTACTAACAATTTAAGTTGTGTATTGTAGAGAGATACATGGGGCCGTGAGCCTACCAGCGACGAGGTTTGGGAGGCTACACACTGCACCAACAGGAAGCTTGTTCCGGATGCGACTGGTCCGACCACGGATCCTCCGATCTACGTTTATCCAAAGGCAGCTCATATGATTGTAAGTTCAATTATGCATGACTAGATATTTGTTTGTTTTATAAGATAGATAGAAATTATAGCAAACTTAGTTTGGGCTGCCAATTGTTGGGCAGACGATAGGATTGTTTTGATAAAAGCAGGTCATGGATATATGTTCAAATCACAGTTGAAATGCTGACGAATTTTCTATAGGTTAGTTGACTTGACAATGTCAAATTTGGTAAACTGTAGGATGCCTACCATCGGGTTAGGGAGGAGGAGTACCAGAACTTACCTCCCGGCACTTTACCTCCCAATGACGCCGAGTTGTGGGAGCGTAGTGTCGGAGGACGGCGTAAGGGCCGTCTTTTTGGATGGGGGACCAGTCATGATCCCTATTATGCTATAACCGGTGATTCAGGTGCCAGTTCGAGCGGGAGCGCGCGCGACCTTCTCGATGAGGAGGTATGCTTGTCAAATGTTGTTTAACATTGTTAATCATATGTTTGTTAAATGTTGTCTAACATTGTTCTATATATGTTTGTCAAATGTTGAATTTCAGTTGGAGGAGCTGAGGCAGAGGTTAGAGAGAGAAGAAGCAGAGAGGATCCAGTTGCAGAAGCGACTATAGAGAGAAGAAGCAGAGAGGATCCAGATTCAGGAGCAAATGGATAGAGATGAAGTAGAGAAGAGACAGATGCGGGAACGAATGGCTCAGTTTGACGCGTTCATGATCAAGTTTAACAGTCAGCACCCCTTTCACCCTCCGTAGGATTATGTTTATGTATTTATAAATATTTTGTACACTTTAAGAATTAGTAATATTTAAAAATTGACAGGTTTTGTACAGGATAAAAAACTGGAAAATTTTAATTTTTAATTATTTTTTTAAAAAAAATTTAAATTACTGACGGATTATCCGTCGGTAATCCGTCGGAAATGAATTTTTAATTTTTTTTATTTAATAAATACCCGTTGGAATTCCGTCGCTAAATCCGTCGGAAATAACCACGCCGTCGGTAACCGTCGGAGATCCGTCGGAAAATAGAACCGTCGGTGATCTGAACGCCGACCACCTTTATACCGACGGATCACCGACGGATTTCCATTTTACCGACGGATTCATCCGTCGGTGATAAGCCTCTGTTTTGTAGTGGTTCTATCTTGATGATTATCCCATGATTCAGTTACTTAAACCATCGTAGCTTATACTTCTATGTCTAAATATTGGGAAGGGGAAGATGATGACAATGGTTGTTAGTTGGAGGAGGAAGAGGACAACAGTTGATAAATCCCACTAGATTAAGAAGTCGCAACGTCCAACACACCAAAATTTTCTTGAGTTTCTTTCTGAAATGCTCATCAGCACAACATGGGAAGGGTGGAGGCCGGTGGAGATGGGGCGGGGGTGCTCGGGTTGGGGGAGGAAGAGGTAGCTATAATGTCAGTGTATGTGTATATATTATGTATATAAATAAAAATATAATATAATACATATAACTTCTAATTTTTAATTAAAAAATGAGACAAAAACTCAAAAGGCCAAATTGCCCATGATTTAACGGAATAAATTTAACAGTGTTAGTGACAAGGACCCATAGTGAAACGAAATGCAAATCACAAGGACCCCTGGTGTACTTATTTCAAAATAGGGACCATATCCAGATTCTTAGCTAACCACAGGACCAACAGTGTATAATTTACTCATAAAGTTATGAAGCCATCACAAAAATGAAATATATATATATATATATATATATATATATAGAGAGAGAGAGAGAGAGAGATGGGAGGTTATTTTGTTAACCTCCCAATTCTTGTTAACTTTACTAATCATTTTCAACCAATAAAAAGTCATATTCATTAGTGGTTTGACATGTATGTGCAATATATAAATAGGGGTATGAATGGTATTTTATATATTTGCAACATTCATTTAATGAGGAGTTACAAATCTTATATTTCCTTGATTTTAGTCATATGTTACAAATCTTATATTTTCCTTGATTTTATTTGATGAAAATGAATGAACTTTGAATTTGAGAAACCATATATTTTTTACCACAAATGAATACATGTGAACCTAAAATTTTAGTGTTCATGAACATGCAAACCGATCAGATCTCCATGTCTTGCAGTCGAAGTGTTCACAACCATGTATATTAGTGTTCATTACATACATTGCTCAAATGAACACCAAGAACACTAAAGTTTATCGATCATATGCATTCAAAACAAAAGACCTCCATGGTTGATAGTGTCTGTCCACAATACTATATCAAGTTCTTATAAAAACAACAACAACAACAAGATTACCAACCTGTATGATTAATAACAAACGATTACAAGGTTTGGTGTTTGGTTTTAGCTCTGATGTGTGTTCTCTCTGTTTTTCACCTTTAGTGTGTGTGTTTTGTGTGATCTGATATGATGAACGATTCTTGCTTCTACAACACACTAAACTAATATCTAACTTACTAAAGTAATATCTAGATATTATCTAGATATTATTACAAACTAAAACTAATATCTAACTTATAATATAACTTAGATATTCAACAATCTATAATATCTAAAAGTAACATATTTAATCTAATTAAACTAAATAAACACAATAACTAACTTTGACTATTTTATTACAAACGACATTAGACTTTGTATCGAGAGTCGACTTTCCGGCTTTAGCTTCAGATTGGATCTTCAGATTGGATGATCTTGAATCCAATGAGACTGTGGTCTAACAATCACCCCCTTTGGATCAAGATCATTACTAAAAATATTTTAGCAATTCAGTCTTCTTGTTCAGCTCAGAAGATGCAATATCTTTCTCTAGCTCAGAATGATGTAGCAAAGTATCTTCAAAGAAAATTTATCTGAAATCAGCATGTCTTCAGAATACTTTGGTCTCGCAGTTCTTGGTTAGCTTTTCTCTTCTCCAATGTCTTGTAATGTAATGGACTGGACATTTCTTCAAGCTTTAGATTCTCCCCCTTTTTAATGGAAAGTGCAACGACTTCATCAAAACTGTGAGTAAGAAATGTCTTTCACTTGGAGCCTCTGATCCGTTAATTCAAAAGATATTCATCCAGATCTTTTCAAATCCAGACAAAATTGTCGTGTAACACCTGAATCAACTAATGAATCAGTTAACGTGCCTGTCAGTAACACTAAGTCACTGTGTGTAACAAATACACATTGGAAAGGAGTTGTGTGATGTTGACTCCCCCAGGGCTTCCATTTAATCATCGAAACACCACAAAGGTAATTTCTATAAACGTTATGACAAAGAAACAAATTCCTTGTGTGTTCGTGCTTGTGATAGAAAGAATTAAGCATTTTATGATTGCTTATTAGGCTCAAATTTTGTGTAAACCACTGAGACAACAGTAAGTTAAACACAGACTCAATGTGCATGATTGATGTGTGAAGGTGGGGCAGACTTCCTTCTTTTCAATATCCAGATTTTCCGAATGAAAATCAGATAGCAAATGTGTTGCTTCCCCTTAGAAAATGTGAAACACTTTCTATTTGAGTAGAAAATGAGTAGATGGTGAGGTTTGATCAAGAGTTGGCATGGGCTAGTTTCCTGTTTCAATAATGTTCACCAAAGAGTTGTGAATCACTAGTAATGTGGCTGCCCGGCTCAGAAAGAGTTGGTGCAGAGTTGTGATATTCTTTTAACTCTGTTCTCACACGCTCTTTCTTTAAACATTTTTCTCACTCTAATCACACTCATTTCTTTTCGACTTCTCACTCTCAATCACTATGGATTAACTTCATGGGTAGAAATCACTGGTTAAGGTGATTTCATAGAAGTTGTGTTAATTCCTAGCACAAAGAAATCCTTGTTTTCCTATGATGCATATGATGCTCAGATATGTTTAACTATTTCAGTTAAAGCACAATGTAGAACTTGAAAACATTTAAAGTCACACTTCCAATTCATGAATTCGAGTTGAGAATCGGGAAGTGGTTTGAACATTTAGAACAATGTTTTCTATGATTGAAAGTTGTCCACTTATCAACCATATATGAGATTAAGATAAAGGATTGTACCTTAACGTGCGATCTTATATCTCATGAAGCTAAGCTTAAAGTCATAAACATATGAACTTATAAGCATCTCTCAAAAATTTTGCAAAAGTCTTATGTCAAAGTCAAAGCAAAATTTATTCACTTAAATTGAAAAGACAAAAAGCAGTAAAACTTTTAAAGTACGAGTTCTGATCAGAAATAATCAGAAGTCATATCCAAACTCCTTTGACTTGAAGAGCTCCCCCTAAAATCTTGAATTACAAAAATTTGACATAAAAGGTAAATGCAGAAATCTTATGAGCTCCCCCTCAAAATAAGATTGATCACTTGTCAATTTCTTCGCATACTCCCCCTTGGATAATGAACAGAATATAGAAGTGCAGATATCAATTTGAATTAAGAATGAAGAAATGAGGAAAAAGTATACAATTTGAAAACTTTGATAGGTAACTACTGATTAAATCTTAAGATTTAGCATACCAAGCTTAGAGACAAGAAAGGTAAACCTCTTTTCGTCTAAAGGTTTGGTAAACAAATCGTCAAGCTGATAATCAGTTTTTACAAAGAAAAGTTCAATTGTTCCTTTTTCGACATGATATTTAATAAAATGATACCTGACGTCTATGTGTTTGGTCTTTGTGTGTTGAACAGGATTCACTGTTATTGCGATGGCGCTCTTAGAGTCACAATATATCGGGATTTTGTTGAAGTGGAAACCGTAGTTCCACAATTGTGTTCTCATCCATAAGACCTGAGAATAGCAGCTACATATTCTGCTTCGGCCGTGGAAGTTGAAACACAAAGTTGCTTCTTCGATGCCCAACTTACGAGCTTATCACCGAGGAACTGTACATGTCCTGATGTGCTCTTCCTGTCTAACATACAACCTGCATGATCTGCATCTGTATACGCTGTTAGTTCAAAACTAGTATCTTTAGGATACCACAGACCACGATCTGCAGTGCCCTTCAGATACCTAAATATGCGCTTCAAAGCAAACATATGGATTTCTTTAGGATTGGCCTGATATCGTGCACATAAGCATGTTGAAAACATTATATCTGGCCTACTAGAAGTAAGATACATTAAATAACCTATCATCCCTCTGTAAGTCCTAACATCAACAGCCTTACCCGAAGGATCGGTGCCAATCTTAGTACCTGGTGCCATTGGGGTACCAATCGGTTTTGAATTTTCCATTTTGAACTTCCGAAGAATATCCATAATGTATTTTGATTGATTGATAAAAATACCCGATGAAAACTGTTTGACTTGTAATCCGAGAAAGAAATTTATCTCTCCCATCATATTCATCTGAAATCTAGACACCATAAGGTTTGAAAAATTCTTACAGTACTTAGGATTTGTAGAGCCAAAAATAATATCATCTACATAGATTTGTATTAAAATGATATCGGATTTTTCCTTTTTGATAAACAAAGTGGTATCCACCGTACCTTTTGAAAAACCAAACTTGACTAGAAATTTTGAAAGGACATCATACCAGGCACGAAGAGATTGTTTCAGACCGTAGAGTGCTTTGTCGAGAATATAGACGTGATTCGGCTTCTCTTGATTGACAAAACATTATGGCTGAGAGACGTAGACTTCCTCCTTCAGAATGCCATTCAAAAAGGCAGTCTTCACGTCCATTTGGAAGACCGTGAAGTTCTTATGGGCGGCGTAGGCTAGAAACATTCTAATTACCTCTAATCGCGCCACAGGAGCATATGTCTCGTCGTAGTCGATTCCTTCCTCTTGTCTGTATCCTTTGGCTACAAGTCTTGCCTTGTTTCGGATAACGGTACCATCTTCGTCCTTTTTGATCTTGAAAATCCACTTCGTACCTATAATGGTTTTACCTTGAGGTTTTGGTACGAGTCTCCAGACTTGAAGTGCATCGAACTGATTCAGCTCTTCTTGCATTGAAATCACCCATTCTATATCCGCAAGTGCCTCTGATACGCGAGTTGGCTCGAACTTGCTCAGAAATGAGTCATGCATGCACATGTTCATTGACGCTGACCTAGTTTGCACCGGTTTTGATGGATCGCCAATGATCTGGCTTGTCGGGTGCTCTTTGGTCCATTTATGTTCATGAGGCAGTGGATTATATGAAAGTATGTCAATTGTATCATTTATAAATCCACTTGTACCTTCTTTAGTTTGTTCAGGAGGAATGATAATTGCAATTGAAGTGATAGGTGCAGAAGTCTCAGCAGGTACAACTTGGTCCGGCTGTAGATGGATCTGTACAGAACATCCTACTGTTTCAGCTACTTCTGTCTCTTCATCATTTGTCACTTCTTCAACTGTTGGATTCGGCATTTGAATTGGAATTTCTTGCTGAATCTGGGCGTTGGATTCAGTAGAGTCATCTAAACTGGTTGGATGAGTAGTCGTTGAGTCTTTCATCCTGTTAACCACAACAAATTTCTTTACATTAGATTCAAGAAATTCATCATAAAACAATTCAAATAATAGATCTAAATCAAATATATGATTAGTTGACGTTGATGCTTCTTCTGATTTATTCTGTTGAGACGCAGGTTCTGGACTGAGTTGCCCAGAAGCTAGTACTCCGGTTATAACGGGTTCTGAACTGTGTTGTTCGGAAGCCATCTCTTCATCAAACGAGACGTTGACGCTTTCTATAACCGTCTTTGACTTCTTCAGATAGATACGGTATGCAGTTGATGTTGAGGAATAACCAATGAAGATGCCTTCGTCTGCTTTGGCACTGAACTTGTTGAGACTTTATCTATCGTTTAGAATGAAACACTTACACCCAAATATATGGAAATATTTGATTGTCGGTGTTCGGTTGTTGATCAACGCATAAGGAGTCTTCTTGAATCTGCGGTGTATCATGGATCGATTATGTGTGTAGCACGCAGTCGATACAGCTTCAGCCCACAGAAATAGAGGTAAGTCTGATTGACTTAGCATAGTACGAGCACCCTCGACTAGCGTACGATTTCTTCTTTCGACCACTCCATTTTGTTGAGGCGTACGAGCAACAGAGTATTGATGTGAAATCCCGACAGATTCGAGATATTCTTCAACCTTTTTGTTCTTGAACTCTGTGCCATTGTCTGTTCTTAGAAGCTTGACCGATTTCTGCAGATTCACCTGGGTCGTCTTCAGGAATGTGATGATAACATCTGGTGTCTCATCCTTTGAACGTAGAAACTTGACCCATGTGTATCGCGAGTAATCGTCCATGATAACGAGTATGTACTTCTTTCCGCCTAGACTCTGAGTTCGCATCGGACCGCATAAGTCCATATGCAATAACTCTAACGGAGCGTTAGTACTCGATTCAGGCTTTGGTTTATGTGGAGCCCTCTTCACCTTTCTCTTTTCATATGCTGCACAAAGATGTTCTATTTCATACTTAAGCTCTGGAAGTCCTTTGACGAGCTTTCTACTGACCAGATTGTTGATGTACCTGAAGTTGAGGTGAGAGAGCCTTCGATGCCATAACCAGCTTTGTTGCATCGAGGATTTCGTCAGTAGACGAACCTGCTTGTTAGTCTGGACTTTTGACAAATTGATTGTGTAGAGGTCTGATTCTCGAGTACTGACCAAGAGTTCCTCGCCTTCTTCACTGCGAAATGAACACCTCTTGGCTTTGAAGTTGACCTCTAAGTCTTTGTCACAGAACTGGCCTATACTGAACAGGTTATGCCGTAAGCCTTCAATATAGCTCACCTTCTTTTTCGTGACTTGATCATGTTGTACATCACCATATCCCACTATTGGTGAAAACTGGTCATTGTCGAATCTAACTGTTACGTAATACTTCTCTTTAAAGTTGGACATCATCTCCTTTTGTCCAGTCATATACTTGGAACATCCGCTATCCAAGTACCACATATGACGGATCTGCACAAGAGAAATAACGAAACAATTGATTTAGATAGTCTTAAAACAAAGATTGAGTTAAGACTTTTTGAGCATTGAAGTGTGGGTCTTGAACTGATTTGTTCAAAAGCCATCTTTCTCTTAAGCACGGGTTCTGAACAGACGTGTTTAGAAACCATTGTTTTATCTTTGAAGTGCGGGTCTTGAACTGTTATATTCAAGAACCTATGTTTTATACTTTGGGTGCCTGCAACACAAACTTAGCCTTAGATACCCACTGGAATTTGGGTCCTACTGTGTTAGCACAAGATTTTGGTACCTATTTGAAATTGGGTCCTCTTTTCATTTGAAATTCATTTGAAGCATTATAATGATATAAGTGATATGAGTGCACATGATTATTGCCAAACCAAATCTCAGAATCTCGACAAGAATTAGAAACATGTTTATCATAAAAGGAAGACTTTCTAGCAGATTTAGATAATTGGAATAGTTGCGTAAATGAGTATTTCAAAATAGAAGCAACAATCGATTTCAAAACATCTTTACTAGGTAAAGTCTTATTACAATTAACAGTACAAAAAGATTTATCGGCCTTGTCAAGCTTCTGTTTTGGTTGCCACTGAGATTTAACTTGTGGCTTTCGCTCGCTCAGATCTGAAACATGTGAAACTCGTGAGTTAGACTTCTGAGCAACAAACGAATTCTTCTTCTTCGGATTACCAGTAGTGTTCGGTTTCTGTGAATACTTAGATTTAATCTTACCTGTAGTATTTTTAGCTTTCACAGAGACTGAGTTATCAATTTTCGTTGATTTTGCACTGTTAACAGGCATACTGGTTTTTCCCAAAGATTTCACAACAAAAGATGAATGGTTAGGAAGTTTTGCATTAAAATCAAATTGTTCAAAATAACCATCCGAACCACTGTCAGAGTTAAGAAAATCAAACCCTTTGTTTGATGAACCAAACATGTCATCAGATTTAGAAGCCTTTGAAATAATAACATTTTTCAGCACGGTAGAAAAAACTTTTTTTTCAATCTCAATCAAAAGTCTTTCATCTGTTAAAGAGTCCTTGAGTTCGAAAATCTTACTTTCCAAAACAAGAGGAGGGATATAAAGTTTACCTTTAACAGGCTTTGCCTCCATTTCTTTGACAGAATAACTTTGAAAGAGGTCATTTGAAAGATATTTCTTTTCATCTTTTTGATCATAACTATTATTCAGCCTCGCATAATAAAATGGAAGGTGAACTTTAGATGATTTCCTCCATTGTTCCGTTTCTATGGCTTCATCCTCTTTTGATAATCCAGTCCAGAAAACTTTAAGTTCAGGGCATCGATGAGAGAGTCTTAAGAACGTAAAATCATAAAGTGCAGGCACTTCAGATATATCGTTTTTAAGATAACGAGGATTCTCATAACCGATTCCCCAATTTTCTTTATTCTTTTTCGGTTTGTTTAGATGAATGGTTTTCTCACTTTGACCTAATGAGTATAACTTCTTTTCCAAAGCATCTAATTTAGCAATTAAAGTTTTGTTTTCTTCAGTACACGAAGAATGCATTTTAGTAAGCTCACTGAAATCAGACTCACTCTTTCACAGTTTAAACTTGATTTCAAAATTCTCTTTAAGAATTATTGTCTTTTCTTTGGCGTTGGTGTCATTGTTTCTATGTAAAACCTCAATCAATACTTCTCTCTCAGCAATTTCATTGCTAAGTTTCTGTATCGATTGGTTTTTGTCAGTTATAACACCATTTTCTCGCTTAAGCTTCGACTCTAACTCTTGTTGTTTTAAATTCATGGCAAGCATTTTATTTATGAAATCTGAATAAGATAAATCACATACCTCATCTTTCTCATCCTCTTCTGAATCTGCTTCAGCGTCTGATTCCTGCTTTCCCATCAAGCACATGTTGACTGCTTCATCCTTCTCTTCATCCTCTTCTTCCTCGTCTGAATGATCAAGCCAATATTCATCCTCTGCCATCAGTGCCTTACCAGCCTTCTGTTGCTTTGCAAGAAGCATTTTGTTCTTGTAATAATCGGAGTTTCTGACTCTTGGCCTTCGGCAGTCTCTAGCAAAGTGACCTGTTTTGCCACAGTTGTAGCACGTTGGTGGTTCTGACTCACTGGATCCTTCTGCTTGAAATCTTCTCTCTTCCGGTTTCCTCTACTCTATTCTCTTTCCTTCAGCATGATACCTTCTCTCTTCCGGCTTCTTCTCCTCTATTCTCTTTCCTTCAAACTTCTTTCCTTCATATCTACTTCCTTCAACCCTTTCCTTATGAGCATAGTTGTTAGGACCAGAAGAATACCTCTGACTGTTTGAGCTTGGCTTCGTGTAGAACTTCTTCTGAAAGGCCTTAGTCAGCATGAGCATAGCCTACTTCAGTTGTTCACAGTCATCCGAGTCAGAGTTTTCATAAGCTTCATTTTCTTCTGATTCATACACAATCGTATTGTTCTTTTTCTTCTTGACAACAAGAGCAACTGTGTCTTCAACTGTCTTTACTTTCTGCCTCTTTTCATCTAGAATTTCATCCACCTCTTCTTCATTTTGTTTGAGGGTTTCACACACCTCATGAAGTGGAATCTCATTCAGATCCTTGATCTGCTTCATCTGTCTGGCAAATCTCTTCCATTTCGGCTGTAGAATACTTAGGAATTTGACGTTCAGCTCGATTTGAGATTTGGTGACCTTGTTCTTGCTTAGTTCGTTTAGCAAGGTCACAAATCTGTCATAAGTTCCTTCTAGAGACTCTCCACTTCTGCCTTTAAATTCTTCATAACTGTTTAGGCAGTTTGTCAAGATCGAAAATTCTAAACAAGAATTTAATACAAACTCAGAAACAATGTTAAAGAAGTCGCAGAATAACACTTTAACAATTAATCAAAACACAGAATATGAACTCAAATCATTAGTTTATATTGCATAAAAGTTAATGATTACAAACACAATCTCAATCTGTTGAACAGACTCAACAGACGTTCTACACTTCTCTATAGAAATGATCAATTCTAGTCTTGAGGTTAATTCTCTAAACAAAAACAACTCATTCTATAATCTAAAATTATCTAGACTATATATACAAAACTGATTACAAGATAATTACAAAGGAAATATTATTCTTCAGAATCCAGACCATAATTATCTTCATCTCCTATTCTTTCGCATCAATCCATCTTTATCTTCAGAAGCAGCATTAACTCAATAGCAGTATTAACTTTGTCCCTGGCAGTACTAACCATGCTTGCAGTATTAATCTCTTATGGCAGTAGTAATTTCCAAGCAGTATTAACTACTAGCAGTACAAATATTTCATAGCAGTATTAACATGCTAAGCAGTAGTAATCTTTCTTCACCAAGCAGTACTAACCAGACTTGGTTATTTCTGACCCAACAATCTCCCCCTAACTTAACTTTTCAGATTGAGAAGTTAAGTTCTTCAAGATGTGTTCCTCCATGATTCTTTCAAAACTCCATCTTAGTTGCATAGATTAGGACCCACACCCAAACTCTGATTGATAGTTCTTCTGACTACTATCTTGGCCATTTCAGAATCCTTTGAACATACCAGCTTAGCATTCAACATACCTTTCAATTTGGCTTTGATGTGATCATAAATTCTATCCACCAGGTAGTACTCATGATAAGATCTGTCAATAGTGATGACATAGACTCCACACCTTTCAAATAGCATCCAATTATCTATTCTTTGGAATTTATTCTCCAGATGCAGATCTCTGACAACATGTTGAACTTTGCTAGGATCAAACATCATGCACAAGTACTCCATTGCCATCTTCTTTAAGTTCATTCCTGCTTCTTTCAGAGTATCACCATACAATCTCATCCCAACCTTGAACATTTCTTCTAAGTCAGATCTGGAACAGCTTCTGATGATTTTTCCCCAAGTAGAGTAAACCTCATACTTGTCTCACATCCTTTTAATCCTGAAGTATTTCTTCCTTTGATCTTCTAGGATATCTTAATGGATAATTTCAGGGGCTTGGACTGATATTGGGTCAGCTTGTACAGGTTCACTGTCAGTCACTGTCATATACAAACCAACATGTACCTCAGATTGTTCAGATTGTTCTCCACCTTGTTGACTTGATTGTTCTTCAGGGGTTGCAACAACAGGTTCAACCTCTTTTTGCACTTCTTCAATCCTTGGCCTTTTGGTCTGTTTCTTTGAAGCTAAGGTTTTCATTCTTTTGACAGCTTTGACTGTTTGAGCAAGAGTTTCTTCTTTCTGTTCTTCTTCCACTTCTTTTGTAGGAGTGGTTTCTTTATTCTCAGGAAAAGGTTGTTGGATATGCAGATCATGCCTTTCTCTCATTTTCCTTTCAACCTCAACCATTTGAGAAAAGTCTCCTTGCAGCTTTGCCATTTCCTTCTTGTAAAGTTCTTCAAGCTTTCCAAAAGACATACCTGTAAACATTCCCTCAGAAACTCCAATAGCTCCTTTCAGGAAGTTTATCATCTTCCTTCTTTCTTGGTTGGCTAAGTATGTCTTGGAAGGTTGTCTTTGTCTAGTCTTCAGTGGTTGCCTTTGCCTTGACACCTTCTTTGTGACTTTCTCAGCAACAGCTGCAGACTTCAGACTCTTTTGATATTCTTCATTGATCTTCTTGGCCAATTCCAATGCAATATCTCTATCTTTGGCAGATTGAATCTCATTTTCCTTTTCAAGGTCTGCTTGCATCTTCCTTGCCAATTCTTCATCCAGAGCTATTTGACTTTGTTTCTTTGATGCTTTTACAGATTCAACCACCTTCTCTTTGCCTTTATCTAAGCAATACTAGCTTCTTTTCTTTTCTTTGCTGTACCACCTTCTTTGCTTTCCACTCCCTTAGCCTTTTGAGTAGCCTTGGGAGTGTTGGCTTTGGCCTTCACTAGTGTTTATGTAATATGTATTTCCTCAATAGTCAGCCCTATTTCTGCTGCTACTTTTTCAGTTTCTACTGCAGCCTTCTCAGTTTCTGCTGCTAGACCTATTTCTGCTGCTAGCTTAAAGGTTTCTGCTGCTTTGTTACCTTCTGCTTCTGTACCCGACTCCCCCTCAAATTTAGATTCCATGCCAACAGGACTTTGTTTTTCAGTTTCAGCTTCAGTTGTCTCCCCCTTTTTGGAAGCATCATGATCTATGCTCCTCTTCTTTAGCACAAATTTGGTTTTCTTCTTTTTGTGCACTAGCCGCAGAAGCATATTCTTCAGTTTGGTGATCTGAAGTTGTTGGGAAAGTATCACCTGTTGCATATCTTTTATCTCCAGTGCTTGATCATTAATTTCCTGACTTAAGGTACCAAGTGTATCCATCAATTCATCATAAGTATATCTATCCTCACCTCTTTTGGGTGTGTTGACCACCCTTGAAGGATCCTTGGAAGTTTTAGTAGGAGTCTTCTGCCTAGCAGAAGCACCCTCTACCCCCTTGCTTTCATGGCACCTGGGACCTTTGGATGATTGCTCACCCAAAGTTGCCGTGGGGAAGGTCATAAAGATGTTCACACCGTCCTGCCCTGCTCTTTGTGCAAAGTCAGTAGTGTGAGCCTCACTGCCCACATGCTCTTCCTTCTCCTTATTGAGCACCTTCTTGGGGTTTGGGAGATACCCCTGTGGTTTCCCTTTGGATATTCTCTGATGGAAAATGCTCCATCAGAGGGCTTTGAGGCTGTAGGGGTGAAGATACTAGAAGGGAAGGAACCTTTTGTACCTTTTTCCTTGTGTATGTATGAGTAATGGGTGATGTTGGCTTCTGTAGAAGGGACTGAGGGATGTGCTTTGTAGTAGAAGGTGTGGGTAGGTCATCAGTGGGTTGGTCTAATGTGGGCTTTGACCCTGACGCCTCACCTTGAGAGTGGGACACAACCATCATTGTAGAGAATAATGGTGTGTCTATACCAGAGAAGTCCTTACTGGGCCTCTTCATATTAGAGAACACCTTCCCCTTTGGGGGTTTTGGTTCATATACCTAATTGAAATGAGGTAAATCCATCAATTCTTGATTTAGTACTTCTTGCACAAACCTTGGATACATATAAAAGCTTTTTGATTTGGTATCCAGGTTTGACATTAAATCGTTTAAGATCATTTGAGAGAAATTAAACTTTCTAGAGGTCGCTAAGCAGACCAAAGCATAGGCTATGGTGCTGCTGAACTCAATCCAGCCAGTTGTTTTTCTTGAAATACAGTGTTGCATGGTATGAACAAAGAATCTCCACTGAGGTGAAAATCTGTTCTTGAAAAACTTATATACGTCAGTGGGACCTTTATACCCCATATGACTAAGAACGTGGAAGAGATCTTCCTTAGGAAGAGAGGTAATACCTGAGGCATCATCTAAGCGTAGATGGATGCGAATACACTCTTCTGAGATGGTTAGGGGTTTATCACACACCCTTGTTTTGATGACCTGAGTGCCCTCTTCAGTGTGGATGGTAGCATTTGCCCAAAATTGTCGTAGATGTTCCACACAGATTGTGGGATTGACAGTGAGGGCATAGGAAATGTGTGACGATTTGAGGAAATCCATAATCTGATGAAAACCTTCAACATGTTTGGGGTTTTGCAGCATAGCAACCTCATTGTGTTCATCAAAGAATTCTAGTCCTGCCATCGTTCTGATTGATTCTAGGGTTCGAATCGCAACTAGGGTGTACACTGGTGAGCAAGAAATTGAGAGAGAGAGAGAGATAAAGAGAAGCAATGGAAGTTCAAAGAGCCGTTTGTATTTTGGCGGTCACAAAGGGGTATTTATAGGTGGAGGGTTTCAGTTAGAAGCAGTACTAAGTACCCTATCAGTATTAACCAACTCGCAGTATTAACTTATATTAGCAGTAGTAACACATACTGGCAGTACTAACACAGACTAGCAGTATTAAGACAGACTAGCAGTATTAAAATCTACCAGCAGTATTAACACTGATTAGCAGTATAATTAAATCAAGCAGTAGTAACTTTGCACGGGCAGTATAAACTACCTAGCAGTAGTAACCATACTTAACTCTTTTTGGACTGTTATCATGAGTAATATAGAGAGCAGTATTAACTGAACTAGAAGTACCAAGTATTCAATTTAAGCAATCTGTAACACTTAAACACACAAGGTTAGCAGTACCATGCATAATACAATATGAGAAAGTAGACAGGAAGGAATCTATACAGAAATGGTACATAAAGCATATCAAAGGAGGCTTATTCAGTGTTTATCATGCCCACACTTGTGACCAAGAATGTGAATCTACCCACATCAAAAGCTTTGGTGAATAAATCAGCAAATTGGTTACTTGTATGGACTTTCACAACCTGAATTAGCTTCTTTTCATTACAGTCTCTGATAAAGTGGTACCTGATTTCTATATGCTTTGTTTTGGAGTGCTTGATTGGATTATTAACAATGCTAATAGCACTGTTATTGTCTATGAAGATTAGAGTGTGAAGAAAAGTCATACCATAGTCCAGCATTTGATTCTGAATCTAGAGTACTTGTGAACAACAGCTTGCAGCAGCTATATACTGTGCTTCTGTTGTAGAGGTGGACACTGTGGTTTGTTTCTTGCACTGCCATGACACTAGTCTTGCACCCAAAAACTGACATCCCCCTGAAGTTGACTTTCTATCCAAATTTGCACCACCCAAGTCACTGTCTGAATAAGCAAGTAGGTCAAATGGTGAGTCATGAGGATACCAAAGACCTAATCTAGGTTGGCCTTTGAGATATCTGAATATCCTCTTGACTACTTGAAAGTGTGACTGCTTAGGCCTGACTTGAAATCTTGCACACACACAAACAGGAAACATGATATCTGGTCTTGAAGTAGTGAGATACATGAGGGAGCCAATCATGGATCTATAGTGATGAACATCCACATCCTCCCCCTCAAGATCTGCAGTGATCTGTTTGTGTGTCTCCATGGGTGTGCTTGCAGGCTTTGAATCTGAGAATCCAAACTTAGTAAGAATGTCCTGCACATACTTGGATTGGCTTATAAATATCCCATCTTTCTTCTGCTTAACTTGTAGCCCAAGGAAGAAGGTAAGTTCACCCATAGAACTCATCTTGAATCTCTTGTTCATCAAATCTTCAAAATCTCTACACATTTGATCTTTTGTGGATCCAAAGATAATATCATCCACATAGATTTGCACTATTAGGATGTCCTTCTTCTTCCTCTGAATGAACAGAGTCTTGTCTATGATTCCTCTTTGAAAACCATTTTACAAGAGATAGGTAGACAAAGTGTCATACCATGCCCTTGGTGCTTGATGTAGCCCATAGAGTGCCTTCTTCAATTTGTATACTCTGTCAGGATAATTTGGATTTTCAAACCCTGGAGGCTGACAGACATACACTTCTTCTTCAATTCTCCCATACAGGAAAACACTCTTTACATCCATCTGGTAAACCCTGAACTTCATGAAAGAAGCATAGGCTAAAAATAGCCTGATTGCCTCAATCCTGGCCACTGGTGCAAATACCTCTTCATAATCAATTCCCTCTTCTTGAGTATACCCTTGTGCCACTAATCTGGCCTTGTTCTTTATTACTATTCCTCTCTCATCTTTCTTGTTCCTGAAGATCCATTTAGTGCCTATAGCTCTATGTCCTTTTGGAAGGTCAACCAAATCCCATACATCCTGCAGCACAAACTGCAGTAGCTCCTCTTGCATTGCTTCTATCCAGCTTGGATCCTTCATTGCATCATATGCCTTTTTGGGTTCAACCTAAGATAGAAAGCAAGAAAGTAAACCTGATTGTATATCTTTCAATCCTCCCAACTTACTTTGATTCCTTGTGATTATAGGTGAATTGATGTCAATAATCACCAATTGAGGAGGATGATTTTTCTGAACTCTTGTTTGATGAACAACCTCTTCATTAATATCTGCTTCTAGATTAGATTCATTCTTTTCAGGAGTGTTGCCACCAAAAACTGAAGAGTTATCATCATCTGTGTCATCTTCTTCCAAACATGGCATCTTAGGACCTTTGATTCCTGAATCTGAGGGTTGATCTTCCTTTTCACCTCTGTCCTCTTCATTTTGAGCTGGTTCAGTGTCCTTTGAATCTGAAGTATCTTTCTTATCTTGGTCACAGAATTCAACAGGATCAGCAGTAGGTGTTGGGAACAGCACAAACTCTTGTCTTTGTACTTATACCTTTTCTGTCCCTGTTCCTGTGTTATGCTCATTACTAAAACCCAAAGAATTTGATAGTGAATCAATGTCAAATAGCCAATCAGGACCTGAACCAAGTTGATTTGGTGTGTTCTCATTGCATTTGACATTGTCACTTTCCTCAATAATCCTAGAAGAGGTGTTGAAAACTCTGTAGGCCTTACTTTGAGATGAATATCCAACAAGAAACCCATCCTCAACTTTGCTATCAAACTTGCCTAGGTGAGTTTTGGTGTTGAGAATTGTGCAAGGACACCCATATGGTTTGAAAAATCCAATAAAAGGTTTCTTCTTTTTAAAAAGCTCATAAGGTGTCTTGTCTTGGGATTTCACTACTAGAAATCTGTTTTGAACATAACAGGCAGTATTAACTGCTTCTGCCCAAAAAGTAATTGGAAGTTTTGAATCTGCCAATAGAGATCTAGCAGCTTCTATCAGAGTCCTATTTCTCCTTTCAGCAACACCATTCTGTTGAGGAGTCCTAGGAGCACTGTATTGTCTCTCAATGCCTTTTTCCTCACAGAAGCTGTTTAGGTCATTGTTTTTAAATTCAGTTCCATTATCAGACCTAATGACTTTAACTCTTAGATTTGTTTGGTTTTCAACTCTAAGAACAAAGGATTTGATCAGTCCACTTGTCTCATCCTTAGTCCTCAGAAAATAGACCCAAGTGAATCTAGAGAAATCATCAACAATAACCAAGCAGTAGGATTTCTTACCAATACTCATCACATTTGTAGGTCCAAACAGATCCATATGCAGTAAATTAAGAGGTGAAGAGATTGTATTTATCTCTTTGGACTTATGATAAGTTTTGTGTTGTTTGCCTTTAAGACATGCAACACAATGATCATCACATGAAAATACCTTTTGTGGCAAACTTCTTACAAGGTTGTTTTTCACAAGTTTGTTCATTGTTTTAAAGTTCATGTGACACATCCTTCTGTGCCAAAGAGATGATTCATCCAATGAAGCTTTTGAAAATAAACAATTTAAAGATGAATCAGAAGATACACTCTCCAAGTCTAAGCAATAAACATTATCCTTTCTAGGAGTTCTAAGTAGTATCATACTTTCATCAACTACCTTGAACCCTGGAGCAAGGATAATACATTCAGTACCATTGAATAATATGCTATGTTTCTTGTCACAAACCTGTGATACACTTAACAGGTTGTATCTCAATTGCTTAACATAGTATACATCCTTAAAGGTCATCTTACCTTTTGACACATTAGCTTTTCCACTTATCTTTCCACCTGCTGGATTATCACCAAAAGCAACATGTCCTCCATCAATTCTTTTGAAGTTTTGAAGGCAGACCATGTTACCTGTCATGTGCCTGGAACAACCACTATCAACATGCCAAATGCTCCTTCCCTTGAGTTGTTGGTTGCCCTGCACATATAATAAAGCAGTTAGTTTTTAATAGGAACCCAAGCCAAAGTGGTCTTGGTTTTCCCATTCTCATCAACATATTCATATTCAGACTTGATGAGATTGTCAAACTGAGGAATCTTATTGCTTGAATACTTTGTCAGAAGAATGGGCCTGTCACTGTAAGCAGTACTAACTTAATTGGCAGTACTAACTTTGTTAGTAGTACTAACATCATTAGCGGTACTAATTGGGTTAGCAGTATTAACTGGGTTAGCAGTAGTATTGCTTGCAGCAGTACTAACAGATTTCTTTATTTTTGGAACCCAAACCTGGACAAAGCTGTTTGCTTTATTTTTCTTTAAGATACTCCTTGGCTTATTTGAAGTATTTTTATTTGAATTAGCAAACTTATTCTGAGCATGAGATTTTATAGGTGCCCTTCTCACATTCTCAGTCATATGATTCCTTATTTGATTCCTATAACCAACAAGATTTTGTATATTTCTTTGAAAAGTGATCCTTTGGTTAATAGGATTGAAATAACAGTGTTTGGCTGTTAACTTGTGAAAACTTGCCACAGATAAAACAAGGCTTGGGTCTGTTAATTTTTCTCAGATCAATTCCTTGTTTTAAAGCCCACTGATTATTTCTGTTTCTTTGATTTCCCCTGGTTTTTTCATGTTGTTGGGGCTGATTCTGTTTACAAGTACAGGGATTAACAACAGTGGTTTGCATGTAATGGACTCCCTGTACCTTTCCCTTCTCTCTCTTAGAACTTTCAGTCTTCTCACTCTTTACAAAAGGTTTACCCCCTTTTCATTTGTAAGGATATGATTTTCTAAAGGGATTTCTTTAAGGTCATCCTTATTCTTACCCTTAGTGGTCTCTTCTTCAGCCTCTTCCTCAATCACTACACTGTCAAGAGGATCTACATCTGTGGCACCTTCAGGTAAGTCTATTTTCTCTTATCTTTCTAAGAGGTCTGAAGTGGGAGGGATATCGTTATTGTTATAGGGTGGCGGGGTACTGTTGTATCCTAAACCTCTTTTTAGGTTGTCATGGACTTGAGATTTTAGAAGTGAGTCCATTGCTTTAGAGGCATTGGAAAACTTCTCAATGTCCAACTTGGCTTTCTCAAAATCACTCCTTATCTTCTCACATTCCTCTTCAGACTTTTTAATCTTAATTTCTAACTGATTCTTTTCCCACTTCCAGTAGTTAGTATCATATGTGTGTTGAAGTTCATTGGCTTTGTATGCCTTAATCTGTTCTTCCAAATTCTCAACAATCACAACATACTTTCTTCTATCTTTTTCTAACCTTTTTAGGTCATCACACATGCTTTGATTGTGATCACTGTACGTTTTAACAGTTTCTATGCAAGATTTTGAGCAAAGGTTAGATTTTACCTCTGTAGGAATATCAGTGCTTGCTAACTCTGAAACTTTAGCCATTAAAGCTTGATTCTGAACTGCTTCTTCTGCTTGGTCACTCCAATCAAATCCCATTCCTTCTTGGGAAACAAGAGCTTTAGAAGAGTTCCTGTTGTTGAAGCTAGTGGACTGTGATGGTTGATGGTTGCTAGTATGCTGTTGAGGCATTCCACTTATGCATTCTCTTGCAAAGTGCCCCAACTTGTGACACTTGTAACATTCAACCTTGGATTTATCATATCCAATCCCATCTTCTCTTTTCTGAGCAAAGTTGTTCCTTCCAGTCCTTTTGATGAACCTTTTTACCCTCATTGTGAGCATAGCCATCTGCCACTTGGTATCCATCTCTTCCAGATCATCAACATTTATCTGTTCTAGGTCATCATTAATTAGAGTGGAATTAGCATGACTGGCTAAAAAAGCTTCTAAAACTGAGTCATTAGATCCATCTTGCTTTGATCCATAGGCAACACTAACTGATTCTGTATTAGCAGCAGAATCAGTAGAAGATGATAAAAGAGCAACATTGTATGAGAATCAAGAGGGCCTCTTATTTACTTCTACCTCTGCTTCAAACACCCTAAGGTCATTATAGAGGTCATCCAGTTCCTTGTCCTCCAGTTGGTCATTCTGTCTGAAGGAGACAGTGTACATAGTCCATTCATCACCAAGAGATCTGAGAAATTTTCTGTTGACATCATCTTGATCTATCTGGACACCAACAACAGCCAATTCACCAATTAACTTATTAAATCTATCAAAAGTTTGAGTCATGGACTCATTCTTTGTAGACATGAAGTTTTCATATTGCTGCTTCAGGATTGCCTTCTGATTTCTCTTGGTACTTTTGGTACCAGAGAATCTTTTCTCCAGTGCATTCCATAGAATTTGTGCATCCGTGCAGTTGCAGAACTGGTGTTGGTACTCATTAGGTATAGACAAGAGCAGAGTGCTCAAGGCTTTCATCTCTGTCTGCCTCATCTTTCTTTCTCCATCAGTCTTTGATGGAGGTCTCTTGCCATCTGCATCCATATTTCCTCCATCAGAGGGACCATTCTCAATGATGTCCCACATTGAGAAGTCTGTGAGAAGAATATATTGCTTGATTCTGATTTTCCACATGTCAAACTCATTGGGTTTGAGCATGGGAACCTTTGATACCAAAATGTTGTTACTTGAACTGTCCATGACTATAGGTTTCTGAGTTTTCTAGCTCTGATACCACTTGTCAAGATCGAAAATTCTAAACAAGAATTTAATACAAACTCAGAAACAATGTTAAAGAAGTCGCGGAATAACACTTTAACAATTAATCAAAACACAGAATATGAACTCAAATCATAAATCTATATTGCATAAAACTTAATGATTACAAACACAACCTCAATCTGTTGAACAGACTCAACAGACGTTCTACACTTCTCTATAGAAAGGATCAATTCTAGTCTTGAGGTTAATTCTCTAAACAAAAACAACTCATTCTATAATCTAAAATTATCTAGACTATATATACAAAACCGATTACAAGATAATTACAAAGGAAATATTATTCTTCAGAATCCAGTCCATAATTATCTTCATCTCCTATTCTTCCGCATCAATCAATCTTTATCTTCAGAAGCAGCATTAACTCAATAGCAGTATTAACTTTGTCCCTGGCAGTACTAACCATGCTTGCAGTATTAATCTCTTATGACAGTAGTAATTTCCAAGCAGTATTAACTACTAGCAGTACAAATATTTCATAGCAGTATTAACATGCTAAGCAGTAGTAATCTTTCTTCACCTAGCAGTACTAACCAGACTTGGTTATTTATGACCCAACATAGTTGGAAAGTTTGAGCTGGTTCCCAACCTTTGAACCTAGCATCATCTTCTCTAGTTGATCCCACATCTCTTTGCCCGAGGCTTTATAGCTGTCAATCTTTACATAGATTTCGTTTGGAATCCCTTGTAGAATGTATGACTTCGATAATCTATCACCTTTTGCTCTTTTTAGATTATCATCATCGAGCTCATGATACTTAAGTTCATACTGTGTCGGCACAGTTCCAACCATACGAGTCATCGTAACTGGTTTCATAATCCCTTCTTCTATAGATTTCCTGATGAATTCACCCAACTCATGTCTATCAATAAAGTTCAGGAACCGATCTTTCCACTGTTCGTATTCTCCTTTAAAGAGAACTGGTGGCTTGGTGTCAGTTTCGATTGCAAGGGCATCTCTGGATGTCATGTATGATTAATAATGTGCAATAAGAACTTGGATTTGACCGTTAGTCCAGATAAAATTTGATCACACAAGAAATTTTGTCCCCCTAGGCAGACTTAGCACGGGGGACCCTATTACAACTTTGAAAAATTCTCATAAAAATATTCTAAGTATAGAACAGTGATTGGTGCAAATGATGGTTTGCGTGAACTGAAGGTGGCGCAAAAGGAGGTTTGCGCGAGCTGAGGGTGGCGCGAACTTGAGGTTTGCGCAAGTAGTGGTTGGCGCAAAGTGAAGTTTGCGTGATACGTTGGTCGCGCGAAGTGAAGTTTGCGTGATACGTTGGTCACGCGAAGTGAAGTTTGCGTAATACGTTGGTCGCGCGAATTGATGTTTGCGCTACAAGAGGGTCGCGCAAACTGAAGTTTGCGTGAGCAGTTGGTGGCGCAAAGTAAGACTTTGCGTGAAACGTTGATGGCGCAAAGTGGGTGGCGCAAAGTATAACTTGCGTGAGTTCATCCCTGTATTACGAAATTTGACCTGATTTGCTCAATAAACCTTATTGGACTTCGATTAGCAGTTCTAAGTACTTACAAATGACCACAAACACTCCTAGAACTGATTGTTACCACTCGATCTCGATAAAAATCACTTTTTGAAGAACAAATCAATGACACAGTGAAATATTTGAACGTAAACTCAGACACAAAAATCGCAAAAGTGGAACTCGATATAAGCTCTATACTGAAATTAAACAACACCACAACGATCTAGCACCCTAATCGATCACAACCTGATCGATTTCTAACCTTAAAACACACTAAATCACGAAAATGATTTTTCAAATAAGAACACAGAGTCGAGTTTTTGAAAAACTTGATTTGAATCTCTTATCAGGCTCTGATACCAATTGTCGGTCCACAATACTATATCAAGTTCTTACAATAACAACAACAACAACAACAAGATTACCAACCTGTATGATTAATAACAAACGATTACCAGGTTTGGTGTTCGGTTTTAGCTCTGATGTGTGTTCTCTCTGTTTTTCACCTTTAGTGTGTGTGTTTTGTGTGATCTGATATGATGAACGATTCTTGCTTCTACAACACACTAAACTAATATCTAACTTACTAAAGTAATATCTAGATATTATCTAGATATTATTACAAACTAAAACTAATATCTAACTTATAATATAACTTAGATATTCAACAATCTATAATATCTAAAACTAACATATTTAATCTAATTAAACTAAATAAACACAATAACTAACTTTGACTATTTTATTACAAACGAAATTAGACTTTGTATCGAGAGTCGACTTTCCGGCTTTAGCTTCAGATTGGATCTTCAGATTGGATGATCTTGAATCCAATGAGATTGTGGTCTAACAGATAGAGTTGGAGTGTTCCTATGTTCATATTTGTTCATATGAACAACCATGAACGTAGTACATATTTATTAAAAATGAGTGAGTGCATGTGGTCATAGAGTAGAAATGCTTCATAGATGTTCATTATTATTCATTCCATACATTTCTTAAATGGACGCCAAGAACATTAAAGTTCATCGGTCATGTGCATTCAAATAAATGACCTCCATGTTTGATAGAGTTGGAGAGTTTCATATTTGTTCATGAATATGCCTTATGTCTTCATACATTGTTCAGTATATTAAGTATTCAACCCTATATTAACTAGTGTTATACCCGTCCGTTGGTCGGGTATACAACACGACTTTAATTTAAATTCAATTATTTGATTGGTCTATCTTTTCATGACTACCAAATGTTTTTTTTATAATCGAGCAAGAAGCTTAGTTAAAATATAACCGGCTTTCCATAAACGCAAAACACACCGATCATTCATATGGATGAAACTTTTAATTGCAAAATTAATAAAACACACACCGATAGTTCAAAATGATGACAATTTTGTAAGAAAGTATGATTCTATCTACCCTCAAAGTCTCCAATATCGTCATCATCTCCACGTCCATCTAG
The DNA here is from genome assembly GCA_954870635.1 of Arctium minus. Classification (NCBI taxonomy): domain Eukaryota; kingdom Viridiplantae; phylum Streptophyta; class Magnoliopsida; order Asterales; family Asteraceae; genus Arctium; species Arctium minus. The sequence continues at coordinate 101,385,794 of OX941082.1, forward strand.
AAGAGCAAGTCATAAGGGCAGTAACAGTAAGGGTACAGTTCTGTAGATTGGTTGCCGCACACAGCTTGCAAAGTAGGTCTTGTTTCACCTACTATTTAATAACATAAACATAATTAGAACTTATTTTTGTTAATAGTTATATTAAGCTACAAAAGGGTTCCTTCTCGACCAAACAATTTCAAAAAACATCAAAATATTTCCAAAGCAAAGTATCTCCATCCTATATCACCTTTGCCAAAATAAAGACAAGCCTTTAACCCTCCTTATAACTCCAAAAATTTGGCTAATCACGATATGCTTTTAATCTAGATTTCTAATTTCTAATAAAGATAAGCCTTTAACCCTCCTTAAAACCACGAATTCACTCACCTCACAAACAAAAGACAATTCAAGGAAGTAAAGCCTAACCAAAACATCCACAAAGAACCCACGGTGATTACAAGCACACGAGAAGAAATTGGTCAATTACCTTATCCATAACATATGTCATAGCGGCTGACCAGAGTATGTTTATAACATTTAATCCCTATCCAGTAGAAAAGTTGTGTATTTACAATGTTTTATCTACAAAACTTTGGATCTCCCATGATTTTGGGATTGAACATGGATACACTCAAGATTCCTCAGGTGATGAGCATTGTTTTACATCATTCTCTACCTTCGCTATTTCCAATTTCGGATGCTTCACCGTAGGGAAAACCAAAGCTCTGGATTTGAGAATTAATTATGCCTACAATTTAAATTAATATCTATCCTAAAGAAATATAAAAAAAATACTACATCCTATTTTCTAGTAACATATAGATAGTGTAAAAAAACATACTTGTTGTTTCGAAAGAGAAGCTTATGTTGCCCTTAATCCTGTTGCGATACTAAAATTACCGAATACTATTATAGTATTGGACACATTCCTTCTAGGGTAAAACTCTACGCAGCTCTAGTATGTCCTTAAAATAACTTTTTTTTTGCACAACAACCACATATTTATACCAAAAAACCAAAGGCATAAGCCTACCAAATACAAAACAGACCAAGTATAGTTAGGAAAGGAAACAAAGTGCTCAAAATCAAGCAGCTTGCAAGAAGCAAACATAAAAAGCGACACATGGACTGAATTATAAATAAGAGGCAGCTAGCTACAGGGACGCAACAAAGAACTGCTAGATCAAAGACAAGGAAGCGAATTCGAAAATGTAACACCCTGGATTTCCGTTGTGTAATCTTGTTATTCTTGTGTTAAGCTTTTGTCGTTAGCTCCGTGTTTGGTTTGATGTTGTTTGGAGTTTTGAGAATTTTGGGGGAGAAACAGTGAATTACGCGAGTTACACCGCGACTAGAGGTCGCGGCACAACCCGCGTAACCCCTTGTTGGATATGGGATTTTGAGAACTACGCGAGTTATACCGCGACTAGAGGTCACGGCATAACCCGCGAAACCCACTGGATGATTAGGGTTTTTGGGACACGGGCGAGTTATGCCGCGGGTTGAAGTCGCGGCATAACCCGCGAGGTTGCATAGACCGTCTTAAAGAGGTTCAGTTTCCCAAATTCACTTTATCACAAAATCTAAATATCCTTCTCTCTCTATTTTCTCTATCTTTTCATCTTTCGATCTTCGAAGTCTCGTTTGGTTGCTAGTTTTCGGTGTTTCTAGCAAAGGGTCGGTGTTTTGAGCTTCACCTCTTCGTCGTGATCGCTATCTGGTTTTCTGGGTTTTATTCCAAAAACCTATCGGTGAGTTCCTACAACCATTTTACAAACTTTATACATGTCAAAACTCTTATTTGCGAAATCTGAAGTATTTCTACGGTATGATTCCATGTTCTCTACATTTTGATATAAATGAAGTTTTTAGTGATTTTCGGGGTTCCCGATCAGTTTCGACTAAAATGACTAGTTCTGCCTTATTAAAGTAAAATGATGTTTTACTTACACATTATGTGGATATGTGAAAGGAATGTTTATGAACTCATTTTAATGATTTTCATTCTTACCAGAAGTTGAACTGGGAATAGCATTTTGTTTATAAAATGTACTTATACCATATTTTTATTTATGGTTGGTCACATATGTTGTTGTGACGAGTCCTTACCATTACTAGTGGATCCCTGGGTTTTGGAGTAGACTGTTTTGTTGGGAGGTTATATTCCCCAAATTGTAGCTATGGATCACATGTTCCTCGGGGGCAACTTGGTACGGTTATGTGAGGCCGGATACTAGCCATGGTTCATGGTGATCCTAGTGAAGGAGTATACATTGGTTTCCCTTGGGAGCGCGATCTCACCTCGTAGCACGGACTCTGGGTTCATTGCTGAGGACTCTAAGTGTTTAGCTCATAACTCGGAATTGTGGTCTACTTTGTGTTACACCACTATCCTTGGTAAAATGGTTCTTTTGTCATCATATGATGAGTTTTGGACCGAAAAGGCCCGGTTGTGGCGAAATGTTATCTTTATGAATTAAACATTATGAAAAGATTTCCTTATTTTATTGATGTTTATATCTTTTGAGCTTTATAACTGTATGTTCTCACCAGGCTTTAAGTCTGACACTTTTTCTCAAATGATATGTATAACAGGTTTCCCTTAGCGGTGGGATGCACTGGGTTTTGAGAGACGAGTTAGGTCTTGGGGCTTTTGAGTTGATTAAAGTGTTGATAGTTGGGCATTGTTAAGTCCCATTCTTTTGATGATTAATGGATGTCAACTGATGTAATCTAGATAGTTATGTTTAGATCAGTCTGTTGATGAATTCTAAATCCGTACAGGTTTTTGTAAAGTCTTAAGGACTGGCACACCTTTTCGAGAGGTTTATATCAATGCAGATGTCTTATTGCCTTAATTATGAAGTTTTAATTTACTCTGATTTTTAGGGTGTTACAAAAAACCAACAGCACCTGCAGCGAGCTGAAACGCACAACATCAAGTCTGGTCAACAACATCTCTGCGACTCACTTCCAGCAACAACGCAGAGGCAGCCGCATTTAAGCTCGACAACAGATCAATCACGCCTCTCTTTAGTCGCCGTTCCCCACAAACACAACGGCACGATACCACGGACAACAGTTGTGTTGTGATCTCAGTCCACATGACGTGGCATCAACAAAATCAGTCAGTCGATCAACCTTATTATTGCAGCCCCTTCATGACCCGGCCTTTTGTAGGACCGTTCTCTAATCTGAGAGAGGATTCATGAGCCAAACACCCCAATCACAGACGACATGACAGTCTGGTACATAGACCTAAAGATTCAAATGGCATATTGATCAGGATTCAAACTAAGATTCTCTTTTAGATTGAGATCAATCTAGAAGTTCTTTTAATGGTCATGATAATACACACATTTTGTTCATGCTAGTGGATACTGATCAGAAACAAAGGAAGAGAAAAAAATAATAAATAGGCAAGTGAATAAAAAACAATATTTAAGATTTATGGGGGAATATAAAGCCCATCTAGCAAAGCATATGAGAGTCATAACTACTAATAAGTTAGAAGAAGATATACACCTACACAAATAAACATGTCGAACATACTGAAACAATTATAGCATATGCATGTCGGAAAAATATGGTGCTCTTTTTTATGTTTTCCTTGTCTTCAGTTGTAAGTAAACCTTTTAGATCCCAATGTATAACAGAATATAAGAAGGATATGACCTACTTCTCAAGTTCCTTAACCCTCGTCTCTGCATCCTGACAACTTTCTTCAGCAAACCTGAGCTGCATGGTTGAATAATAAATATTATATAAACCAAGGATACCGCAATTAGGCATGTGAAACATAGAACCAGGGCAAATGTATAAATTACGAACCCACCTTCTCATGGGCATTCTCATTCTCTTCTTGTAGCATATCAAGCTGTATGAAATGGCAGACGTTAACAAAAAATATAATTAGTTGTAATATAATCTTTTCACGTATCTGATATGGAACACTATGAACATATATGCGACTGAAGAAAGAAGAAAATTTTATTGCATACTTCATCACGAAGTACATAAGCCTCTTGCCCATATCCTGTGCTTTTCAAGTTAATTTCTCCCATCTCAACTGGAATCTGCAATTTTAGATTAAGATAGTCATTAAGCATACAAACAGGCCATAAAATTGTTGCTATCCTGGGATACATTGAACGGACAAAACAGATTCAAAAGTAAATACACATAGTTGTGCAAATGTGCTCGATGAGTGCTCTGTTTCATTTAAAGCAAGAGACATGATGAGAAAGCACAGCCTGCGTCTTGCATTAAGTGGCCTAATCAAGCCTCTTTAAGGACCATGATGGATGGTTTTTTGTTCATGCTGGCTTGATAGTAACCTATTACCTCTCCCACACTACTCCCCAAAACATGCACTTGGTTTTAATAAACATGAAATTTTAAAAAGATTAAGTGTGATGGAGTTGATTAAGTAGACGTCCAAAACCAATGTAGATCTTAATTGTCACTTGAGAGAAATTTAGAGGCAAAGGAAAGGGTTAGACCTTTTTTCTCTTTTACCTTTTGTCTTTTTGCATCTTGGTAGGAGGATCAATAGGAGGTATAGCCATTGGGGTCCTCAAAGATGTTTTACTTGGTGGTACCGATGGCAACATGCTATTTGATTTTGATGACCTTCCAGCCAATCGTGTTGAAAGGGATGGCTAACTTTCCTTTACACTGTTCCTAGCTAGCTAACCACATTCAGCTTGGCTATAATAAGTAATTAGGAAAACTATAATTATTATAAGTAGTATATACATTGTCATCAAGGAAGTGAAGAATAAAAAGGTAAACCCATAGTTGGGCATTGATATATAGAGAGAATAATCAAGACAGCCCTTGGCACTGCTCAAATTTTAAGGTTCAGGTCTACGAAGTTGCTATATCCCAGTGCTTCCATCTTTTCGATGGTTAGATGGCGGTATATTTCTCTATGAAGACTATGTTGGTAGGGGGAAAACTGTGATATAGCTTTCACCTTCTTTTCTTGATCAAATTTAGAACTGCATAGGAACACCCCTGATGTAGCTATTCTAGTTCAAAGAGACACTGAGTCAAATTGATCACCTAGAGAGCTATCTTCTACCGGAATAACATCCATTTGGTGCTGAAAGGATCATCCCTGAACTTGATGCAAGTTATAGACCTTAGTTGGCACCTACTATGGATGCTTATCTAGGTGTTGAACATGTTTTTCACTCTTTCTATAGTCTGTTTCCACACAAGGTTGATTAAGTACACTTGATTCCCGCGTATGAATTTTTTTGTGTAGAAGGATAAGATGCAAGATGTGCATGAGTTCTTGCACATGCATAATGGTAGTATTTAGCATTATGTAAGGGAAGCTCTCTAACTGACTGCAGTATGCAGAAGTTCTAGTTACTTAATTGCTAAATGGTTGAAAATCAAGAAAAGAAACTGAGTTTTGTGCATGTGGTGTTCAAATATGTGACTCCAACATTGAGACTTTCATATTTTTACACCCTCCTTACATGCATACATATATATATATATACATATATATAAACACAAGATACTCAAGCATCTCTTGTATTCCTTTGGTCCAATTGTCAACCACATAGGATTCACCCCCTATACATAACTATAGGCAGACAAGAAAAATGTCCATCTAGTTACAAGAGAGCCATTAATTAGGTGTCATTTGTTTTTTAAGAGGTCTAAAATCTGAATTCTTATTTTAGTTATGATTAATAAAAAGGTGGTGTGTAAAAAGGTCTGAACGATTCAGACTTAAGAGTCATTAAGAGATTTTTAAAAAAAAACAAACAACCCCTTAGAGTATGTTAGGATCCTAATCAAGGCAAATCTTAACTCAATTAAACAAAATGAATTAATACCCTAATTTAACCAAATCGATATATAGATGCCTAATTTAAAAAATCTGTTCATATTAGAACATATGTTTTTCAATTAATTACATAATTGGTTAAAACAATATCAATCACGACAATAAAAATTTGAAAGCTTCATGATAAAAAAACATACCACTGACATGTCAATGATCATGTATGACATAAAATGGTGTACCATCGACTCCTAATGAAGGTGGTTCCACTGTTTTATCAACGTGAGCTTACATGTTCTTTATGGACCTTGTCTAGTGAAAAGGTGGCCCTCATTTGCCGCCGTAAAAAGTAGGGTTGACAATCAGTAGATTATGGTTCAAATAAAGGTGATTTCGTTACCCTTTATTAGAGGGTAATAAAACGGTAAATATCCATATCCCTACACGATCTATTAAAATAACGGATAACAAAATGGGTAATGGATAAACCGTTAAATTAAAAACATTTTATTCTTCACTTATAAGTTAGCTCCTCAAAGCTATTGCACAACTAAGCACAGTGAACTTAATTAAAGGGTGATATGGCTACTAAATTTCCAATGATGATATGGTACTCAATTTAGAATTTTGGAGCATGTGTAAAAGGGTATTTCTTAACCTTCCCATCCATGGAATTTTTAGCTAAACTGACTTCATCTTCCTTTGAGAAATTTACAAACCCAAAACCTTACATGATCCTTGTTGTAGATAATATGCCAGAAAAGTTACACTTACACCACAAGCAACTTCATGTTTTTCTTTGCGAAAATTGAACACTTTAAACATGTAAAAATTTAAAGAAGAATGGTGATTCAAGTACATATATTCAAGAAACATAATTATCCATCAACCCATATCAAATGCATTAAAAATCATGAGTTTCGAACATAGTGAAAAAAGTTGAATTAAGTCTGAGATTACTCATCTAGATATCATTGTTACAATTTCTTATCCTAATTTGCCTACATATGACTTTCTTTATAAGCACATCCTATTCTGGTTTAAGCATTTCATCAAACACCAGGTGAACAGAAAAATACAAATCCGAGATCTAAACAATTTCAACTTGATTCCACTGTTATTACAAATACCCAAACTTCTGTTAGATTTAGAGATCTCATTTGAGTTTAAGAAAGTTTTAAAAAGAAGAACATAATCACCTGATTGAATAAACCAATTGAATAATAAAAATCAACACACAGTGGTTTCTGCTTTCTTAATTGGGACAGAAGGCAGGGCATTCCCTGGGACAAGAAAGTATTGATTCAGTCAAGAAGCAATATCGATCCAAAAGGATGATTCACATAAAGGAAGAAGCTTTGGAATTATATGTTGAATTTGCAATACCTTTGTCACATAGTAATAAGATCCTTCGACTTTCCACTTGTGACCTGAAAATTTGTGTATTCTCTATCACTGTAGAAAAAAGGGAACTGTGGGAGCAATTGAGAATTAGAGTAAAAATATGACCAAATCAAACAAACCTAATAAATTCTAAATGGAGATCGATCTTGCATTTGGACCCTGGAATTAGAGTACCACGCATAAAGATTTGAAAACCCCGATCCATCGATACATCTCTCTCACAGAAAAACACCCTAATAAATTCTAAATAGAGATCGATCTCTCACAGATACATCGATGCATTTGAGCCTTTGAGATTTCGCCAATTTATAGATACAATCTGGAGGACTTGAAGGCGGGAGTGCAGTCGTGCGAGGGGAAATAGGGAGTGAGGGAATTCCGATTGAAGGGGAGGAGTGGCCGAGTGGGGCTGGAACTCCATAGAAACAGGTGTGAGGGGAGAGCTCGTGGAGGTTGAAGGCGAAGACGTGGAGAGAAATCAGGCGTGAGGGGAGAGAGGGAAACAAATGGGGAAGTGTGTTGGATCATGATTTGGGGGTGGGGGATAGTGCGCTGGAGATAGAAGGAGTTATCTGTCTTGAAAATCGGATTTGAAGGGATGAGATTTAATTTTGGATGAATTTAGACGATGTAGATTAAATGGAGGGGTGGTTGACTCATCTCCATCCATATATATATAATTACTATGTGGGGGTTACAAATTGAAAAGGGTATGGGTTTCCCCAAAATACCCTCAAACACACACATTCAGTATATTAATCACTCAATTTACTTTTTTTTATAGTTAATTTATATATGTTTGATTAATCACCACCGTTCATTCTAAGATCCAGGGTAATTATTTGGGTTAATAAGGTTAGTACAATAAATTGGGTTAACAAAATAACCCAACCCTATATATATATATATATATATATATATATATATATATGTGTGTGTGTGTGTGTGTGTGTGTGTATAAAATCTCGTGAGAGCCAAAAAAATGTTAGAAACCCGTGAGAACAAATCTTCACATATCATTTGATATGATCTTTTTGGGATCTTTTTACCATATAAAGCTGGGATTTAGGGTATTGTTTTACATATATTTGTTTTGTAATATATTAGTTTCACAATGTAACACCTTTTATCGTGTATTTTTGTTTATGAACCAAGACAAAGTTTCAAATGTGAACACAAACATACGCGAAACATAAATCATAGCCTTTGATTAAAAAATCATGTAAAATACTTTTAGATTGATTCTAAAAAATTTGTAACATTTTTTTTGGTTCTCATTCGATTATGAGAGAGTGGAAGAGACTAAGGGAGGGGGGATTCCGGAAATATTGGCATTTAAATAAAAATTAAAAAAATATGATGCTTTTTTTTCTTCTAATTATACCCTGCAATCGAGTTAAACCCTTGCTTATAAATACGTCATTTTAATTTAAACCTTGGATTTTTTAAATATAATGACAAGTGTTCCTGAAAAACTGAGGAACACCTTAATAACTATTCTTCTATACGGTATGCACATGCATAGAAACTACAAAAACATCTTCAATTATTTCTATGCACATGTGCATACCGATAAATGGTTATTAGGGTGTTTGTTGGTCAAATTTATGCAACCCCAAAAGACTACAGTAATTGGGAAACCACGCAAGTATAGATGTTCTCCCATTATCGTCTAAAACAAGTAAGAATAGTAAGAATACAAGATATTGATCCACAGAGATAGGAAAGTAAGGATTTCTGACAAGTCAAACTTAAAGTAAGATTTCAGATAGTGAATTCGAAGCAATATTTGTGAGTTTGAGTTAACAACTACTCAGATGTGACAATAATTAAAAGAAAGCAAGGTTGCAAGATCAGGTTGAAATTTCAGCTTCAGAGTGTGGTAGAACCTTGCTACAACATAACTTGAGGTTGTTGCAGCAATAGTTCTCTACAAACATTGTTAGATTGAATGACCTTCTTTCGAAGTGCATATTAGACCACTTACTAGCAATACTCAAATGAGCAAAAATCCGAGCTTAGTACAGATTTTACCTTTCATTCCATATAGTTTTGCAACCTATGAAGGTTGTTGCAGCTCTTCATAGCCTCTATACCACTTTTGGTAAAAACATTTGCGTAGTCTTAATTTTAAATCCAGCTCATCTAAGTAAAATAACATGTGTCAGTTTGTCAAAGATTAAACGTTAAGCCCAAAAGTGAATAGTGAAGTAGATTGCTATTACAAAAACAATTATCTCCCAACCTTCACTCACACCCAACACCCATCCTAGGGTGTTTTTAGGGGTGTGCAAAACCCGAAAAGTCCGAAATCCGAAGTCGAACCCGAACCGAAAATAAGATGTTCTTGCAAAATCTGAAAATCCGAAACCCTACTTTTTTAGGGATATTTGGGTTAGGGTCGGGTTTGATATTTGGCCACCCGAACCGTCCGAAAACCCGAAGTAATATACATACATATCTATATATTATATAAATATATTTATTTGTCTAATTATCTTTTGAAAAACATAAATTCTAGTCGGTCGAAATGTTTTCTAATTTATAAACTTACTATCAATTTCATCAATCTCTCAATCGATTGAATTCATTCTCAAAATCGATTGAATTTATATATGTTTGTTGCATTATAATAATACCCGAACTCGACCGACATCAACCCGAAACCCGATCAACCCGAACCCAAAGCAATCCGAAATACGAAACCTAAAATTCGGGTCTTGATTTCCATATCCGAAATCCGATCGGGTTTTAGATTTTCTCACCCGAACCTGCCCGACCCGCCCGATGCACACTCCTAGGTGTTTTAGCTCAATATTACTAAAATGGTAAAGACATGTATTTAAAATGTAAAAATAAAGTGCAAGAAAAGTAAAGTTGCGTGAAATGTAAAGTTGCAAGAAACGTGAAGTATGATAAAGGTAAAGTGCATGAAATATAAAGGTTGCAGAAATGTAAACATGCAGAAGTGTAAACGTGCTGTGTTGATCCAACTCTCTCAGTGATTCGATAATGACCCTTTATAATACTTAGTGAAAATTACGTTTAACATCTGTATGTATTAGTGTTTCACTATCAGCGATCAAATACTGAGCATGTTCAGTACCGCTGATGATTTCTCATGTAAACAGTTAGACGTAATCACTGAAGACAAGTTTCGCGACAAAAGATGTTCACTGCTGAATCGAAGACAAAACTGCTGAACAAAGGACAAGTCTACTCATGACCTGATGCGGATATCAGCGAATACAAGACAAGTCTATTTACATGCGAAGAAGCCTGAGGAAAAGCTTCAGCGATAGCTGAACTTCTTTCCATCTCTGAGAAGGAAGAGATATTCAGTGATCGATGATCACTTAGCTTATACCTCAACTCTCTGTTGTCTTATCTATGCACAAATAGTACGAGTGTCAGAAAAGACATACCTCTGCAACATTTCGTACAACAACTTTGATATCTACACTGTTCATCATACGACCAAAATCATGTCTCCAAAAGTCAGACTCATGCAACCAACCATAGAAGGACACGTGTAAAGTACCCTGCCATGCATTTAATGCATAGGGTATAAATAAAATGATTACAACTCTATCTGAGAGTTTCCCCCAAGCCTTCAGTCTTCAATCTTTCTATAAAATATAGAAACCCTTGTTTTCTATATTCCCTTAATCCCCTTTCTCTAATTCTTGTGCAACCATCTTAGTGTTTCTTAAGTTTGTTTAGATTAGGTTCTTCCTTAATCTTATTCCGCAACAAACTTGCAAATTGTATTTTGATTTATCAATAAACAATTTATTAAACCTTAAATTTTTTGTTTGTATTCAGCCCCCCCCCCCCCCTCTACAAACTTTTTAAGCACTTCAGGACCAACAAGTGGTATCAGAGCAGACTGTTTAATCTCATAAATAAGATCTTGCTTTATACTCTTCCTTGTTATTCTCAATATGGCACTAAACACAAACACTAACTACTATGATAATGGTTCTCTCTCAAAACCTCCTCGATTTAGTAGAGATAACTTTGCTCTCTGGAAAAATCGAATGATGCTATTTCTAGAAGGTGTAGATCCCACTATACCTGAATATGTAACAAATAGTCCTTATAAACCCTTCACCATCATAGTTGCAGTTCCAGCTACTGCCACCACTCCTGCTGTCCCTGAAAGATATGCTATTAAAGAAATAAGACAATGGAGTGATGAAGATAAAAAGAAAGTCGGTTTAGATGTTAAGGCAAAAACTATTATCTCCATGGCTCTGCCTGATGAAGCCTTCCATTCCATCATGCATCTTAAAATTGCCAAAGAAATGTGGGACACTATATGTGTTCAATATGAAGGTACCTCTAAAGTCTAGAAACCCGAAAGATTAATCTAGTAAGACAATATGAAAGTTTCATCGCTGGTAAGAATGAATCATTATCTGATGTTCACCAGAGATTTAATGGTCTAATCATTGATCTAAGGACTGCTGGTAGGACCTATTCTAACTCTGAGGTCTTAACTAAATTCTTGGAATGTATTCCTAAAAGTTGGGACAGTTACTCAATGTGTCTCAAGCTGACAAAAGACTTAAATTCTCTCTCTCTTAGCACCTTATATGGAATATTGCTCAACTATGAGCAATCAAATCTTCTAAAGAAGAATCTTGTAAAATATTCTAAAGACTCCAACAGTACTCCTGTTGCTTTAGTCTCTTCAGAGATCATTCCATCTCAGCGATCTACTTTCACTATCACTGAGTTAGATTTTGACTCTGAGGAATTATCAGACACTGATCTTTCAGAGTTTGATGAATCCTTAGCACTCTTGACAAACTCTTTCAAAAGGTTTGCAAGAAAGAGCAATTTCAAAAGAAATAAGCCTCTCTCCATTATTGACAAGCCAAAATCAACCCCTGTTGATAAGACTACTGCTACTTGCTTTAACTGTGAAAAAGTTGGACATTTTGCAAGTGAATGCAGGTCAAGGAAAGTTTTCAAACCTTCTACCTCCAGGAAAACAAGCGATAGCAAATACCTTAAGCTGAAAGAGAAATATCAAAAGTTGAAAACTTTAAGCGAAAAGGTAAAGGTCTTATCGCTGAAGAGCATGACTGGGTTGAATCTGAAGAATCTAGTTCTGATGAAGAAGAAGCTGCTAATCTCTGTCTTATGGCTGAGATTAAAGAAGAAGTGGAAGAACCAACCGAAACTTCCATGAGCTATATCTCCTCTCAGGTATCAATCTCTACTAATCCCTCTCTTTCTGAAGCTGAGAGAAGTCGCGCTGTAGATGTGCTGACAATAGACTTATACAATGCACTAAATGGAAAAACACTAACTGAAAACAAAAACATTGACTTAACTTAGCATCTAGAGAAATGTCACGAAAGGATCAAAGAACTAACTCTTCTAGAGGAAAGTTTAAAAGATCAAGTCATTGTGAATGAAATTATCAACATTGAACGCGAACAAGCCATCGCTGCTTTAAAAGTAGAAAAGGCAACTGTTGAGGGATGGTGTAAATCGTCAACCAAGATCACTGAAATCATCAGGGCTCAAATCCCTGCTAATGACACAACTAGTCTCGGTTATCATCCTGAAAAGGACAAATCTAGCAGAGACTGTTCCATGCTCAAGTTTGGAATGTTTCTCTTCTATTCCTGACACTTCTTCTACTTACTGTTCTTCATCTTCCAATCCTATTCCTGAGGTCTTATCAAAAAGCTCTAAGCTCGCTGATAAAGGGAAATCCATTTCTTATCCTCAGAAGGCTACCAAGAAAGCAAAACTGAAAGTTCCTTCTAAACCTTCAGTAAGTCAATCTTCCAGCTCTGGAACTAAAATCACTGATATCTCTCAGATCATATTTGACCTCTGGTGCCTTTAGTCCGTACCCAACAGTCAACATAGTCATCGTATTCACCAAAACTCATTCCAAACTCGTTTTTAATGTTTCCTTTTGCATTTAAACACCATCCCCATACTTAGCACCAATTAACAAGTTATGACCATTTCACTTACCAATCATGCCTCAATTTAGAATTTAAGGGGTCGTTCACCAAACACTTATTGGGTAAGTGCTTATCGTGTGTCACTTAACCTACCGGGTGAACATAACAAAAACCTAGAATTTTATCCTGTAAGAGGCATAGCAAGGACTCCATGATCTTACCTGATTAGTGAGGGAAAATATTGTTATGTAGTAAGCGCTTACCAACAATCCGCTTTAATAGTTAAGAATGTTACCCCATAAGGTAAGTCAGGGTGACTCTTGCCAATAAACACTCAGGGGTTGTTTGTTTTTTTAAAATACCTCTTAATGGCTCTTAAGTGTGAATCGTTCAGACCTTTTGACATTCAGATTGTTTGTTTTTTTCCAGTTCTCAGAACCTCTTAACTCTTAAATACATCTTCAATAAGAAAAGTGGCCGATGACCTAATTTCTTAAAATCTCTTATCGCCGCCTCATTTCATATGCTCTCATTTATCTGAAGACGCCTCCATACGTTACAAAAACAAACACTCTTATTGATTCATAATTCAGACTTCCACACCACCTCTTTTTAATCAGAAGTGAAATAAGGATTCAGACTTCAGACTTCAGACCTCAGACCTCATAGTTATAAATCTCACTTCTCGAAACTCTCTATGTATTTGCTTTCGTTATAAAAATGACAAAAATTGAAAACACATTCTACCAAAAGTTATACATATCATTGAGAATCCCAACAAACACTTAATTAGATACAACCAACAAACGAATAAAAACATATTCAACTATTGAAATCAATTGAAACATAAAATATCATAACATTATTGTCACCAAAATTTACAACTCAACACCATAAAGTCAACATCCAAAATCATCGGAACATCAAGTTCCTCCATTGTCTGATCACTCAAACCTCAATCCATTTCAAGCTGGCAATGGAATTTGGCTTTCAACATCTTTGGTGCCATTCAAATTTCCCTCGACAGAAACCTCCACATCTTTCTCATCGGAGGTCACAAATTTAAGGTAATGTTCGATGTCTTTCTCGGAGCTGCCAGCCCTTCGATGAAACCATTTCCTAACAGTTTTTGGTTTCCGGTCACTGATGGCGATGGCAATGTCATTTGGGAATAGATCTCTGAACACAAAAGCATGCAAAATCGTGGTTATGAGTAGGCCTGTCACCGTCAGGGTAGCAATCACCGAGAGGGTAACTGATAACGATTTAGTCACGATGTTTGACACTTCGCTAGTGTATCTAATTGTTGCGATTGCAGCCCCGGTCATTGGAAAAGTATATGCCCACCATGCCAACGAGAACCTAAACCCTCTGAAGAAATTCACTCGAACCGCCTGTAATTAAAATAACATAGAAACGATCGATTTAGATTACCAAATGTTGATCCAAAGTAACAGAATACTACAACAAAATTGGATTTAAATATCCTAATAAAATGTTTCATATGATTTATAAGCTTATAGGACAAGCAAGTTCTTTATGCGTCCTATTCAATAAAGAAAATAAAAGCATGAAAACTAACCAGTGAGAAATAGAGAAACATGGCGATGAAATAAGCAATTCGAGACCCATAATCGAATGATCCATTAATCCTTGCCCACGCCATTGAAGCAACACTTGGAGCAGCAACAAACAGAAAGAAAACAGGATGAAGCTCTTTCGGTAGAGTTTCATTAGTCGGAAGTCTCTGATACAAAGTCACAAACAACACTGTATAATGAGCCATTCCCACGGCAAAGAAGAAGATCGGCCCTTCTTTTAACCCCATTGATGCACCCAACAAAGCTCCCACGAAGTTTCCAACAACCGATAAGTGGTTAGACGGATTCGCCACCTTCGACAACCTCCGTTGTCCGCCGGACATCCACTGTCCGTAAATCTTGAGCTCCAAGACAAAGAAAGGTGTCATAAGAATATACCACAGAAAATGTGGTAGATTGGTGGCGACCGTGGACGGAACTCCGATGGCCAAGAAGAGTAAAGCGATCCATGGAGCGAAGAAGAAGTTGACTCGAATTGGATGATAGTATTCGCGACGAACAGCTTCGAAGTAGAAGATGAATTTCAGAAGGTAAATGGAGGCCACAACAACAAAAAGAACGACGGATATGATCCATAGAATCAGGTTCACGTTCGGGCTTACGTGAAGGAAATGCGTCGAAGGAGTTGACGACAAATTCTTCCACATGATCGCCTGACTGCTGACGCCAAGGCACACACCAAATGATGAGATCGGATACCGGAGAAGAAACGGCCACTCTTTGTCGTCGGGAAGAATCATTTCCTCCGATGGCTGTTGCAGAAGACAACCGAAAAGTTAGAATTTCTAAAAGAAATTCGATCAGATGCAGGACGAAAAGTCATTTCTAAGTATACACCACAAGAAACAGTGGTTTTAGCAACGACTTTTGTTGTCGCTAAAAGTCCATTTATCGTCACGGTTTACAGAGACGACATTTTGCGCTATAGCTAATGGCTGAAATATTTTGTCGCTAAAGACGTTTTGCTGAAACTTACCCTGAGAGTATCCAATTCAGGTCCTTCCAATGCATCGAAATACCGGTCTACCGGCAAATTTTCGCTCCGGGGGGTATTCACCGGCGGCTCAGTGGGTGGCTTACCGCGTAAAGTCGAGAGTTGTCTTTCAAGTTTACCTGACCATGTTTTGAACGAGTTATATCTTTCATCTTTCAGATTATCAATCCTGGGGTTTCTGATCGGCCGGTTTGGGAATTTTCCGGCGGCAACAGCTTCATCGAACCCGACGCCGGTGGGAATGGGCTGAGAATGGAATTTGGTGGCGGAGTTGGTGGGTTCAATCTTGGCAACAAGTTCAACATCATCTCTGAATGCAACCCTTTTGGTGTTCTGCAGATGGACCTCCATCGGAGACGGTGGCATGCTGATGGAAATCGACGGTGTTCTATGGTGGTGCAAATCGACATTGGAGCTTCCCAATTCGAGTTTATTTCCTTCAGAATCCTAATAAAAATCAAACACAACTTTAATCAATCGAGTCTTCAAGAACACACACAAATGAATTCATACCTCGATCGATTCAAGTAAACAAAAACATACCGTAAATTCAAAATCTGAGACATTTTGCTTCACAATTAGACCATCATCAAATCCCACAAGTAAATTAGCATCTATAGATCTAATTAGTGAAGGGACAATTTCAGGGGAATCCTCTTTCTTCATTCCAAGATTCTGGGCGACTTCCATGGCTGCAAAATTTCCTGCTATAAAACAAAACAAGATTTGTCATGATTCTTCAAGAATGAACAACTTGTATTTAACAAATTAAATTAAAGATTTCTTATTTTATTAAATTGGAAGTAGAAAAAAGGGATTTGTTCTTGTTTTCTTGTCCATAAATATGATAAGTTCGACAACATAGCAACCACCGAGTTCAAAACCCATGTTGTTATGGAGCTAGATTTGAAACAAAAAGACTAATTGTACATTTGTGCATAAATGAGTTGTACCTTTAGCAGTCACCAAGAACACTTGGAAAGGTAGATGGGAATGATTTCAAAATCAATTTGTTTTTGTTTTAGGGTTGGAAGTGAAAGAGACAAGATGGTCAAAGAAATCAAGAAAGGAAGGAAGCACACATCTCATATGTTCCTATGTCAAGCTGTATATATACTACTCCCCCATCACTCATCTATTTCTAATCAACTTCCAAATTCCAATATTTTATAATTAAAGTAATTAAGCTATCACAAAAATGATATATATATATATATATATATATATAATCTATTGAGCTACAAAAACATTACAAACATATGAGAACCGATCTCAACATATTATTTCACATGATTTTTTTATATTGTAAGACTAAGATTGGGGTATTGTTTCATATATATATATATATATATATATATATAATTTGTAATGATTAATTTCACAATGTGAAATCTTTTAACATGTATTTTTTTTGTTCCATATGTACCAAAACTAAGTTACATATGTATTTTATTCCCAAAGTGAACACAAAAATATGTGAACCGTATATCATAGCCTTTGGTTGAAACAAAAAATCGTGTAAAAAATATTTTATATCGATTCTGATGGATTTGTAACTTTTTTGTGTTTCTCATTCGACTATTCCCCTATAATATTAATATATATAAATATACACACACTTATCACACACACATATGGATGAGATCGGAAGGGAACCGAAACCCATGGAAAACAGATAAAAAGATATATTATAATGGATGTCAAATAAGAAAAAGTAATAACGTGATCGGTTTTTGTTTAATTGTTAATTTCTCTCTATGGAGATTCATGTCATGTCATGTCAGATGAGCAAGATATGCGGACCTCTCAACCCCCGTTAAGCATCCATCGCTAAATGGTTAAACATTTGAAATTTTGTTGTGTTTCACCAATGTTCGCTTTAAAAATAGAGGGAGATATGTTTATCTTTTATTAAAGATGGTTATAACCACTTTCTTAGTCATATCCATCATATCATCTCAATCTAACGGTTTGGATAAGTTATTTGGTTCTTTTATAAGGATTATGCTAGCTCGAAGGTTGTTTCTGTTTCTGACCGGGGCTGTTTCGATTATGCGAGAATGTAGGAGGTCCAGACGATAAGGTTTGCTCCTGGCAAAACCTCGGCGATCTTAGTCGTGTTGCTTTCCATTTTGTTCTTTGCGGTTTGTAGGCGACTAGCGTGTGTTGTATCCATGATTCTGTATGTTGGGGTGGGTGGTGCTCTGTAATTGTTTTGGCGTGTGCTCTGTAATCATGCATTGAAAATGTAAAAAGAGCATTGAAATTGTAAAAATAGGGGTTTGATGTTGATGGATGTGAGGAGGAAATTAGTAGAGTAAGTGCATTTAACAAGTAAGGAGAGGTGCATGTATCCTAACCCTTCATAAAACATGGTTGAAAAGCGGAGCATGAAGTCATAGTATGCTTTACGGCTCTTGAAATTTAAATGAAGAAAAGATACAGCTATTTTTTATGTGAAAATGACTTCTATTGAATATCAAGTTGTTAAATAACCATTTGAGTTGATCTTCTTAAAATTGTTTTTTTCTCTTAAAAAAGTTACGTCACATTTTTTTTTCTAATCAATTTAAAAATAAATTTATATTTACATAAAATAGAATTAATAAAAATTAATTCAAATATTTAAAGTATACACCCACGTATGTATATAAGTTTATACGTAACGGTATATATAAAAGTACAAAATCAATATCAGTGAAATTATAAAAGTAAATATAAATATATACGCGTGCAATATATTTGTTGGTATATACATGAGTATATGTGTATGTTATCTAGAGTCGGGTTTAAACAAGAACAGTACCTATTTGAAAGAACACGAGAACTAACAAAATCATTAGTGATTTTTCATTAACACACGAAAAAAGAATTTTGGTCGCGGCTTCAGGTTTGCGTGACTTTTTTGCACGTTAATGTAAAATCACTAATAATTTTGTTAGTTCTCGTATTCTTTTAAATAGTTACTGTTCTCATTTGATACTCTAATGTTATGTATAATTAATAATCGTAATTAGCAACGACATCATTACCACTAAATATAAATGAATTAATTTCTAGTTATTTATCGTATGTGGTCCTTACGTGTAGCATGTCAACCTTGGAATTAATAGTCAAGTAAAATTACAATTTTACCCTCTGGAAGAATCCATAATCATGATTAGTAGTAATAAATGTTATGAGACAATGAAATCTTGTGTTTCTAATAATATTACGCATGAAAATACACTTGTTTTACGTGAAAGTGACTTTTATTAGTGATAATGCTAAAATAGATATTATTATAGTCTTTAATCTTTTTTTATTGTTTTTCTTTTTATAATATGATTTATTAATAAAATAATAGTACTTTCATAACTATATTGATTATATTGTTTTTTTATTTTAAAATTAATCCAAATTAATTAAAAAATAGGTAAAAGTAAACTCAAGATTATGAAAATTTATGTAAGTGAAAAATCTTTTTTCACCATAGATCGTAATGGTATAATTTAGGGATGTTCATCGATTGACATCCAATAAATTTGAGGGGAACCAAACCGATCCAATCATCATTGGATGTTAGATTTTTCCAATCCAATTGATGATTGGATTGGATCCAACCAATATTAATCGGATTTGATCGGATTCATCCGACATCCAATGGATGATTAATTGTTTTATTAAATATTATATATATAATATTAAACCAATTATTAATTGTCCTCTAAAAAAATTATTAATCGAATAGGTAGTTGGATGATAATTGAATGGTAATTGGATGGGTAGTTGGATGATGATTAGATGGATAATCGGATCGGTTCGGTCGGTTTTGGTCGATTCAGGACTGTCATCCAAGAACCGATCGATCAAAATTGGTTGTTGAAAATTTCGATCCGATCTGATCCAATTACAATTAGATATCCAATCATCATCGATCGGTTCTAATTAGATCGATCGGTTTTAATTGGATCAGTTGAATTTATGTACCCCCCTAGTATAATCATATTACATCTCATCAGGTGAGTTACAATTCTTTAAGGATTGGGTTCCTTGCGGTATTGGGCTCTCAAATCAGCCACCTCCCAGTCCGATGTGTACTTGATTTACCTCTCACATAATACACTTCGAGTTGGGCGGTATGAGCCGCCTCAAAAGTTGCCAATTACAAACTTTTAAATATGCATGATGAGACTGCTAAAAACAACTACCATCCATCCTTATCTTAGCAGTTAAACAAATATGCATACCTAAGGGACTGTTCGGTAATGTCTTAATGGACTGTATGATATGTATGGCTTATACAGTAAGTCATACATAGGTGTTCAGAAGTGACTTTAATAGACCAGATATGGGCTTATTCGCTCAGCCCAAAAAGTAAAGTCATATACACTCGACCACGTTTTTTACACTCTTACCCTTTGTAAAAACACACCCTAATTAAAAAGAAAAAAACCCAAATCACTTTTTCTCCAACCTTTCATCTCGTTCTGAATTTTCCTTTCCCAATATCCCTCACCCTCAAACCAAATCCTTGTTCACTAATGTAATCATTCTCCGGCTAACTCCTCATTCTCTGGCGGTCTCCTAACTTTATTCTCGGGTCAGACTCTTTTTAAGGCAATCTCCTGGTTCTCCGTCAGCAGTCTCCTTTCCTTGTTCTCCATCAGTCTCCTCAGCGGTCTCCTGGTTCTTTTTCAAGAACACTGGCGCTCCCTGTTCATCTTTATGTTCTCTCCCACCTTACTTCCTCATCTCTTGTGTTTTGATTTTGGGTAGGTTGCAACTATATTGGGTTTTGGTTTTGGGTTGGTTGCAACTATTTGGGGTTATGGTTTGGTTGCATATCTCGATTTGTATCATGTTTTTTATGTTTTGGTTACTGATTTTCTATTTTGGGGTTTTGGTTGGTTACATATGTAACACCCTCAAATTTGGTAAAAGTAACTAATAAAATTATCGATAAAACATCAAATAAAGGGCAACATCTCATCTCACAAATCAAACTCAATATGCCTCAAATATGAGATTCGATAAAAACCTCAATAATTACAAACTCCAATAATACTCAAAGACTAAACCACAATCGGGTGCTACTTAATCCCAAACGCAAGTTGCTATAAATGCGGAAGACTTCACTACGATATCCACTCCTCGAGCACACAACTAGCACTCTTCGCTTCATAGTGTCACTAGGACTATTCCCAACCGAAACCAGTTGCGCATGCCGACAAATAAAAAGGTTAGGCTAAGCGAATAGTGGAGGGCACACAAAGTTAAGCCACTTATCAATGTTCTCGAGCTTCACATAGAGCCATGGATCCCCGTATACGGCTCCCAACCGAGCTACCACCACAAGATACCCAAATGAACCTAATGTCTACTCGACCTCTAGATGAGTGTCACCACAAAAGCCACAAGTCCCCGTATCCGGCTCACCATGGGCACCACCGCAAGACTTAGCTCCGTATACGGCTCTACAGAGCACCACCGCAAGCTTCCATAAAAACATGACTTGGGAACCACTCACTAGACTTCAAACGCGGACACTAAATTCCACGATGAGTAATCAAACTGGATTAGAAACGGGCATCGAGTTCAACCACTTGCGATCTATACCTCGAGCCCTTCAATAAAGGTTATGCGGTTATCGAGTTCAACCACCCACGATCTATACCTCGAGCTCCCGCTAGCCATAAACAATATCCAGTCCCAAAACGGGGATGAAGTCCCCACTAAACCAACCGACTGACTCATATTCCTATGGATCCAATGCATTACAGTCTAAAACGTTACATGACTCAAACGAATGAACTAACACATTCAAAACATGTAACTCTCAATTAAGATGCAACTAAGTACACCACACGTCCAAGGCTCCTTAACGAGCTACCAAAACTGAACAAATGTTCCAAAGACTCAACCGAGTACAAATCAAGCCCCAACAGGCTTAATAGACGTTTGGCTAAAACACGAGAGCCAATATGGTTACTTAAACCAATTTACGTCTTTCCCCAAAACTTTGTTTTCTCAAAACACAATTGGCCTTCGGCCCAAACCAAAAGGTTTTCCATTTCTAAAATGTTCTCCAAAGTTGGAAATGACCCAAAACCAAAAGACTCACACTTTCGTACTTTTCAAAACATCCCATTTCATGAATGATGCATAAAACCCGACAAACACTTAAAAGTGCACTTTTGACCAAATACCTATCTATGCAATAAATCATCAAAACCCATTCATTTATGACACATTTATCGAAATGCCCAAAAATCTCAAATGTGGTGTTTTACAAAGTTTAATAAGCTAAACACTTCAAATAATCAAAAGTTACCAAATAACTAAACAGTTGATAATTTCATGTAAAACACATAAATGCTTTAAAATAGACATTTTGGCATGTACAACGTTTTCACAAATCAACTTGAACTCACCTTGCTAGGTTAGGTTAAACCTAGGTTCCAAATCCAACCATTAGCCTTCAATAGTGTAGATCCACCATTTACAAGCTATTACCAACAAAAGTGAAGGTTTCCAAACAACCCATTCCTTCAAGTCTAGCATAAACATCAAAAAGTAAACCTTCATATCTATAAAGATCCTTATACCAAAAAGCTTAGATTACTCAAGGAAACTTACCACATTAGATAATGAGACCTTCCACCCCAAGCTAGCCAAGAGAATCCTTTTTCCTCTTCAACTCCAAACTTCCAAATGTCAAACCTTCATGTGACGTTAGGGTTTATTCACCATGGATGCTCTAACTAATGTCTTCAAGCATCCTAAAATCGTCCAACGAGAGAAATGGGGAGTGGAGTGGAATGAGAGAAGTGGGAAGGGAAGATAGGAATGAGAGAACCCTAAAAATTGGGGCTTAAATCGTCTAGACTAACCCGGCGGCCTTGGCCGCGACCCTCAAGACGCGGGCCAAGCCGCGCGTGTCTTCAGATGGCACAATACAGTGAGTTACACGAGCCTAATCGCGGCTTTGAGGTCGCGGTCTAAGCCGCACGTGTCACCTGATGCCCCTTCTCTCCCTTTGTGTTAAACCATTTGCCGACCGCTTTCTTGACCGATCATTAAATGTTCTTTAGGAATAATACGGGTGTTACAACATATCTTTGTTTTTTTTCTTTTGTTACATATCTATATTAATTCGCTTCTTGTTCATGATATGGTTCTTGTTGTTCAAGATTTTCTTGATGTAATTTATTTGATTTACAAAACGTTGCATAAAAAATATTGATTTACAAAAATATGCTTCTTGTTCTTGATATGTTTTCTTGATTTGATTGAGGTAATAAGATTGATTTATAATATTGTTTAATATAAATCAAATGGGAATATATCATTTTCATTATTCAGATGGTTTACTCAGCATAATAACCAAACACCGGTTTAAATAAATTAATACAGATGACTTTATCCATTAATGATAAATCAACCGAACAACCCCTAAAACCCATTATCTTTTTGGTACTTGAAATTGAAATATTACATGCTCACTACTTAAAAGCAAATTTCTGACCATTTACAAATTTGATCAAATTCAAACATCGCACTTGTAGTTAAACTTCAATTAACCCAAAATGCTGTCATAATGTCAATTATTTGTGTTTAAAAACACGAAAATCAATCGTCAATGGATTATAGTCTATAACAATTGAACACGAATCGCACGAACCATTTTTAATACCATAAATAAATGCAGTTTGAATAAAAACCAATGTTTTAAAACCTGGGTCGACTCGACCGGTTGAACCAGGACCGGGGGAAGAGGGCGGGTCAATTGTAACCGGGTTTATGGCAATTTATTGCCCGGAGTGAACCGACCGGTTTTATCAAAAAAAACGGTTGAACCGGTCGTAACGAACCGGTAAAAACCCGGTTAACCCAGTAAAAAAAAGTAATACGTATTAGCCTAGGGTTTGGGTTTCTAACTTACTGTTTCATTCATTGAATCGGATAGCATCACAACAGCCTCTTTCAACAACAAGTCAACAAATTCTTGAGTTCTTTCTCCTTCGATTTCTCTTCGACAGCTTCGAGCCTTCCACAACCATTCTTTCGCCTTCGATTTCTCTTCGACAACAGCCTCATCAGGTTTTCGATTTCTCTAGACCACACTACTACAGATACGATTTCTACATGGTTTTCGATTTCTGCTATATGAAATCGATTTATGCTATACATGTACATACACTACACTAGGGTGATTTTTGGTAGATAATGAATTGAATTATGTAAATGGAATATGTTTATTGATGCTCAATGTCTAAGCCAATTCTGGGCAGATTTTTAATTGTTTACCAATTCTCAATCACTAGTGATCTAATAATAGTATGGAAACTTGGACATTTTCAGGTCCATATGGAACCTAGAGACAAAGAACCGATTGGAGCACAATCTCAATCTCAATCTTATTTTTCCGTTCAATCAAATGTAAGAACGAAGACGGATAAAGCATAGGATTATGCAACTCTAGCCCTTGATGAAAAAGGACAGAAAACATACATATGTAGTTTTTGTCAAAAAATTATCCGTGGTTGTGGGATAAATAGAATTAAGAAACATCTTGCGAGTGTTACCGGTGAGGTTGCATCTTGTAAAAAAGTAATTCCGAAAGTTCGTTTTACTATTCAAGGTATTTTGAAACAGATAAAGGAAGCGGATAATGATAGTGGTGGTATTACTATGTCGGATGACGAAATGGGGGAAACACAAGCGCGAAATATCAAAGCACGATCTGTTAAAGCGGGAAAAAAGATAGTTATGTGTGTTTTTTTAATGTATTTGGTCCCGGTGGTTGAACCGTGACCCGGTCACCACACCGGGTCAACCAAAAAACCGGATTTTAGAACATTGATAAAAATAATAGGGTTCTCCTCACCAAAACATTTTATTATAATAAGAGACCTCTCACTAAAACATAAATATCACCTTCCAAATTAATTGTAGAAAACAAATTTAGGGGCCAAGAGAATGAGAGAGAGAGAGTGTGTATATGTCGGAGAGGGGAAGGGTGAGAGAGAGGGGGAGAAACGGTGAGAACGGGAAGAGAGTGTCGGGGTACAGGAACGGGACTAGGTATAATGGAACATGGAAAAACAGAAATCACCATGAAAGTAAGAATTCAAAGGAAACTTCGTATTTGTTTTACAACTTTCCGAGGAATTGGGAGGTGTCAGATCTGTGGAGGACTTTCAAAAGGTACGGTGTAGTATCGGATATGTACATGGCTAATAAAAGACTAAAAAATGGAGAAAATTTTGGATTTGTGAGATTCAAGTTCGTTCAAGATGAAGAGGAATTTGAAAAACGATTGAGGGACATTTGGATAGGTACATTTAGAATGAGAGTTTTTCTAGCTAACAAGGATAGAGGACAGGTGAAAGAAGCTAGAAATGAAGACATATGGATGCAAAGAAAGAGGAACCCAATGCAAAGAAAGAGGAACCCAATGCAGGTTGGGAAAGGAACACTAAAGAAGGCCTCTTACGCAGAAATTGTTAAGAGAGGATCAGTAATAAAAGTAGCAAGTGAAGACAGGAAGCAACCGGTGATTGGGAGTTGGGAGGCTGATAAGAAAATAATGGTTTACCTTCAAAATTGCGCTGTCGGAAATGTGGAAAATATGGAAAACATAGAAACAGTCCAAACCTTATTCAATACAGAGATGCAAGGATGGGAGATTAAGCTGCTGGGAGGTAGGAACATATTGGTTAACTTCCGGTCAAAGGAGGAATTAACGAAAGTGGTGGACAACAAACTCCATGGTATGCATCAATGGATAAAGAATTTAAGAAGATGGTCAATCGGGTTCCGACCATCTGATCGGTTGATTTGGCTGAGAATCGAAGGGTTACCGTTACAAGTATGGAGTGAAAAAACTTTTAAAGAAATAGCGGGTAAATGGGGGAAGGCTTTGTTAACGAAAATTTGCCATATTGAGGATAACTTGAATCTAATGTGGGGAAAGGTTCTGATAAGTTCGGGGTTGGTCTAAAAAATTAACGAAATAAGCACGGTTAAAGTAGGGGACTTGTATTATGTTGTTAAGGTAGAAGAAGAAGATAGTGGCTTTCTGGAGTGCCAAGTTGGAGGGATAAAAAATATGGAGCCGGAGGAAAGTGACGAAGATGGTGGCAATTCCTCTGCTCTGTCGATTTGGACGGAAGGGGAAATGGGGAGCGATGAAGATTGGATGGTGGAGGAAAGCATATTCGAAGGAGGAGGACACAAGGAAGGGGAGTTTGACGTCGATGGGGGGAAGGTTACAGAACAGAAGAAGGATGATGGGAAAGAGGAGAGGCCGAGATCGATGGCCGGAGTTCGGCCGGAAGACGGAGGGGGAGACGAGGCGTCGGTTGGTAATTGAGTCATTAATGCGAATTCAATTACCAAGATATGGGGAAAAGTGTGTGAGGAAATTTGCCGTAAAAAGGAAGCTGCAGATTATGGGAGACACGGTGGAGAGGAGGATGGCTCCCCATGTGGGCCAAGCAAGCTGGGTCAAGAAAAAGAAAAAAGAAGAGGGGGTATAGTTCGGCCTCAAATAATAGGGGAATATGGGCTTGTCAAAGGAAAAGGAGTTGGACTTGAAGATATAACTAATAAAATTAAAATGGCTGGTAATTTAGAAGCACAAGAGTCCACAAAAAAGGTAGTAGGAGACGGTAACCCCTTAGCAATTCAGACATCTATGGTTTCCAGGGAAGTTGATAAGGATATTAGAGGAAGTCTCGAATCAAGCTGTGAGGAGAAATCAAAGACGCCAAATCAGGGGGATTGTGAAACCGGGATGGGAAGATTGAGCTTTCATTTACTCAAAAAACAGGCGAGAGAAAACCAGAAGCAGATAAAAAAGCCAAAGATAGTCTAGGAACAGAGGATGACCAGATCAAAAACAAGAAAGGAAGGTGGGTCAATCTCGAACCAAATCTCATTATCAAGCGATCTAAAAGGGGTAAATTTCAGTGATGGTCTGGAGGAATTCGGGAACATAATTGGAGTAGAGTGGCAATCAAAACCAGGGGATGAAGGGGGGGAAAGAAGGAGGCAAGAATTAAACAGGTGATATCAGGTAAGTTTGAAAACTCAGTTGCTCAATTAAGATAATATCAATAAATATAAGAGGATTAGGTTCTGCAAATAAAAAGGAATGGATAAAAGGAATTTGCAAAAAAAAAAGAGAAACCATGTATGGTCGGCGTACAAGAGATAAAATTAAAAGAAATTTCAGACAATGCGGTTGCAAATCTGTGGGGTACTAATGACGGGGACTATGTGCAAATAGAGGCATCGGGTAGATCGGGGGGTTTACTTATAATGTGGAACCGTAACTCGTTTCAATGTGAATATATTGTATAGGACGCAAATTTTGTGGCAGTAATAGGGAAATGGGATAAGGTAGAAGGATTGGTCGGATGCGTAAATTTTTACGGTCCACGAGAGAGAAATGAGAGGGTGGAGCTGTGGGAAAAACTAGATAAATTATCTGCAGAGGAAGGGGTCAGTTGGGTGCTCTTTGGAGATTTCAATGAGGTAAGGGGCAACCATGAAAGATTGAACTCGGTAACATGCTCGAGAGGGACAGAAGAATTTAATGACTTTATAAGAAGAAATAAACTAGTAGACGTGCGGTTGGGAGGCAGTAAGTACACAAGGGTGAGTGATGATGGGAAGAAATTTAGTAAACTAGACAGGTTCCTGGTCACAAGTACCTTTGGATTAATTTGGAGAAATCTAAGGGCTAAAATGCTAGAGAGAAAATGGTCGGATCATGCGCCAATAGTGTTAAGAGACAAATGGGTGGACTTCGGACCAACGCCCTTTAAATTCTTTGACGCTTGGCTCATGGATCCTACCATTGAAAACGTGGTTAAAAAGGTGTGGAAAGAGGAAGTAACATCATCTAGACCTGATTGTAGATTCCGAGATAAGCTAAAATTGGTGAAATCCGAATTGAGGGTATGGCGGAAAACAAATTGGGGGAAGGTGGATAAAGAGAAGGGTACCTTGAAAGAGGAGGTGGAAAAGTAGGAAAATAAAAGCCATCCGGCCCTTTTGGAGGAAGAAGAGAGAAGAAGATGGATCGAGGCAAGAAAAAAATGGCTTGACTTGGAAGAAAGGAGTTTGGCGATAGCCAAGCAAAAAGCTAAAATCAATTGGATCAAAGACGGCGATGAAAATACTAGGTTGTTCCATGCGGTAATTAAAAACAGGGGAAGAAAAAATTCCATCCAAGGTCTTTCAATTGGAGCGGATTGGACGGAGGACCCGAATAAGATAAAAGAATATGTGTTTTGACTTTTTTAAAAGAAAATACGCGAAACAATATGATCGAATCCCAAAGCTGAATACAGATCGTATGAAGAAGCTCACAGTTGAGGAAGCCATGATGTTAGAAAGCAGATTCACAGAAAGCGAAATCAGGGAAGCGGTGAATGCATGCGGGCAAAACAAATCGCCAGGGCCGGACGGTTTTACGATTGGGTTTATAAAGAGGTTTTGGGAAGTTATAAAAGAGGATCTAATGGTGGTAGTTGATTGGTTTTGGGACAAGGAGATATTAAGTGATGGATGTAATACATCATTCTTGATATTGATAACAAAGAATCCCAATCCATTAGGCCTAAAAGATTTTAGGCCAATAAGTCTTATTGGGATACTTTACAAAATAGTTTCGAAGGTATTGGTGGAAAGAATGAAGGCGGTGATGGGAAAGCTTATAAGCAAGGAACAAGGCGCTTTTCTAAGAGGGAGGTCAATTCTTGATGGGGTGCTCATCGCAAACGAAACGGTGGAGTACTTAAGGAGGAATAATAAGAGGAGCTTAATCTTCAAGGTATATTTCAAGAAGGAATATGACACGGTGGAGTGGTCTTTTCTATTGGACATGCTAGAAAATATGGGGTTCGGATTAAAGTGGCGAAAATGGGTAGAGGCGTGCCTTAAATCATCAAAAATCTCCGTTTTGATAAATGGAGCGCCTACTAAAGAGTTCAATATGGAGAGAGGTCTTAGACAAGGAGATCCACTCGCCCCTTTTTTATTCTTGGTAGTGGTCGAAGGCCTCAATGTTATGGTGAAGGAAGCAATTGAAAAAGATTTGTTTAAGGGTATAAAAGTGGGCAAGGACGAGGTTGTGATCTCACATCTTCAATATGCGGATGATGTTGTCTTCTTCGGCGAATGGGAACCTACAAAGATAAAAAATCTAGTGAAGCTGCTGAGATGTTTTCATGTTGTATCGGGGTTGAAGATGAACATGAGTAAGAGTAAAATGTTTGCGGTAGGAGTACCGGAGGGGGAGGTACAGTCATGGGCAAGTAACTTGGGTTGCGGGAATGAAAGGCTGCCATTTATTTACCTCGGGCTCCCGGTAGGCGCGAATATGGGAAGAACACAACATTGGAAACCGGTGATCGACAAGATGAAGAAAAAGCTCTCAAGTTGGAAAGCAAAGTTGATTTCCTTTGGAGGACGATGGACATTGGTGAGATCGGTTTTAGGTAGTGTTCCATTATATTATTTGTCCTTGTTTCGTACCCCGGTGAGTGTATTGAATGAGTTAGAGAGGGTGAGGAGTCATTTTTTCTGGGGTGGGTGGGGGGAAGTAGTGAAGGAGCGGTTATAAAGAGAGGAAAGGCTTGGGTTAAATGGGAAAAGGTGTTGGGATCATTTAGGAGGGGAGGGCTGAATATTGGGGGGCTTAAAGACTTGAATTGGGGTTTGATCGGTAAGTGGTGGTGGAGATTCTATAACGATAAAGACGCGTTTTGAATTAGCGTGATTAAAAGTATTTACGGTCGGGATGGGAATCTTGTGGAAGGAAGCCATAGGGGAGTGAGTAGATATTTGGTTTGGGCAAGTATAGTTAAAGTAGGGAAGGACATTGACAAAACGGGCTTACAATTCTCGAATTCTTTTGGTAAGCAAGTAGGGGATGGGGCGGATACTAAATTTTGGGAGGATAGGTGGACGTCATTTGGGTGGCTCAAGGAAAGGTTCAATAGATTTTTCCATCTAGAATCTAATAAAGGGGCTATGGTAGCAGATAGAGGGGAGTTCCAAAGTGGGGAGTGGGTGTGGAAATGGGGGTGGAGGATAGATCCGAGAGGAAGGGAGTTAGGAGAGTTGGGTGAGCTACTAGAAGGGATTGCACAAAATGTTCCAAAGGAAGGTAGTAAGGACCGAGGTGAATGGGGGTTAGACCCAAAAGGTGAGTTCGAGGTTAAGGTTTTGAGGCGTCTAATAGAGGAGAAGAGAGTACAGTCGGAAGGTAATAGGGCTGAAACCACTTGGCTTAATTCAATACCGAAGAAGATTAATATTTTTATGTGGAGGGAAAAATTAGGTAGACTTCCTTTACGTGGGGTATTGGACAATATGGGAGTCGATTTAGACTCAACTCTCTGTCTGAGATGCGAAAAGGAGGTAGAGGTAATCGAACACGCGTTCTTTAATTGTGATTTGGTGAGGAGTCTATGGCGTCTAGTGGAAGGTTGGTGGAAAATTGATCTGGGAGCGATACAATCAGTGACGGGTCTGTGTGAAGCGTGGAACCAATTAAGTAACAACGAGTTAGGGCGAAGGAGATGGGAGGCAACTGTGGCGTGTATGCTTTATCTGATGTGGGCAAACAGGAATAAAATAATTTTCGAAAAAGCGAACAGTACGATTGTAGAATTTTTCTTTAACTTTCAGTTAAAGATATTTGATTGGGTGATGCAAAGGGACAAGGAAACTGCGGTGGATTGGATAACGTGGCTGTCGAACCCTGGCGGAGTGTAAGGCGTTTAGGAGAGCAACGGAGAACAAAGATAGCTTGCGGTTAACAGAAGATACTGATCAGTAGGCGGTTGTCCCAATTTCGAATATGCAATTCGATTTATGAAGGCTGCTGAGTGGGGCTGCATCAGATCGGTGGTGGAAGTGATCGTTGGTGCAAACATGAAGATCGGGATTGCGGACATTAGAGCTCTCGTCAAGTACGACTGATTGGGACAGTTTGCCACTCGCAAACTTCACTGACCCCCTACGACTGTGATATTCTATGTTTGCTGCTGATGTTATGCTTAACGCATGATCCGGGTCGGCTAATTGAGTTCGAGTGTCCTTTTTAACACATCGGTTTTGCGGTTGCTTTTGATTCGAGTCTGCAATTTGCCAATGTGATTTAAAGGCTGCTGCATTTTGTTTGATGGTAGCTACGGTTCGATGGCACAACAACGATTAGGATGGATGTTGAGGGTTCTCTTTGCTGGTTCGGTAGTTTGATTCTCACAAACTCGGTACATCTTAGTTCTTAGCTCGTTTTGTGTTTGATCCTACGCATGATCTAGCTGCTGTATGTTGGGCTTTTCTATGTTTGTTTTGACTCTCTTGTATCTTCTTTTGGTTGGTTTGGTTATATATAAGTTACTTGTTGCTGTTCAAAAATATATATATATATATATATATATATATATATATATATATATATAGGGGTTGTTTAATTTGCAACCCTTAAAAAGGTTGCAAACCTTGCAACCCACATCTTAACCGTCGGATTCATGATCGGCGGTTACAATAGATATGGGGCCCAATATTTTTAATTAAAAAAAATAAAAATAAAAATAAAATAACCGTCGATCATGAATCCAACGGTTAAGATGTGGGTTGCAAGGGTTGCAACCTTTTTAAGGGTTGCAAAATATCCTTCCACTATATATATATATATATATATATATATATATATATATATATATATATATAGGGTGCCTTTCTTTTACAAACCAAGCAATTTGTACAAACTATGTAAACCACTATATTAGGAAACAATAGATATATTTATGGATAATGATTATGATTCATTAATAATGATTGTGATATATATGGAAAATGTTAAGTTTATTCATTATAATCATGATTTTAAATTAGGAAATGTTAAGTTTATTCATTATAATCATGATTTTAAATTAGGAAACATAATAAAATCATATATTTATTAGACTTGATGAACGACTAAGATTGGTTTGCATAGTTTGTACAAATTGCTTGGTTTGCAAAAGAAATGCACCCTATATATATATATATATATATATATATATATATATATATATATATATATATATATATATATATATATATATCACCTTCCAACATCAAAAGGAAATAGACGCTTGCGGTTTTCAAACCGGCCAACAATCACCCTCAACCTTTATTTCTATTTTTTTTTTTGGAATTATTGCATTTGGAATTTTCTTTTTTTATAAATATGCAACATACAATTTGGAATCATAAGGGTTAGTAAAGAAAAAAATGATTTATATCATAACTTATTTTAATATTTATAATCATCATCTTAAATATTGCTGTTAGTAAAACAATTTCTTTATTAAACATTGTTATTTTACAACAAAAATCAAATACAGTAGTTGATTACTAAACATAAAAAAATAAAAAATAAACACAAGATGAAGTAATAAACTTATTTAAAAGTCAAAAGATTGACTGCAATTTTGGAAGGACGACATATTTTATTGATCTTAACGATCCAGGTCATACCCGAATGCGTGTTCCAACGGACCACACCATACATCCTCAATGTTTTAATTAAACGTTTTAAGAGCATGTTACGCTTTTGGTCATGTGATATGTCAAAATTAGACTTCTTTTACAATTTTTATTTCATTTTAATTCTTTTTATATTAATTTTCTATATTATTAAAATAGATATAAAGTTTAATGAATATATATTGTTTTTGTAAAAATCTATATCGGTTATGGTTATCACTGAAAAGAAACAAGTTGAAGATAAATAAATTACATGTCAAGTTAATGATTTAATGTTATAATAAAAACATATGATCTGGACATGATACAGCGTCGATTAAAAACAGCAAATGACATATGTTTGACAAAAGAATTAAGAGAAGAAATAAAAGAAAAAAATTGGAACACGAAACAAAACAAGGAATCTCACATCAATCACTATACATACATGTATATATAATATATCTATATCTATACTATATTATAAAACAGATATAAAAACTCTTAAATACAAATTATTAGACACAAGGTACCATTATTTTATCCAGGATTTTAAAAATATCTTAATTTACAAGTATCAAAGCAAAAGATACATATTACTACTGCAAGCTTCTAACACCCACCAATTTGGTATGTGCAGGGTCTTCCTTTTATGCAGATCTTTCCATGTATCACTATTAATTAATGTATTATATTACTATAAATTTGTTTTAATTATATTATTAAATATGTAATTGGTTACTTTTTCTAGATGTCATTAAAATATATAAGATAATTATTGAATTATAAAAAAATACTTAATTTTTTATATAAAAAAATTATATTATTAAGTCTAAATTAAACAAATTTATAAAAAAAACATTATCATTTTTTCAAAACCATCCAAAATCGTACTATAAATAGAGAAAAAAAAACAAAAAATAAAATGAAACATTAAAATCGTGATGTATTTCGCTGTATTGCGCGAGTACGCTTCTAATATTATATAATATATATCATTAATTTTTTGGTCATATTCTTTATGCTTATTTTCATTGTTAAATCAGCCACATTTTACTAAGATTAGGAGGGTGGAAAATGAATAATACTCATTTTATTGAAACTGTAGTAATATTTTATAAGAAATTAGAATTATATTTATATTAGATAAAAAATTAATGTAATCAATCAGCCGTATGTGACAAATTTAATACTTTAGAGTAAACATGAAATTTCAATATAACCAATTTTATTTATTCCTCATTCATTCAGCTTGATGTACCAACAAGACCATAGGGGTTGTTTACCAAATTTTCCATTAAGTCATGTATGGATAAATGTGTCTGTCTGGATAAATTTGTCTGTCTGGATAAATTGATTTTGTTGTTTACTTTTTTATCTGAATTAACAGTCTGAATAACATAAATGACCAATTTACCCCTGAATATGAGTAGGAGGGTAGGCATGTCTTTATTTTTAAAGGGTAGAAATGTCAAAGATGTGTCTTAATGGGAACAACACATTTTTCCCCTACTTAGTGAATAAGCCGAAAATGTCTGCACGAATAAGCGGGTTTTGTCATTAAGCCCCAAGTAAACAATCCAAACGTTTGCGCGAATAAACCGGTTTTTTTCATTAAGCTCATTAAGCCCCAAGTAAACACCCCCTAAGTTACATATAATACATAAGTTTGTATAATAATAATAATAATAATAGTAGTCGTTAATTTGGGTTGGTACGGAGAAACACGTATATATCGGACTGATAGCCGCCGAAAATTTGGGTGATCTGTGCGTGCCTAAATTCCAGCTGTTTCCCATTATAACATATTCATTCACACACACCCATCAAGAAGGTTCGGACCACACCGTTTGGGTGGACAAGTTTCTCGTTTTGGGTAAACTACTCTCTTTAGCCGTGTTATACATACAACATATATATACTTGTCGCCTTATGGATTTTTTTCCAACTCATCATTCATTATCCCATTCATAGAAAAACCCTTATACAATTCAATTAAATTATATGTCATTTTGTATTTAAATATCGTAAACTTAGTTAATCAAATCATCGAACTGTCCTTTTATATATAATGGTGGATTCAAAATCTTTATTTTTCAAAGACAGATATTAAAGATTAAAAATAAGATTATAGACATAATTCGTTAAATATCTTTTTCTTACTTTATTATGATCAAAAGGTCAAAAGACTAGGATTATGGTCCCCGTCCCGATCCCCATCGGGTCCCCCTGCGGTTTCCCCGATCCCTATTGGGGAACCCGTTAAGGCTAAAAATTCACCGTTACCCGTTGGTAATACCCGAAACCGGAAACCGAAACCGAAAAATTCAAATTTCTTAAACATAATATTAAACCATACACCCCAAGTTTGTTGCTTCTAAAATCTAAATTATGAACACATACACAAAGTTAAGCTTGGTCATACAAAGTTACAAAATGGTAAGAACACAGATTTTAAGCTTGGTCATACAAAGTTACAAAATGAAATCAAACAAACAGTAAACAAACAGACAAAATCAAACAAACAGACATAAAATTATGAAATCAAACAAACAGTAAATGGTAAGAACACATATTTCATTTTGAAAGACTTCACAAACAGTAAATGGTAAGAATCACAAAGTTACAAATGGTAAGAATCTCATATTTCAAACAGTAAATGGTAAGAATCTCAGATTTCAAATCTCACAAAGTTACAAATGAAAGACTTGGTTATACTTGTTTTATTTACTCAATGGAAAGGAAAAAGAAAGGGAAACATACCTTAGTGTGGCAGCACCGGCGAGGCGAGGCAACACCGGCGACCGGCGAGGCGAGGCAGTAGCAGCACCGACAACTAGTTCGGCGTGGTCCACAACACGACCGACGACTAGTGAGGACCGAGAAGTGAGATTTGAAATTGAAAACTGAGAAGTCGGCTGAACTCTGAAGTGAGAGATACTGAGATTTGAGATCGAGAGATTTGAGAATTGAGGGTAATCTAATCGATGTAATCAGTAACTAGTAAGAGATTTAATTTTTTTTCTTTTAGGGATTTGATTGGGTTTGGATGGATTTGGGCTTTAATTGGTATCTACTATCTAGTTATTTGTTAGCCCAATGTTTGAAATATATATATATATATATATATATATATATATATATATATATATATATATATATATTATACTATCGAGCCGGGCCGGTGAGCACCATCCCCGTCCCCGTTAAAATCCCCGATCTCCGCCCCGTCCCTGATAAGCCGTCCCCGAACCCGACCCGAAATGTTCGGTTTTCGGTTTTCCCCGTAGGGTTCGGTTTTTTTTGCCATCCCTACATAAGACATACTTCCCCCTCTCTAACACATGGATTTGTTTATATCTATACTACATATATAAGCATTTAGACAAAAACTCTTAAAGACAACATTTTATGCACAAAGTACAACTAATTCATGCATGAATTCTTAAAATCTCTTAATTACAATATACAATGCACAATGTACAAGTTTTAGATGCATACTCTTTATATGTTGAAGGTACTTTTTGTATGCTTAAGTTTCAGCTTTATCAAACCCTAAGATTACCAATAAAAATGAAATTTATCTTTTCAAAGTTATCCCAAGCTATCAGACTTTCCAAAATTTCACCAAAATTCAAATTTCAAATGAGATGATGAATTTGTGTCCAAATTCAAACTAAACCTCTCAAAACCCTAAAATGTATCATCCCCACCCAAATATGATCTCGACCTCTCCTAGAAAACTGTGCTCCAGAATTTGCTTCTCTACCGAAGTTGTTGACCAAATACGACAATTTGAACCGGCATTTATGTATCTTATAGGAGACGACAAGGATTTGCAAAGGTTTGAAACCCTTCTAATTTCTAATTTCTTTATCTGCTTTGCGATACATCTGAAGTGTTCATTGGGTCGATCGATCGATCGATCAAGGAACAACAAGCACTAGACTCATCACCTATGATAAGCATGCTCAACCCATTGGATCGCACCAGGTCGAGTTCTACCAGTTCTACCCAGAAGCAAGGTAATCAAGATTTTCAATATTTATTGGTTTATCGAATGTTAAATTTTGAACAAGATTCCCATGAGGTTATCAAAACAACAAGATTTTTTTTCATAACTTGGTTAGCCTTTTCATTTTGATGCATTTGGTTTCGTGCCAGTTTTGTTTTTATTTCTAACACACTTTCTGATTCTTAGATAATAAATATCATGATTATCAATAGAACGAGTTGAATGGTGTCCTTGTGAGGAAATATGTTACATACAACATCCAAAGAAGGGCTTAGACAAGAGTTGAACAATGTCTATTAAGAGATTCAAGCCACAGATCCTACAAAGATGGAGCTTGAATTGTAGAGAACATGTATACTAATCGATTAGCTTTCCTGAACCTGTGTTCAAGCTCTCAATAAGGTAATTTCCATTGATTCTACTGATTCCTGATCGATTTCTGTCCAGGTAAGTTAACTTTGCTTTCCATCGATTTCTGTCACGTAAGTTAACTTTACTACATGTTTTGCTTTTCCCTGATTCAAGTTGTCCATCAATTTCGTCCAGGTAAGTTAACTTTACTTCATGTTTTGCTTTTCATCGATTCAATTTTTCTATCGATTTATGTCCACGTAAGTTAATATTTGTTAGGTCAAAACATTGTATCCAAGATTTAATAGGAAAGTCAAAGTTGTAAAGTCAACAAATGTCAAAGTCAAAGTTTAGTCAAGTTGTTTAGTTTCCTTAGCCTTTAAGTCTTTGTTAGAGTTGTGGGTATAAATTGGAGTTTGTCTTGTAAATCTTGTAAGAGCTTAATCATAAAATTCATAGACGTGTGATATATCAGATCTACTTTCTCTCTCTAGTTCTTGAATGTTTAATCTTGTTTGAGAATTGCTTGATTTGTTTGGGATTTTGCATTCACAATTGGTATCAGAGCCAAACCAAACCAATTTAGAAGAGATTTGCAACAGAGAATTTGATTGATTTTCTGGAATTTTGGATCAAAAAGTTGAATTTTCTTGAAAATTTCAAGAACACGACTGTTTTCTTTTGGTTCTTACTGATTGAATCAAATTCACATTTGTTTGTTGTTCTTTGATTGTAAAAATGATCAAGTTGTGATCGATTTAAGTTTAGAAACACAAAATTTTCACAAAGTTTTCTGAATCAATCACAAAATATGTTTGATTTTTGAAATTTTTTGGATCTTGTTTCAAAAATATCGATCACTGTGAACTTGCAAAGTTTTATTCAAATTAATTCTCATTGATCTGTGAGATATAATGGGACGATGCTGCAGTTTTTGAAGTTGCTATTTGAAATCGAAGTATGAATGTGATTGGATGAAATTGATTAGTGGGGCGGTGAAGTTGATATGAGTAAATTGAAATATGTGCAAATTCATCTAATTTGTACAAAATCTGATTGGATGATTTAATTGATAATGGGGCAGTGTATTTTCAAGATTATGTGCAGGTTGTGAGTTTTTGAAAATCCATATAATTTGCGCCTCCTTCATCAAGTTTGCTCAACATTCATTTCTGGTTTTGCGCCAATGTCATTAGATTTGCGCCATCTGCATCAATAGTTTGCGCCATCTTCAATTCACAATTGCACTACCTTCATTGATTTTTGCGCCACTATCATATGCAAGTTTCATATTTTGCGCCAACCATTCATTCTAACTTTGCGCTAGACACATCTTCACTTTTGCGCCACCTGCATTAAAATTTTGCGCCAATCACATCTTGCGCAAAATTTATCATTTGCGCCAACCTCATTGAAAATTTGCGCCATTCTCTTATCATCTTTTGCGTCACCAATTACATAAAATTTTGTGCCAACTACCTTTGCACAAACTTTGCGCCATCAATATTCAATTTTTGCGCCACCTTCATAAATAGTTTTGTGCCTCTCACACAATATGATTTGCGCCAAGTTTTAATCGGTGGTCATGTGAATTTGCAAATTCAAGTTTCAAGATGATGGAATTAAAATTTGATTGGTTTATGGAGATAGTGGGGCGGTGCATTAAATCAAGTGGAATGATGAAGTGAACTGAAATTGTGAATTGAATTGTTAGTGGGAAATAGCACTACCTTCATTCAAGTTTGCACCAATCACAACTCGCGCAAAACATCAACTTGCGCCAAATTCATCATCCATCATCATCAATCGGTGGTTAAAATTCGAATTTTAAGTCAAAGTATTCTGCACATTTAACATTAATTTTGTTTTGTAGATTCTTAGTTCATATGATTTGAGAGAGTTTCTGTGGATTTCAGTGCTTTGACAGTTCCAGAGATAGAATTTTTCTGAGAATATTTTTTGTGATCTAAGTTTGACTTTTAATCAAATTTTTCTGAATTGTTTGGGAACGATCATTCTTATCAAGCTTATTTCTCATTCAAGATGGGATTTGGATATTTTGATGAACTTGAAGAGAAGAATAAAAAGCTCGAATTAGAGAACATAAATCTTAGATTAGCTGTTGATTTCTACTCGAAGAAGTCAAAAGAATATTATGATGAAAGCATCATACTGAAAGAAGAAGTTAGTGCATTAAAGACGACTAATGAAGATCTTCTGAAACAGACTTCTGGGCTGAATAATGAGAAAATACTGAGATTGGAATCTGAGAATTCTGAGCTGAAAAGAAAGATCTCTGATTTTGAAAATCAGATTGTCCAAATCCAGAAAGCATCCGTTGAAACTTCTGAGGAGAAGATTAAGAGTCTGAAAGATGCTAATGCTGAGCTTCAAAAGAATATATCTGATTTGAAACAAAAGATGGTCAAAGATAAAAATGATTTTGAAAGTGAAAAGAAAGGATTTTCAAAGAAGTTCTCAGATTTTTCAAGGAAGAGTTTTGAAGAAAAAAAGACTGTTGAGCTTAAGTGTATAAAACTTTCTCAACAAGTTTATGATTTTGAGAAAGTACTCATACTAGAAAGGGAAAAGTTTGCCAAAGAGAAGAAGGCCATTGAACAAAAGAATGTGGGATTCTTCAAGGAAATATCTGGTCAAAGAAAGGATGCTGAGAACGGATTTGAAGAAGAACGAAGCATATTTGAGGTTGAGATCAAAAAACTTACTGAGAAGCTATCTGAACTATCTGAAAGTGTGCTGAAAGAGAAGGAAATGAAGTCTGAATGCGAGACGAAGATTGACCTTCTCATCAAAGAAAGAGACAACTTTGCTTCAATGATTAAAGAGCTTGAAAAAACAGCGTCAAGTTCAAATCAGAAAACTGTTTCTTCCAAGAGGTCAGTTAAATCTTCTGATCAGATTCGTAGTACTAACCTTTTCTATGATAGAAATATAGATGGTTCAGGTACACATCAAAGAAGAAGGAGATACAAAGAAGAAGAATTGGTCTGGAGAAAGAAACCAGTTGAAGATGAGAAGAAAGATGGGAAGAAAGATAAGCTGAAAGGAAAGAAATCATGTGTACATACACACAAAGCCAAGAAGAACAATGATCATATCTACTCGAGAGATCAATTAATCAGGTTGTCAGGTAAGAAATACTATTGTTCTTATTGCCGTACACATGATCCTATTCACAAGACTAGTGATCATTTCTGGTATGGTTCTTACTCAATTACCCCCACAAGAACTGCAACTAACATTCATGGACCCAAATACCAGTGGGTACCAAAGCTGAAAACTGATTCTGTGTTGTAGGCACCTACTGTCAAGGGGGAGTAAGAGAACCAAGGCTTCTAAGTAAATCAGCTTAGAACCCGTACTTCAATGGAGTTTGACTTCTAAACACAATAGTTTAGGACTCGTACTTCAGTGATTAAAAGACGTTACTCCTGTCCCGATAAGAGATTGTACTCAAATACTTGAATGAGGAAATCAACCGTCAAGGGGGAGTACATTCTTTTCATTTGCATCCGATAAGATATGACGATCTACAATTCACAAGGGAGTTGTATCTGATCTCTATCATGTGCTTTTTCATTGACAATATATTTAGAAGATATGACGGTCTACAATTCAAAAGGGAGTTGTATTGATCTCTATATTGTGCTTTTTCACTGACATATTTTAGATGCATAATTTATAGGGGGAGTAAAGGTGATGGCTTCTGATCACATGACAGATCAGGACCCATTCTTCAATGTTCAGATAAGGATATTTTGCAAATATCCAGGGGGAGCTTATCAGAATATAAATCATTTTATCATGTTTTGAGGGGGAGCTTAAAAGTAAGTATCTTCTTATCTAGATCTCTGATTGTTTGAAAGAAGAACAACTTTCAAGCATGAAAAACGTTTTCTTAAATGTTCAAACCACTTCTGGCTCTCAAAAGATTTTATGAATTAAGAAGTGTGATTTTAAATGTTTTTCAGTTTTGAGCCTTAATGTTTAACTAACCGTGTGTTTCCAAAGATAAATACTTG
Organism: Arctium minus; assembly: GCA_954870635.1. Classification (NCBI taxonomy): domain Eukaryota; kingdom Viridiplantae; phylum Streptophyta; class Magnoliopsida; order Asterales; family Asteraceae; genus Arctium; species Arctium minus. Next base: position 101,426,441 of record OX941082.1, read on the forward strand.
CGTATTATCTTGTCTTTATACAGTAAAGTATTCATACACACCGGTTCAGTATCTTATTGGAATTGTTTTTACCATGTTTCATAACGAACCAATTTTTCGATGGTAATACTCCCGTTTGCTTTCAAATGTTGTTGAGCATCATTCATCATTTCTAAATTTGTGCTTTCATTGCTAAATTGTTTATATTTGTTCATATAAACAAAATATCCAATTTTTTGATACCCTATCCATTTCATTTGATCTGATTGATACATTGTCAGATTCTCAAAACAATTCTCTTGACTTCATTTCATTCATTCAATATCCTTGTTTTGAGAAATCTTCAAAGTTCAAATGCTCAAATTTCATTCATATTTTTAAATGAGCATACATTTTGACATTGTTATCATTTTGTGCTTAAATGTTCAAGTTAAATTGTTGAACAATTATTCTTTTTAGGATTTACATAGGATTCATGTGTGAGCTTAAACAGAACTTCCATGGATTCACGTAAACCAGTGTTTCCTACCCCGGAAGTTATCCTAGAGTGATTGAGGGGTGAGGGGTCATAAATCAAAGAGTGGGGGAGATAACTCATCCGGTTGAGTTTATCTCGTTGCGCTGAGCGGAAAAATGGAAAAGAGAGTTTGGTTAGAAGTGAGCTTTAATGTTAAAAAGAAAGAGGGTGTGAGAACAGAGTTAAAAGAATATCAGAACTCTGCACCAACCACTTTCTGAGCTGGGCAGCCACATCTACTGATTGGTTCACATTCTTTGGTGACCATCATTGAAAAAGGCAGTGAGCCTATGCCAACTCTTACTTTAACCCCACCAACCACTCATTTCTTTCCCGAAAAAGAAATGTTTCATCTTCATTGGGGACGCAACACATTTGCTATCTAGTCTTCACTCGGAAGATTTAGATATTGAAAAAGAAGGAAAGTTGCCCCACCTTCGCACCTCTTTCATGCACATTGAGTCCGTGTAATATCTGTTGCTGTCTCAACAGTTTACACAATTTGAGCCTGAAAAGCTAAGTAGCTTCAATCATTCATACACTTGCACGTAGGGGTGTGCATCAGTCGGGTCGGGTCGGGTCCCCAAACCCAAAACCCGATCGGATATTCGGGTAGGATGGAATGCCCCGAAATTCGACCGATTAAAGATCGGGTAGTTCGGGTTCGGGTGGTTCGGGTCAGGTGGTTCGGGTTGGGACTCAATAGGCTTTTTTTTACCTGTTTTCTCAAACTACAAATTGTCAAATCTCTTGGAACCAGCTCAACCCCAACCTGTAAAATTAGTACAAATTTGTTTACAACTAACCAATTTTTTGATCATTAAAAGCACGGGAAACACCAACAAAACAAGTTACTGCTCCTTTTCAGCTAATAGGGATTGACATGACATCTCATCAGCATAGAGATGTATACAACATGGAGTATGCTATATGAGCCTATGATGATGTGTTCTTCAACCAACATAGATCAACAATATTAATGATAAAATAATTGAAATTTACGAATTATGAATTTAGGATTTAGTTTGTTTAGGTTAGTTTTATAAAATAATAAATTATAAAACTGATTTTTTAAAAAAATAAATAATTTCGGATATTTCGGACGGGTCGGGTTTGGGTTTTGGGTACCCAACCCGATCCTACTTTACCCGATAAATTAGATCGGATCGGGGGGTTCGGGTTCGGATATTTCGGATCTCGGATTTTAAGCTAAATATCGGGTCGGGTTGGGTCGGGTAATTCGGGTCAGTCGGGTTCTGCTCACCCCTACTTGCATGTACACACAAGGAATACGTTTTCTTGTCATAACATTCATAGAAAATTTCTTTGTGGTTTTCGATGATTGAATGGAAGCCCTGGGGGAGTGATCATCACCAAAGCTCCTTTCCAATGTACATCTGTTGTACAAAGTGGCTCCGTGCTACTTACAGGCATATTAACTGTTTCATTTGTTGATTTAGGGTTACCATGTTAATTATGTCTGAATTTGTAAAGATTCGGATATATACATTTCATGAATTGACGGTTAATCAGATCAAAGGGCGGAGAATGTCATATTATCATAAAGGGGAGATTGTTAATTCATCTCAAAGGGAGAAATCAAAGAAAGTGCTGAAATTGAAGAAGTTTTGATGATCATGATGCTCACAATCATCAAAAAGGGGGAGAAATTTACAAAGTTCAATTTCAAAGCAGAGATGTCAAAATTGGGAAGAAATTTCTGAAAGATCAATTTCAAAGCCATCAAGAAGTTGTCAAAGTGAAGATAGACTTGGAAAGAAATTCTGAATGTTCTGTCAAAGATTTTAAAAGATTCTGAAGATAGATGATTTGAGAAAGTTTGTTTTTCTGAAGACGGTTCAGAGATCACAAGAGATGAAGATACAAGATCAGAGATTCCTCAAAGCTGTTTCAAAGTTCAAAGCTAAAGATTTCAAAGATGTTTCAAAGTTGAAGTTTCAAAAGTTTCAAGAATTTTGGTTCGTGTTCAAGACATATTGACTTTCAAAGATACAAAGTGAAAAAAAGACTTTTCAAGATTCTTCAAAGGTTGAAAGCTTGAAGATTGTCAAAGCTTCAAAGTTCAAAGTTATCAGAGATAAAAGCTGAAGAATCAAGAGCTGAAGACTAGTGTCAAATTTTTATTAAATCTTGAATACAAAGGGGGAGATTGTTAGGTCAAAATATTGTATCCAAGATTTAATAGGAAAGTCAAAGTTGTAAAGTCAACAAATGTCAAAGTCAAAGTTTAGTCAGGTTGTTTAGTTTCCTTAGCCTTTAAGTCTTTGTTAGAATTGTGGGTATAAATTGGAGTTTGTCTTGTAAATCTTGTAAGAGCTTAATTATAAAATTCATAGACGTGTGATATATCAGATCTACTTTCTCTCTCTAGTTCTTGAATGTTTAATCTTGTTTGAGCATTGCTTGATTTGTTTGGGATTTTGCATTCACAATATTGCTTCATGTTTTGCTTTTCATCGATTCAAGGTTTCCATCGATTCTACTGATTCCTAATCGATTTCTGTCTAGGTAAATTAACTTTGCTTCATGTTTGCTAGAATTTGTTGTTTTTACTGTTTTCCTTATCTGGCTACTCGATAAAATTTGCAAAATGCTTTGATTTTCGCGGTTTTATAGTTTGGTTAGCTTTGATTTTCTTGGTATTATAGCTTGGTTAGCTTTGATTTTCTCGGTTTTATAGTTTAGTTAGCCTTGATTTTCTCGGTATTATAGCTTGATAAGCTTTGATTTTCTCGGTTTTATAGTTTGGTTAGCTTTGATTTTCTCGGTTTTATAGTTTGATTAGCTTTGATTTTCTCGGTTTTATAGCTTGATTAGCTTTGATTTTGATTAGCTTTCATTTTCTCAGTTTATAGTTTGATTAGCTTTCATTTTCTCGGTTTTATAGCTTGATTAGCTTTGATTTTCCCGGTTTTATAGCTTGATTAGCTTTGATTTTCTCGGTTTTATAATGGAACATCTCGAACTTTATAGAATTTTTGCTGTATAGTGGAGGGTATACTACATAATTTAAAACAACGATACATGTTTAAAGAAAGTTTAAAATTTTCAAATTTGTATTGAAATTTTTATGTCATGCTTTCTTCCTTTCAACTTTTCTCCTCCCCCCATTTGCAACTTTATTCCTCCTATTTAGTATCTTCAACCTATTATTTCTTTTATCAGACCTTTAATTACCCTAACTTCAGCTCTTATTCTAACATGTTCCAGCCTTTTCTTCTCAACAATCCATTCACATGTCTCATCCGGATTTAAGCTTGCCTTTTACGACCACGGACGTCCGTGGTTGCTCTTATTTTTCTAACCACTTCACATTTCAGGTATGGGCCTTGGATGGACACCAATCAGGTACTACCATTAGGACCCCGTCGATGCCGAGTCATTTTCGATTACTTTCTTGATGCTTCTCTTAAGAATGATGAAGCTTTTGTGGCCAAGAGTTTATAAGACAATGAACAAGTTAAGGTATGTAGAGATCAATTTTATCTAACTTTTAGCAGTTAAAGAACATATGACCAGTAATGTTTTGAAGAAATGTGTTGGTAGGTTCTTATCACTTGTCATGTTTGTTTGGTTGCTGGTATACAGGGCAAAAGTCATGGTTCCTCAATGTGCAATCTTTAGAAGTTTGTCAAGGCATATAATCATCATTCAATGATAAAAGACAAATTGGAGACACAAGTTTCTGTTTCTATCTTCTCCAGTTATGTGCCTTTTGTCCAATTTATTTTTGGCACTCTCAAGGAGCATGCGAAGTTTCACATGCTAACCAGGCGTAATTCTTCATATGAAGAAAATATGCTATGAGATAAATACACATACATGTAGAATTTGGTTATGTACGTGTGTCTACTACAAAGAAACTAATAGTTATAATATGTAATACAGAAAGGTTTGCTCTTATTTATAAATATGTATTTTCTATAATCACTAAGACATCATTAGAAGGATGAAAGTGTGCTTGGCATATACCAGATGAAGAATGGTGATCTTTTCAACTCACCTCAGCAATAGCAACTGCTTAATTCATTTGTGGTCAAAATGTTGGTTGTTTTAATTATCGAAGCTTACTCTTGGATCTGATAAACTAATTCAATCATCTTAATACATCCATTTGATATGTGACTTTAAATATCCCTGTAAACTGCTCGTATGCATATCACATGTCACTACGCTAGGATGGATGGGCATAACATTGGATTTTTTCGGCCTCATAATTGAAATGCATCCCGCCGCATTGCGCATGTACACAACTAGTATATATATATATATATGGGTTAAATCATGTGAGAACCAAATCAAGATATGAGAGAGAGAGTTAGAGAGAGTGAGGGTGAGTGAGAGAGAGGGGGCTCGATTATAGAAGAAGAATCACAACGGTAGCAACTCGATCCTTCGGTCTAAGTCCTACCAATATTCGAATCAAGTCTCGTTTTTGTTTTTCAATTTCCCGGATTCTAAGGAAGTTGGAGAGCTTTGGAGGATTTTCAAGAACTATGGCGTGGTTAAAGACATCTACATGGCAAGAAGAAGATTGGATTGCGGTAAACAATTTGGTTTTGTTCGTTTCAAGAGGGAGATCGGGAACTCGGACCTGGAGAGAAGGTTAAAAAACATTTGTGTGTCTCCCAGAAATAAGCAAACAGATCAAGATGAATAACAAGAATCAATTCCAAATGTCATATGTATTTTGTGAATCCCAGATTGCTCAAGTAACAATGAATAATTGAAATATTAATTGTATTGAATGATTGAGAGAGTTACAAACATAGGATTGAAAAACAAAGTCTCTCTAAACCTGATAAGCACATAATACAGTTTCTCTCAACTTCTAACCCTAATGATTAGAAAACAAACATTAAATACTCAGGCTAAAACCCTAAAGGCTTAAGGCCTAATAAGCAAAACAAAGCCCAATAATAAAATAAAAAGCTTTTACAATGCGATTAATAATTAACAAATAAACTATATAAATAATTTATATAACTTTCCACGCACTAGGACTTTCAGTCCTAACAATCTCCCCCTAAAGTTGTATAAAGGATTTATCCCTTTGAAATCTTCAGGTATTGATCTTCTCTCCTTCTTAAATCTCTGAAAAACTTTGGTGTTGCTTGTCTTCATGTCATTCCAAGTTCCCCTTGAATAAAGCTCTTGGACTTCATATATTCAACTTTGTAACCAGATTCAATATACCATAGTCTCGACTGAATGCACTATTGAGCAACTTTCAACTGTAGAAACTCAACACATCAGATCAGCACACAAGAAAGATAATGTGCGAGTTATGTGACATTCCACAGTGCATCTTCAGTTTAAAAACAAAGAATCTGTTTCTGAACCGCGAGTTGAATTGAATTTAAGCTTAAGAACATGTAGAACCAATATGCTCGTAGGAGGAATCAACTTGTAGCAAACACCACTTGATAAAGAATAGAAGAACCAATGTAATCTTGAAATCCATGGCTTTTCAACCTCAGATTTAAGAAAATAAGATAATGTTGCTCCCCCTCCGCTTTTGCTCACTCCCCCTCAACATGATAATCTGTCTTTGAAACTTGTGTCTTTGTTATTGCATTCTCCCCCTCATGATGATTAAGAGAATCCTAAGAATCATGTATGTTCAAAGACTATATGTACGAGCAGCACAATATCAGATAAAACGTTTAGTAACCAAGATGGGGTAATCAACTAACAAAGAAACACATTAGTAACTGTTATCACAACAATTAAAAATAATTGTGTGGCCTATTTTTAGAGTTGGCAAGGGGGTATCTCTGATAGGACTTCCAGTTATCACTGAAGTAAAATACTAAAAATTACTTCTCAAACTGTTCCGGCTATATCACACAAATATGCGATTGGAATCACAAAGATTCGTGCGTATGTGAAAGAAATATAAATATGTATCTGTTAGGCTCAAATATTGATTTAACCTGGGACGCAGGTTCATAAATCAATAGACACAGTGAGATGAATATGAAGTTCGGAGACCGGAGCTGATGTCTTCCTTTTTCAATATCTAAGTCCTCCGAGTGAGGAATAGATAGATTATGTGCTAAATCTCCGTGAATATATGAAACAAGTACCTTTTGTGAGATACTTGAGTGGCTAGGTGGGGTGACACGAGTTATCGACATTGGGTCCATGTCTGTTTCAATATCCATCTCCAAAGAATGGGAATGAATAGATTATGTGGTAACCCGGATAACTGACTCGGTTTGGTAAGGACCAATAATTCTTTTAAGTCATGTCACATCCTCACCATATTGTTTTCACTCCGAACTCATCTATCAAGCTAGACCCCTCACTGATATCTATGAAGGATGTGTTTCTTGGGTAGGTCCTTCCGGTTCTGGATTGACCATATAAACATTATAAGCCCTAACACTCATTTAGCTCACCAAAATAAAGCATTGAAGTGCCCATTGAAGTACGAGTTCTGACTTGATGTAATCAGAAGTCAATAAACATTTAAGAACGAGTCCTGAACTAAAGTGTTCAGAAGTCGAGATGAAAGTTTAAAGGAAAAACCTGGTACTCCCCCTCAAAAGATGGCATAACCCTTGATTGTAGTCATGTGACGTGAATAATCTGAATTAAAGCCCACATGACATTCCTGCAAAACAGATTAGACAGATTTTGGTTTTGGTATCCATGCTTTGATGGATCCTTGATGGTTAGTGGCCTTAGCTTTGAAGCTATGAAACTGGGGATTGGGGATACTATAAGTACCATACCAGCTATTGACATACCTGGAATCCACAAAGTCACTATTTCCACAATAAGTGCAACAAATATTTGATCAGTTTAGACTGATCAACTTAGTTGTGGAATAAACATGAGTCGGTGACTTTGAATCAACTACAGCGGATTTGTATGACGTGTTTCCATCAATGTCTTCTGTAGTTGATTTCTTTTTCTAAACCATTTTCACTTTTCGAAACACTTGATTATCTGTATTATCAACAAGAGAATTATAGAAAAGATTTGAAGGGCGAATCCGATCTTTTGAAAACTCATTTGATTTGACACAACTCATTCTCTTTTTAAGCTTTGTGCCCAACTCAGATTATCAACATTTTCACCATTAACTTGCATAAACATGTTGTAATTATTTTCCAATCTGGCTTCAAGAACTACAATCTTGGTTTTGAGATCAAAAATTTATTGTTGATAAGCAGAATAAGACATTGTTACTTGAACAAAATGATCGTAAGACGATCGCGATTTGATTCAAGAAAGGTATAGAGGAACGAATAACACTCTAAGACGACACTTTAAGATAAGGAAAAATAACCTCTATTAAAGAAAAAAAAGGATTTAAAAATAAAACAGAAAACAGTCTGGGCTTCGGTAGAAGAGGGTTTGGCAAGGGAACCGGGTTTGGGAAAGAAAGTAGGTGTAAGTAGCGACTTGGGTTTGGATGGGGGGACTTAGGTTTGGGATTAAAAGCGGGTATGAGGAGCGACTTGGGTTTGGGATAAAAAAAAGGGTTCGAGAGAGTGAGAGATGAGAGGGGTTCGGTTGATTGGCAGGAGAAGAGGGGTTCGAGTGATTGAGAGATGAGGGTTTCAGGATAAAAAAGAGAGGTTCAAGATAAATATTTTTTTTATAAAAAATAAAAAAAATAATTATGCAAAAAAAATAAAAATAACACAAAATAATTTATTCGCGAGAACAGGGCTTCGCGGGTGGAAGAGGGGTGGAAGAGGGCTTCGGGTGGAAGAGGGCTTCACGGGTGGAAGAGGGCTTCGTGGGTGGAAGAGTGCTTCGGGTGGAAGAGGGGTGGAAGAGGGCTTCGCGGGTTGGAAGAGGGGTTGGGAAGAGGGCTTCGGGTGGGAAGAGGGCTTCGCGAGGAGAGGGCTTCGCGGGGAGAGGGCTTCACGGGAAGAGGGCTTCGCGGGGAGAGGGCTTCGCAGGTGGAAGAGGGCTTCGCGGGGAGAGGTATTCGGGAAGAGGGCTTCGGGTGGGAAGAGGGCTTCGGGTGGGAAGAGGGCTTCGTGGGTGGGAAGAGATGGGAAGAGGGCTTCGCGGGTGGGAAGAGGGCTTCGCGGTTGGGAAGAGGGTTTCGGGTGGGAAGAGGGCTTCGCGGTTAGAAAGAGGGCTTCTCTAGGAGAGGGCTTCGCGGGGAGAGGGCTTCGCGGGGAGAGGGCTTCGGGAAGAGGGCTTCGCGAGGAGAGGGCTTGGGAGGTGAGGGATTGGGAGGAGATGGTTTGGTAACAACCTGGCTTGGGAACAACAGGGCTTGACGACGCACACTTATTGTCGACCCCAAACTCAAAATTAAAAACTTTTAATCGAAAACTAATGAAACTTAGCAATTTTAACCGATTAAACCCAGAATTCTAACACACTTTTTCACTAGATTTTCAACCAAAACACGGATTTTCAATCGAAAAATCAAGAACACAGACTTGAGATTTTAGATTCATAAAAACCCAAAATTCAAGATAAATACTCCGAATCAGAAGACGAGACTTTACCAATCACTTAATCTAACTAAACTAATGAGATTTGGTGCAACTAGACTTAAAGATTTAGCAAAAATCAAGAAACCCAGAAATCAATTGAGAAGTCGATCGACATAGAGAAGAGCAAAAAAATTACCTTTTTCGAATCAAATCTTCGTCTCTTTGCTCTGATACCAATTGTGAATCCCAGATTGCTCAAGTAACAATGAATAATTGAAAGATTAATTGTATTGAATGATTGAGAGAGTTACAAACATAGGATTGAAAAGCAAACTCTCTCTGAACCTGATAAGCACACAATACAATTTCTCTCAACTTCTAACCCTAATGATTAGAAAACAAACATTAAATACTCAGGCTATAACCCTAAAGGCCTAAGGCCCAATAAGCAAAACAAAGCCCAAAAAGCCTTACAAATTCGCCTGTAAAATGCCTTAAAGATTTGCCTGAAAAGCCTTCCAGATTCTCCTAAAAAACCTTCCAGATTGGCCTATAAAAAGCCTCCAAGATTCGCCTGTAAAAAGCCTTACAGATTCGCCTAAAAAGCCTTTCAGATTCTCCTGAAAAGCCCTCCAGATTCGCCTAAAAAGAATTTAAGACCATCCCTGTCACTTGTATATATAAGATGGACTTTGAGATCCATGTATCACAACATTTAAGGCAAAATTTCTCTTCTTACTTACTAAGCATAAAAACATGGCTGGAAACGCATCGTATTCAAAACCTCCCTCTTCCCAGGGCATTCCTGCAAAGGTCTTAGAAAAAATTCAAAAACTTGAAGTGGAGAGAAAAGATAAACGAGAAGTAGACGAACGCGCTTGTAGTAAGGGATGAGGTTTTTGCCTCAATAGACGAAAAACACAAAACCATTGCAAAGATGTACAACTAGATTGAAAAAGATGACACTCGTGCCAAAGAGATGAGCAAAAAAGTTCCAAAATATTTTAGCAGTATCAAGAGAAAACGACACTGCTCGAGCACTGAAATCACTTTATCATTAAAGTGATTGTTGTTGTTTCGTTGTACTTGTTGTTGTTGCACTATCTGTTTCTGTTGTACTGTTTCATTCCAATCCTTTTGCTTCGAAGTTTGTTTTGTTTTAGTGGCTCTGGTTTAAGGTCGTCGTTTCTATGTTTGTTTAGATGAATTTGTTCATGTTGTACCGGTTGTTTTTGAACTCTATCAATTTTTTATTTTGTTGCTGATACTTATTTTGTAGTAGTATAAAAATATAAACACATCCAACCACAAAATAGATTAGACGATTTTATTCATGAAACAAAAGCATAGAAACTACAGGTAGGAAACGATAACACAGAAACTCCAGGTATAAACTACCAACATAGAAACTCCAAATACGAAACCAACAACACTAACACCATCTAAGGATATAGTTATTTACATTTATCAATCCAATTTTGTTTCTCTGTTACCTGCGTTTGCAGTATTGCGAACTCTTGCATAATCTGGTTGACTTGTTCGTTGTCGTAGTGAATACCATCTTCTTTCTCTTTTATCTACCTCTTCAACCTTTTTACCTCCTCATTGTCCGCGTCGATCCTTCTCAAGTGTCCATCCTTCTTGGGCATCATTTCCTTCCACTCTTTTGTGAGTTGTTTGATCTCCGCTTCACTTTTCTCTATCACTTTTTTCAGTCTCGAGGGCATTGTTTGTGAAGACGGTGGGTTTGAAGATATGCATTTCCAGCCATGTGTTTGGTGAAAGAGGAGACTATTATGATATCAAAATGGTGTATGGATGTTGTGACTTTTACAGTTGGTATAAACACGGGTATTTATAGCCACAAAGAGCAATTGGGTCAACAGAAACCTTGAGCCTTTTCTGGGGAATATTGCAGGCTTTGCAGGGGAATCTGGCAGCCTTTTACAGGTGAATCAGGCAGGCTTTGTAGAGGAATCCTTGGATGCTTTGCAGGCGAATCATTTCAGCCTTTGTAGGCTAATCTTACAGGCTTTGCAGGGGAATCCTTTCAGCCTTTGCAGGGGAATCCTGGCAGGCACTTTGCAGGCGAATCTTTTGACCATATGCACAAAAGCGATCACGAACCTATCTTGGCATCGACTATAAGTAAATGCTCTGGTGAAGTAGTAATTCACAACTTGCTATCTATCCTTTCTACCCTCTACACCATTTATAAACATTCTATACTTTTTCATAACACTATGGCTGGATGTTCATGATCTAAGGGGAAAAGGTCAGAAAATGGGGTTGGCACTTCACGGTCCGCCCACAACCAACCATTGAATGATGGAGTTTTCCGGAGTGACTGGAAGGCACCCGAAACAACGGAGGAATGGACGCAGTTTGGGAGAACTGCAACCAATTACCCAATTACGGATCAGTAGAGATAACAATATCACAATGCACGGGAGGCATACTACGCTCATGGGGGAGATGAACCACAACGTATCAATCTACCCAGCGGGGGGGCCTACCAATGTCTCAAGTAATGCCTGCTAGGTTGAAACAGTCATGTGATGAGGCGAATGCGGATATAGAGAAGATAAGAAGGATGTGTCTACGCAACATGGACATTTAGAAAAACAAAGAGGAGTGTCTTACGGGGAAGAAGCAGTTCCTGGCACAAATGAAGCGCGAGGTTAGGGAGATGCAACGAGAGATTGATGAGATAGAAGATGAAGTAAAAGAAATCAGAGAGAGCTACACCGGCATGGAGGAGGTGATCAGGGAAAGGTCTGACTGGATCATCAAGATCTAGAAAATCTACCTGTAGTAGGTTTCTCCAAGTGTGGTTGTTGTATGGATGCACTTTATCCGTTTTCTTTGATTTCAATAAAAGGATGCTTTAATGTTTACTTTACTAAATACCAGAAGAAAACTTAACAAGCACGATAAGGTAGATAAAATCAACATTGAACATAAAAACAATATCACTTAGCAAGTTAGCATACAAGATGAGGTCGTTACAATAAAGTAAAGTCAATGTTAAGGTCAATGCTATCATGTCTTAGGGTTCCATATGGTTCTAGGTTTGATGGGCCCTGGGAGCGACTTCTTTGGCTACCTGAACCTCTACTCCTAGGCACGGTTGAAGGGGCAGGAGTTGGACATTCTCCATGAGTATGTCCTACTGCTCTACACCTAGTACACGTTCTCTGTATCGGACCTTCACCACGAGATGGACGCCGATCGTTCTTTCTTGGTTTCCCCGCACGTCTCTTGATTATTAACGGTGGATAACATGGCGGAAGGGGGACGTGTGGAGTCACCCATGAATGAGGGGGTCCAACCGGATTGATTACTTCATGATATGTTGACCGGTAAGTATCGGATGTGTAACAACTTATAGCTAGATCGCTGCAATCTCTATGACACATATGCCTTGCAACAGCGATGGCATGACCGCACGGTAACCCATAATACTACCATTGTAGACAATCACAAACACGGTTGACCATATCTACAGTCGCGTGATAACGGGTATCCCGAACATGGAGCTTATCATATCCAATCCCGCTTACCCTCCATTGCGCAGACTTTCCCACCCTTATGAGAATCTTCTCCTCCGCCATTGGTGTGAGATGATTACGCATTTCACCTACAAACATGTGTTAATTGTGTTACGATTTATAAAGAACACGATAAGAGCAACTAACATATAAGTTCAAGATTTCATAATTTATCAACCTCCCTTTTGCCGTCGAAGTAGGTATCACTCTTGTTGAAACGATCAGAAGTACTCCGTAAGTCCGACAATCGGTAATCTACGAGCAAAACGGGAGAGTGCACTCACCGACTCTGCACTATTGGAGGTCATTATGTTATACCACTGTGCAGGAAAATGGGCCCTTGACCAGGTCCTTACCAGCAGCGTCCATAACTTGTGCTCCATGATCTACTTCAAATCGTAGTGCATTCATGTACCGGTCAAACTCCCTAATCGTAAATGCTTTGCATGCCTTCCAGTAGGTCGTGCTATTTTTTGTAATATGCTTGTCCACGCTTTTCACGTTCATCTCCAAATGTCGAAAACATAAGGCGTGAGGGGTCGATGGGTACACGGCAGAAATTGTGGCGCTTATGGAAGGAGCCCTGTCCGACATAAACACCAACCCTTCTGGGACTCCGATACATTCTCTAAACATGGACAGAAACCAACCCCACTCCTCCCCCGTCTCGAACTTGCCTACTCCGAAAGCCAAAGGCACAATGTTGTTATTTCCATTCATGGCAACCGCCACGAACATCATACCCAGGTAGCCCTTTAAATGGGCAGCGTCTATTATAAGGACAAGACGCATATTTGTCAAAAACATGTGGATATGCAAAAACATAGGTGGTTTCCGTTTGTAAATGTTATAATTTATAATATGTAAAGATACAACGTGCTAATATACGTACCACACATCCAAGGGCAGGGAAACACAACTCAAAACGTCCGTTTGAATCCGTCCTTATTCTGGTGCGTGTACCCGGATTCTTCAGCTCCAAATTATATAAATACGTAGGGAGTCGTTCGTACGACTCCTAGGGAGTGCCTCTCACCATTAGTAGTGCCTTGCATCGTACACGCCATCCTTGGTGGTAACCAATGTTGATCCCGTACTGCTGGTTTATATCGTTGACGATGTCCTTCGGCCGAAATGCCCTGCTAGCGTCAAGAAACTTGCATTTCAGTATGTGGCCCAAAGTCCTTTTGTTGACCTATCGGTGGCGGGCATTCAGTTGCGTCCTCGAACAAGTGTGTACTTCGTGCAACTTTCTAACAACAAACAGCCATCCTTTAGGGCCCACGAACTTCGCCGACATAAACCATTCGCAATTTTTTTGGTCACATACAACCTCGTATCTGCTTTTGTCAGATTTCTTCGTTTTAAACACGAAACCCTCTTCCAAGAACTTAATTCCAAGCTGTATGGCCATTTCCTCCTTCATATCTAATATCTTACCTTCACGTATATTTGTATTGCGATTGTAGGGTGCGGGTTGGTAGGATGGTATATAGGTCTCTAGGTTTGGAAGGGAATGAGGCATATCAAAATAATCGTTTAACTCACCAAATGATTTATTGCTAGGGGTATATGTTTCTTCTTATTCGTCCTCATCATTATCGGTATTTGATATGTCCATATCAGATATACCCAGTGTGAAAACATGAGTTTCATCATCAACAACTCCAGCAAACCGTCTTTCTTGGTCTTCTTCTTCTCATTCTTCTTGTTCTTCCTCTTCTGGATGCGTCTCCAGAACAACATCGGGATAAGACTCGTTAGGACGATATGTATGATCCGAATAAAGTGGTGCGTCGTAGGATGCCTGAAATTGAGAATCAGGCTCCAGTTGACTACCACCGACATGGATTTCGTCATCATATTCCTCATTACTTCCGTCATCATCTTCGTCATCACCTTCGTCGCACATCAATGGTGCAACATATACAAAAAGTTCTGGAGGTATTTCTGAATCGGCTGCAACTTGCATAAAACAAAGGATTTGTTCATCGTTGGTTAGCTCCACCATTGAGCGATCTTCACATTTGAACACCAACTTGCAAGCAGCAGAATCTTCGATTCCACATTTTCCCATGGCATAATCAATAAACTTCTTATATGAATCGATTACTGGAAGTACACCACGCCTTGTGTATCCAATAAAATCCCACTCATTGTTGTTTTGCACCCATTGACCATCGTAACATAAATAGAGCCTAGCTTTTTCAACAAGTAAACTCATTTTTTCAGTAGTATGAAAAATGAAACAATTCAAATGATGAAAAAGAGAGCAAGAAAGAACAATGGAATGGATGTGATGAACGAATTTGGCTTACATCTTACTGATCTTTATAGACGAAATTGAATGGAGAAGATGAATATGAACCACAGATTCAATGACAATAGTACAATTATTGTATGACAATCAGACCAAAGTGTGGAAAACAACATGCAAAAAAAACGTGAAAAACAGTTAAAATCACATAAAATCATAGACCCTGAACCCTAATTTCCCAAACCCTAATAATTTAGAGGGTGTAATCGCGGCCTTACATGACTTTCGCGGCCCTAACCCCGCGATCCAAGCCCAACCCTGCGATCCAAGCCAAAATCGCGGGGTTAAGTCCACGATGTCAGATCCTTAGGCCAACCTCGTGATCGAGGTGTAAAATCGCGGGCTAAATGGGTATTTTCGCAAAAAAGAGAGATTTTGGACATTTCGATAACTGATTTTTAATTTATGGGCATTTTAATTAAATTCCCTTTTAAAATCTCCAAACTTTTTTACATTTCTTTTTAAAATCATTTATGAAGTGTTGATTTTGGTGATCACGTTTTTTCATTATTAAAAGGTATTTAAACAATAATCAACCATTTTTACGAAATTTGTAACGGGCCAAAAATTTCGATTTGTTAGTACATAAAATGTCAACTATGCTCATTTAATTGATTCTAAAATTCACAAACACGTTTTAAATTTACATATATATATATATATATATATATGATATTTGACTTTTTACATAAGAAACATTTACTATGAATCAAATATTTAACATGTTTTTCCAATTAAAAACAAAATAAAAGGACTTCATAGACCAAAATAAACATTATTAGGTAAATTTAATTCTTTTAGGATTAATTAATTGCTTATAGAGATAATTAACTAAATTTATCCCCAATAAATTTAACAAAGTTAGATTGTTATTTTTATTTTTTTTTCATTTACGTGGGTTGGGTTGGACGGTTTGGGACATTTTTACAATCCAACCCAATTATGGCAGTTTGGAAAAACTTAACCCAACCCAACTCTTTCAAAAGTATAACCCAACCCTTGCGGGTTAGGCGGGTTGGGCGGGTTGCATAAAATTGTAAAATGAAGTACGATAAATACTACTAAGAATATACAAACGTTTAGCAAACCAAGAGGTTATTTGGTTAGCATTTAGCAGTGCTAGGGCTGTAAATGAACCAAATGTTCGGCGAACCATACGGGAGAATTTCGTTTATATTCGTTTATTTAAGAATTGATCGAACATGAATACATCTTTTTGTTCGTTTAGTTAAATGAACGAACATGAACAATGAGCTCGTTCGTTCATTTACGTTCGTTAATGTCTGTTTACGTTTGTTTATATATATATATATATATTATGATATTAATATGTAAAATCATTAATTATATTAAAATTTAAGAATTCCTTTTTTTTATTCATAAATTTACCCTATTTTTCATTTTGTTATGTTATTTCGGAACGAAATGATAATTAATAATTTTTTTTTGTTCATTTGTGTTTGTTCGTTTATGTTCGTCTGTTTACGTTCATTTAGCATCTTAACGAACAAACGTAAATGAACACGAACAAACGCATGTTCTTAACGAACGCATATGAACACAAAAAATTACGTTCTTTTACCGTTCGTATTCATTCATTTGTTTGGTTAATTTTTTGAACGAACACGAACAAGTCTCCATTAGTTTGTCCGGTTAACTAAATGTATTATATATATAATGTATATAATATAGTTTGGGCTATAAATTTGCTTAAATAGACTAGTTGTTTTTATTCTTGTATTATATATATATATATATATATATATATATAGAGAGAGAGAGAGAGAGAGAGAGAGAGAGTCGGATTCAAACAAGAACAGTGTCTATTTAAAAGAACATGAGAACTAACAAAATTATTAGTGATTTTACATTAACACACGAAAAAAAGACTTTAGCCGCGGCTTCAGGTTCACGTAGCTTTTTTGCACGTTAATGTAAAATCACTAATGATTTTGTTAGTTCTCGTGTTCTTTTAAATAGTTATTGTTCTCGTTTGATCCTCCTTTTATATATATATATATATATATATCATTGTATAAAAATTATATATTAACGGCGGGTTGACGGGTTGAATAAATCGTAACCCAATTTCAACCCTCTTAATTTGCGGATTGACGGTTTGGCGGGTAGACGGTTTGGCGGTTGGACGGGTTGGGTTTAATTGGGTTGTTAGCGGTTTGGGTTGGACGGGTTTCGCGGGTTGAAGGTCTTTTGTACACCCCTAATGACAACCACTAAGTTATATTATTTAAAAAAAAGTAGTAAAATTCAAGAACTTCCTAGATATTTTCAAACATTACTTAACAAGGGTTGTGGTGGTTAAGGCCATGGGGATATGGTGGAATATTTCATATGTCCAGGATTCGAATCCAGACGTACACAACAATTGTGACCACTGAGGTTTAATCAGAACTAATGTCTTACAGTCAATAATTTGTCAATGGATTAGTCTAGGCATAGCCTAGGACACCCTTCAAAAAAGAAAACGATTGAATTCAAATAAGAACCACAAATTTATTGAGAACTTGAGAAACTAACTATTTATAATATATAATAATGAAAAAAATGTTCATGATAAATGTCGATAGATATTTATGATGCACAATGATTCATGATAAAAGTACATGACATTAATGATAAAAATAAATGATATCTATGAAAAAAAAACCTATAATATCATGATAAAATTGTATTAAATCATAAATAATGAAATTGTATGATAATTATGATGAAAAATATTCATGACTATTTATCCTGAGTAGTTGACTATCGTTTAATATGCAAAAATATATGTATAGGATAAGAGGGTAGAATTAAATATGAGAGATTGGACATGAGTGTAGCAATTGTTGTAGTGGTAAAGTGTTATAGAACCAACCCTTTCTACGAGGTAAATCGTTAAAGGTAATAAAAAGCAAATTGGGTGGCGTTGTCGTTGGTGGCCAATAAGACTAAAGAGTGGGGATATATATATATATATATATATATATATAGATATATATATATATATAGATATATATATAGAGGTAATAAAAAGCAAATTGGGTGGCGTTGTCGTTGGTGGCCTATAAGACTAAAGAGTGGGGATATATATATATATATATATATATATATATATATAGGAAGAGGTTCATTTTATATGAGAAATAGAGAAGTAATCTTAGTCATTCATCTGGTCAACATTTGCGGCTTTGACCGCGAAGCACCGGATAATTCCTTGTGTGGTCTATAGAAGGTAGAGGGGTAATTTCATAAAATACACGGGATGAGTTCATATATGAATCTGTATGAATCACAAAGATTCATATATGAATCTGTTAATTAGTTCAACTGATTCATATATGAATCTTTGTGATTCACAAAGGTTCATATATGAATCTTTGTGATTCATACAGATTCATATATGAATCACAAAGATTCATATATGAATCTGTTAGTTAGTTCAACTGATTCATATATGAATCACAAAGGTTCATATATGAATCAGTTAAAAGAGTTCAGTTGTGAATTGCACTGGTTCATATATGAACATATAGTTCATATGTGAATTATACATGTTCATATATGAACACAGCCCGTGTGTTTTGTAAAATTTACGAAATTGTCCTTCTATTTTTGGGATAGCCGCAACTTTTGACCAGTCAAAACCGCAACTTTTGACTGGTCAAAGCCGCAATATTTGACTAGTCAAATCCAATCTTGACCATATGAATGGCTAAGATTACTTCTCTATTTCTCATATATTTATCATTTCTCAAATGAACCAAACAATATATATATATATATATATATATATATATATATATATATCACTTTATAACCACTTAAAATTTGGTTCTCATGGCTGGATCCAAACCTATATTTCATGACGTACAATGTGTACCTCCACTTGATCCTCGACCTAATCTTCCATTACATTCCTTCTTTTTCTCCTATCCAATCACATCATTCAGTGGGTTTGAAATATACACAAAATATATGTTTTGAGTTTTATTTTGACTAGATTTGAATCATTTTTCCTTAATACATGTTCAAGCTGATGCATTCTTTACTCAATGACTCTTTTGAAGAACAATATAATGGAGTTACACGTTTCACATGATATCAATCCAATGTCTATCACTCTAGGACTTCGATACACATAGAAAGTTTGTGTCTGTCTAACCTCCTTTCAAATGGCGGATCCCTTTAGCGGCCTTTGGAGGCCATGGCCCACCAGATAGCTCAACTTTTATACGAAATTGATATATAAGTATTTGGCCTCTTTACTTTTAGTATTTAAACAATTGGTTTGTTTTTTTGGACTCTTCATACCTAATACCTAATATAATGACCCAAATATATATGAAGTATTTGTCTAATTATGAATTGATTATCTAATGAGATTTAGAGTTATATAACATAGTAATTTTATATCTAAATATATGGACCGTAGATATTATGGTTATGAAATATATTGATTAGAGATTTCGCAGATGAAAAGTTATGATGGAAAAAAAAAGGTTGACTTAGTGGGGAATGCATAGACATAGTGGTTTAGTAGTTTAAATGCCAACTAATTGATTATGTAGAAAATAAAGTACATGAACTTCTAAACATATATGGCTAAGCGAATATGTAGTCATGACCATTACGCTCAATAATCTATAAATAAAAGTACCTAAAAGTTCTAAGCAAGTAGTGTTAGTTGGATCATATAAGAAATTACAGTTTCAAAAAAGAACTAAAAACAACATATAATTTATCGAACCCAAAGTAGGAAATTGGTCAAGTAGTTTTTAAATCGATTAAGAACAATGATTGAGAAATAAAGAAACCCAAATGACCTATTACAACTTCAATACCGTGCTTTCGGAACCAAAATACATATCGTATAACCAAATCCCTTTAGCATGTCGAATCAACTTCAAATCACATGACCTATATATCATCTCAAAAAATTACTTTTGTTGCTCAAACTATGGTTTTAAATAACTTGTTATGGCCTCGTTATGGCGCGTTATGGAGTCGAGGCTCGCGTTTAGCGCTACGTTAACCCTTGTGGCTCCACTATAAGGCTTGGTTTCCGTTGTAACGCATTATTATGACACATTATGATGCGTTATTTAGAACGAATTGGACTCCAAGCGTATAAGCTAGACTTGCCGCCGAAGATGGAGGGGATCCATCATACCTTCACGTCTAGTATTTACGTAAATGTTTGGCCGAGGAATAAAGCGTCATTCCCTTATCGAAAATTCGAGTGGACGGAGGTCAACGTTGCGTGGAAGAACTGGAAGCCATATTAGAATCGAAAATGAAGAAAATGCTTCATAAGGAGGTAACCATGGTTAAAATCCAATAGAAGCACCATCGGGTGCAAACGTCACTTGGGAGGCCGAAGAAGACATGAAGAAGCGATATCATTTACTTGTTCGAGTAGAGCGAGATTTCGAGGATGAAATCCTTTTCAAGGTGGGGAGGATTGTAACACCCATAAAACTATGTTAGCTTACTTTCTTAAATCCTTTCTTTGATTAGAATGTGTAACCTTGCGTGACTTACTGGTAGCGGAAAATCGTATAGGTCTGCAACGTGGCCACTATGTTGCCATAGTGGCGGTGCAAGTGCACACCAGACACTATGATCGCTATTAAGTAATAAAGTGGTAGAGTATCGAGATCGTTTCCACAGGGACTAGTCAACTAAGAATCAGAGAACTTTCATGAACTTCTAATGCTTGTTTGAGTTTTGAGAACAATATCAATATTTGTGAGTTTTAAGCAAACTAAACAACGATTAAAAGGGATTAACAAGATAAAAGGTAGGATGTGGGTACAAGCATTAACTAAGACTGATGTAGTAACGATATGGTCAGAAACAAAATGACACACAGTATCTTTAAAAACCCCTTTCTCTCGAAAGTGAGTTTCCTCGGAACGTGGCCACGTTGCACCCACAAAGTCACCACTTTCACCAACTCAAGACTTGCCGACTTAACTAAGTAAACCTCTAAGGATTTCAATTCCACCAGTATGGATATAGAAGCCCAAATCTCTTTGTGACACCTATATCGACCGACATTTTGAACCTTAGTTGAAGTCATGCAAAAACCAGTATCTCTACGTGGTTATAAAAGACTTTCTCAAATCTTCTTTGCATCACTCAAGCCGTATTTCGGATCCACCCCTCTCGATGTCTAAGATCTAATATTAACACTAACAAGTGATCGGCTTGTCCGCGTTGAGTTGAAGTCCCGACTCGAGCGACCAAGTCTAAGAGTTAGCAAAGATGGAAACATCCAAGTGTTGCCTACTAGTCTTAGCCTTGGCTCATACCCACACCCAAAGGGGTGTTTAGATCATAATAAAAATAAAAGACATAAGAGAATAAGGAGAGAACATGAACATAAATTGCATAAATGAAACTTAAAGTTTGTCACCAAAGTGCCCACAACGTGGCGACAACTGATACAGGAAATTACAAGAATTAAATCCACTACACTACAAGCTTTAAAGAGAGAATGTAAACTAAATGTAAAGCTGCAGGTAGTATTAAATGCTCCTGGAAGTGAAGATGCTGAAATGGTGCCTCCCAAACCTCAATTTATAGCCCAAGGAAGAAGAAGTGTTGATGTGACAAATCCTAAAAAGTAGCTTTAAGGAGGACTATTGGACCTTCCTTTGACTTACACCTTTTGTCTTCTTCCTTGATTATTCTTGTGAAAGAGCAGAAACCTCTTTATTTTTCTTCAAAAGGCAATCTTTCCATAAATGGCCAAGACTTATCCACAATTTTCAGCGAACGCTGCAACGTGGTGACAACGTGGCTACGTTCTACACAAAAAGTTAGTAAAACCGAAATTTTTGAAACCTTGAGACTTCATCACCATGTTTGAACATTTAAGACCAAACGAAGGAGGTAGGGGAAAAATGGGTGAAAATGTGGTAAAATGAATATGAAAAGAGATAAATTAACAAGATTTGAGAGTTATCACACCCCAAACTTGAGTAATTACTTGTCCTAAAGTAAAAAGAAAAGAATGAAAGAAAAGAACTCGAATGATGACCAAAAAGGGTTGACTAAACTTTCTTTTGAATGGAAAAACTCATACCGAATATTTCGATGAATCTTGGTTTGAATGAAGCATTCTCGTTCGAAAAAGTACCACCTCCTTTCATGCATCCCATAAATTTGACTTTAGTCAATAGGGCTTGCTTTGGGCTTGTGTATTTGGGTTTTCTATTTAATTGTTCGATATGACCCCCAAACTTGTCTTTTTGCACGGCTCCAATTCTCTTTGGTTTTTGGCGAATAGTTCTTTGTATTACCTTTATCACTTGATTTTTGACTGATCCTATTTGGATTTATATTTCATTTTTGTGCTTGCTACCAAAGTGGTGATAGAGTGGCCACTTTGGCTTTTGGGTCATTAGAAAAAAAAAAAACTGTTTCTGTTTTAGCAACAGTCCCCACCCCCCAAACAGAAACCTTCAATGTCCTCATTGAAAAATGTAAGACATTGAGTTTGATAATTTATAGGCTAGGTTTCAAGTGGAAAAGTGTTTGGGATAAAGAATACGAAAAATGGCCTAAATCATTTTAAAGTCAAAAAATTCATGGTATCAATCCAGTAAACGGACCTACAAAAGAGACGAATAACGAGCTAAAAATACCATGATCATGAAACATCTAAGTATTAATTATCCAAGATGACGAGAAATAAAACCAAGTTTAACAACCCACAAAGTTCGAGTTAGAGGGAACAAACGAAAAACACCACAAAGGATCCAACATATACAACAAAAGAAAAGTTCAAACCGTAGTGATGATGAATCAAGGGTGCTCATGGTTCACTGACCTCAACAGAAGGGCCAGCCTCGGGCGCGGCAGTTGCGGGCGGATCGGAGGCAATATGGGCAGGCAGAGGGCTGTTGTGTCGCGGAGCGAGTGGGATAATAACTTGCTGGGGACAGAGGCCCAGTGGGAACCGCGGAAGAGTCAATGCTTTACTGTAACACCCTGGATTTTCATTATATATATATATTTATATCGTTGTATTCTTGCGTTTACCTTTTGTCGTAAACGCCGAGTTTTGAATCGAGAGCTAGTGTTTGGGTTTTGGTTGAAATTGTGGGAAACAGAGAGTTACGCGGGCTATGCCACGGCTTGTAGGCCGCGAGGTAAGTCGCGTAACCCTCTGGAGGATTCCCAGATTTGTTGACACGCGCGGGCTAGGCCGCGGCTAGTAAGCCGCGAGCTAAGCCGCGTGACCCACTGGAGTATTCCAGTTTTGTGGCACGCGCGACTTTTTTCGCGGCTTGAAGGCCGCAGTGTAAGTCACGCAACCCTCTGGCCGACTTAAAGGTTGTCAGCCACAAATATCTCTTTGCTGATGTTTTCTCTCTCTCTCTCTCTTCAAATCTCTATCCCTCTAAGATTCTCTTTGGTTTCTTCGATCTTTGAAGCTCCGTTGATAGCTAGTATTAAGTGCATTGCTCGGGGTTTCGGTGTAGAAAGCTTCACCTATTCGTCATGGTCGATATCTGGTTTTTCGGGTTTTCGTATAAACCTGTTTGGTGAGTTCCTACTATCATTTTAAAAACTGTATACATATCAAAAGCTACCTTTTGGAACTCCTATATATCTCCATGGTTTCAGATCTAAGTTTTCTGCATATTTGATATAACTTGAGTTTTGGGAGATTTTAGGGTTCCCGATCATTTTCGATTAAAATGATGGGTTCATCTTATTTGAAGTAAAAGGATGTTTTACTTGCACATTTATGTGGGTTACTTGAAAGAATGTTTAAAGTTCATTTTGATGATTTTCATTCTTACCAGAAATTAAACTTGAAAATGCATTTTTGTTTATAAATGTTATTTTATACCAAATGACTATCTATGGTTGGTCACAAATGTTGTTGTGACAAGTCTGCACCATTACTAGTGGATCCCTAGGTATTGAGTCGACTTATATTTGGGATGTTTTCCCCTATTTGTAAAATGGATGTTTATGATCCTCGGGGGCCATTTGGTACGGTTGAAACCGGTTACTAGCTATGGATCATAATTCCCCTCTTTGTAGCTACAGATGCATATGATCCTCGGGGGCCATTTAGTACGGTTATGTGAGACCGGTTACTAGCCATGGGTCATAGTGTAGTCCTGGTGAACGAGTATACCTTGGTTTCCTCAGGGGCCCTACCTCACATCGTAGTACGGACCTGTGAGTTCGTGGCCATGGATTCCAAGTGTTTAGCTCATAACTCGGATTGTGGCCTACTTTGTGTTACGCTACAATACTTGGTAAAATGGTTATCTTTGGTCACTTGATGACGAGTTTTGTATCAAAAAGGCCCGGTTGTGGCAAAGGTTTCATTTGTAAAACTAAACCTTATTGGAAAGATTATCTTATGATACAATTGTTTATGTTTCTTGAAATTTATAAACTGTATGTTCTCACTAGGCTTTTTAAGCCTAACACTTTTTCCCTAATGATATGTATTCAGGTTCTCGTTAGCGGCAGGTTTCCAATGGTTTAAGTGCCGGGACTGATCCTGAGGGTTTTTTTTAGATGTTTAATATTGGATTGTTGGGCATTGTTAAGTCCCACATTTTGGATGATTCTGGATCAACAACTGGTGTAATCTAGATAGTATATGTTTAGATTGGTTTGTTGTTGGGATCCTTATCCGTATTCAGATTTTTGTAAAGGTTAAGTACAGTTCCCCTTTTTGGGAGGTTTATACCTTTGGTTGATGCTTAATTGTACAGTTTCCGCAGTTTTAAATTTACCCTGGTTTTTAGGGTGTTACATTTACCGGATCATTTTTGTAGTAGAAGCCTTTGATAAGTCGGTTCCAATCTCGCTGATAGGTCCAGAAACGCTCATTCTTGTCTTCCATGTTGTAACACCAAAAAAATCGGGATAAACAAAAATTTTCATAAAAGGGAAACATGGTAACAAAAGATGCCATAGCATGAGCTCCTCCCAAAAGGGGAGACGATAAACAACTGTTAAGATTTCAAGTTTATAATGAATAACAATGTGAGGAAAAACAACCCTTTAATCTAAATCCTAAATAGGAACAAGATTAACACAAGTTGTGATCCAAACCAAAAATAAGCTTTCTATAAATGACGTCCCAAAAATGTCCCCAAGTTTGCATCTAAGTCATCTAGACTTTCTTGGCGGTCGCGCTGCTAAAACCTGGGATACATAACAAACCAAACAAGTGTTAGGCCAAACGGGCCTAGTGAGTTGTACATAAGCATGGCATGATATTCAAGAAACATTTTGAAGCATTAATAACGACTCCGTCCACATGGCCATACTGGAATCAATGGGGGAGATCCATCACACCAATGAGTTTTACCTCGAGTCGATGTACCTTGATGTTCGTTCGCATGAACAACATCCCAAAGGCCCGGCACACCGTCCCATTGGCGGAGGCCTTAGGTGCATATCGTCCCGGTGGCACCTAAGACTACATCCTCCTAGCACATACTCATGGTTCATCCAACATACAAATATATACTATCTATCTCTATACATATCCCGCATCAACAAGATACATATAGAAGACTGCGCATGAATTCAATCCCATGTTAGGCCCAAAACACCCAAACATGTAGGTTCAACAATAATCTTCACAAATTCCATGATATTACACCATCATACCCAATAATGACAATATTAATCAACTCAACAATTCTACATGTGAATCAATAGCCAAAAACCCCCATTAAAGATTTTAGTAAAGAAAACTCACTATCTAGGTTTTATAACAAAACCCTAGAAACTTGGGAGAAACCCTAGAAATGGATGGAGGAAGAAGATGATCTTTGAGCCTTGAGATCCTTGGTTGAAATCTTTGCTTGGAATGGCTTGATTCATGCAATAAATGTAGTGGGTGATGGTTGGTAGGTTTTAGGGTTCCATCTTGGGAAGAAGTAAATGAAGAGAGAGTTTTGAGAGGAAATGGTTGGAGAGTAAATGAGAAATGGGGGTGAAAACCCATTTAAGTTCGTCAGGCTTTTCGCGCGGGTTGTGGCGCAGATTGACCCATGCGGTGACTCGCGCCATCCACTGCTTCTCATGCGGACAGTGCACCGTGCGACTTGTGCCACGGCTTAACCCGCGCGGCAACTCGCGTGGGGCACTGTTTCTTGTATTCCCCCACTAAAACCAAAATTGGAGGGTTACACATGTCTTTGATGCTTTCGTTATGTGCTTTGAGCTGCTCCATTTGCGCCTTCTGTAATTCCAATAGTTCCTTCAACAGCAACGTTTGTTCTTCACGTTGTTCGGCCAAGACTTGTAACCAATCACTGGAGCCGTACCCCGAACTGGAGGCCGCAGGCTGTTTGGTACTTTCTTCAACAGATGGCTGTACAGACGGCTGTGATTGGGCCTCGCCTGTGAAACGACCCGAGCGCATGATGAGCTGGATAGTGCCCTGATCAATACGGGACGAACTCTTGCAAGTTTCGTCACCATCCATAAGAGGAACATACGTTGCACTCATTAATTTGGTTAGAAAAATAGGGAAATAAGCCATGAACCGGACCGGGACGCAGCATAACGGATCGCACTGAGAGCGATCGGCCCAAAGTCGTGGGCGCTGGGCAGCAGATTGTGTCGAAGAAACTGGAACTACAGGCTTGCTTCTAATGTTAGAGTTCCCGACTGAATACTCAATTTGGCTGGATCAAAATCCGTCAAAAATTGAGGTAACATCAAAGCAGTGGCTATTTCCATATTGGTTTCTGTACTAAGGGTTTCCAACAGTTTTGAAAAGTGACACGTAAAGGGTATAGGCATACCGAAAGCTTTGGATAAAGACCGGGCTTCAAAATTCAAAGTTTTACCACGGATTGCAACGGTAGTATCACCGGAGGCAGGAATGGCGGAGTAGAATTCGCGAAGCCATGAAGCATTCGCCTCCCCAGGAAAATGGATCGATTTCTCCCATTTATACGCGGCCAAATTATGCTTAATGTAGGAATACGCATTGATCAGCTAAGGATCAAAGTCGTGCTCCATTAACAATTTAGTAGCGGGTGGGGAGTTATACCTGACTTTCGGTGTTGGTTGGTTGGACCTCGTGCGCGGTTATTTAGCAATGGATGTGGAGCCACGCATCGTCCGTCGTTTAGTCTTGGCAACAGTAGTCGTCCACTCACGTTTCCTCTTGGGAACTGCCTTGGGTTCCGGGCTATAGTCCCGGTCAGAGGCTGATGAAATCGCCGACTTTTTCCCTCGATCTTCGATTATTTCTTTACGAGACGGAGTAGCTGCGATAGATTTCGATGACGAGTCTTCAGATGAGGACCCTGAAGAAGTGTTGGATGTGGCCACTTTGTCACCACTTTTGCAAGGAATGTCGACGACCTGTTGCTCATTCGGCGATGGTGGGTGAGTGACCGGAGTGCCTATGTCATCCCCAAATTATTCAAATAGATGGTATTTACTAGGTTGTTGGGACCATAAATGGGATTAAGAAAATCACCGGAGTCGCCTACACAAGGTTGAGGGTTAAAGAGGGTTGAAGGGTCGCGGGTAACGCGAACTTGGAGTAGGTGAGGGGGAAGAACGAACACCGGCGGTCGAGTTGAGTTGAATGGTGGTGGTGCGATAATGGTGGTGGTTGTGATGGTTATGGTAGTTTCGGGTGAGGTGGTTAGGGTTTGGGTTTGAGGAGATTGGGGTTCAGTTGGTGGGTTAGGGTTAGCGGTAAGGGGAGATTGGGGTTGAGGATTACTCACCGGTGGTAATGGTGGTGGTGGGTCGTCGTCGACCGTCGTGGTGACTCGCGGTGTAACCACTGCGTGAGATTCTTCGTAGTGAATGGTAAAATCTGATGGGTCGGCGGTTTCCCTTTCCACCGCCGGTGGCGGTTCAGCATCGATGGTGGTGGTGTTCTCGGCGTCGGCCAATCAACGGCTCCGCCTACTATGAGGAAAGGGGTTGGGGTTCTTCTGTTTGAGTCAAGCCATGGAAGATGGAAAAGATGAATAGTGATGTGGGTGGAGTAGTGGCCAGATATTTGGAGAGGGTAATCGGCGATAGAGAGGGAGTTGAGGGGTTAGGGAGAGTGATGATGGTATAGGAAAGGTGAAATGACAACAAGGGGGGGCTCTTTTTTTTTTAATTTGAAAAGTCTGCCACCTTTCTTGGAAAACTACTTTTTTTTAAGAGAGGACCCTCTTAACCGCAGGTTACTTTCATTGAATCAGGAAAATAAAACTACCTGCACAATTAGAAAAAAAAGGACAATGCTAAAAATTAAACAAAAGGTAAAAGAGTGACCTGGACCAAGCTGATAATTTAGAAAGATGCATGGAAGGACTAGTGGACAAAAAGGAAATTTTCATCCATGCATAAAAAATTTGAACACATGTCTGGAAATTAAATTTCACAGATTCTTTTAACAGCTCAGTCCCTAACGTGGCAACAAGGTGGCCTCTTTGGTCCAAAAATAAAACAACAACTTATGTACAATATTTACAAAAGACTCTCTTGAAACTTTTCAAGGGGACATTTCAGAGGGTTTGGGCACCTCTTCAGGGAGATAGTGCTTGAACCTATGTCCATTGACTTTGAAGGTACTACCGTCTTGCGGATTCAACAATTACACGGTCCCATACTGACTGATTTTGACAATGGTGAAGGGACAAGACCAACGAAACTTGAGCTTTCCGGGAAATAATTTTAGCCTTGAGTTGAAGAGTAAGACTTGTTGACCAACGTCAAAACTTCTTTGATTTATTCTACGATCATGCCACATTTTGGTTTTTTCTTTGTATGGTTTGGCATTTTCGTAAGCGTGAAATCTCAACTCTTCTAACTCGGCTAATTAAAGCTTTCTCTTATTTCTCGCAGAATCCTCATTTAAGTTCAATTCTTTTGTGGCCCAAAAAGCTTTATATTCCAATTCTAGCGGCAAGTGGCAAGCTTTTCCAAAAACAAGTCGATAAGGAGACATCCCCAAAGGGGTTTTAAAAGCCATACGATATGCCCATAACGCATCATCCAACTTGAGAGACCAATCTTTTCTATTAGGTTTAACAACTTTTTCCAAAATATTTTTAATTTCCCTACTAGAAAGTTCGGCAAGACCATTAGTTTGAGGATGGTATGTCGTGGCTACTCGATGTTGGATGTTGTATTTATTAAGGATGATGCTCAACATTTTATTCACAAAGTGAGTCCCTTCATCGCTTATCAATGCTCGGGGTGTTCCAAAACGGACAAAGATGTTTTGTGGAAGAATTCAATCACCGTTTTTGCATCATTCCTTGGGCATGCCTTAGCTTCAACCCACTTTGAAACGTAATCGGCTGCTACCAAAATATATTTATTGTTGAACGACATGGGAAATGGTCCCATGAAATCGATGCCCCAAACATCAAAGAGTTCAACTTCTAAAATATTGTCCAAGGGCATCTCATTGTGTAGAGACAAATTTCCCATTCGTTGGCATTGATCACACTTTTTCACAAATTCGAAAGCATCTTTAAAAAGAGTTGGCCAAAAGAAGCCACTTTGTAGAATCTTCGCCGCCGTACGTTGGCCACCAAAGTGGCAACCATAGGGTGAGCATGACATTCTTTTAAAATTCCGAACATTTCAGAATTTGGAACACATCTTCTCAAGACTTGGTCCGCACCCATTTTAAAAATAAACGGGTCGTCCCAAAAATATTGTTTGCTATCATGAAGAAATTTTTTCCATTGTTGTCCTTGAAGGTTATACGGCTTTAGCCCACTAGCAAGATAATTGGCCAAATCCATACCATGGGTGTTTTTCTTCATGATGATGTATTGCCAAAACATGCTCGTCCGGAAAAATCTCTTTAATTTCATGATCACCCCCACTAGATACCATTCCTTCTATTCGAGAAAGATGATCGGGCACTTGGTTATCAGTGCCTTTTCTATCAACAATTTTGACATCAAATTCTTGCAAAAGAAGAACCCATCTAATAAGCCTAGGTTTAGCATCGACTTTATTAAATAAATATTGATGGTCGAATGATCGGTATGAATGATAACCTTGGTGCCAATCAAATATGAACGAAAGCGATCGAAAGAAAATACTACCGCAAACAATTCTTTTTCGGTTGTTATATAATTAATTTGGGCTTCAACAAGAGTTTTGCTTGCATAGTATATTAGGTGAAAATTTTTGTTTCGTTTTTGACCAAGTACCGCACCCACGGCCCAATCGCTTGCGTCGCACATTACTTCAAATGGTAAATTCCAATCAGGGGCAATCACAATGGGTGCCGAAACGAGAGCATTTTTTATGGTTTCAAAAGCCTTTTTACATTCGGAGGTAAATTCAAAAGGTTGGTCAATGTGCAAAAGATTACAAAGAGGTTTTGCGATTTTTGAAAAATCTTTAATAAACCTCCTATAAAAACCGACATGACCCAAAAAACTCCTAATGCTCTTAACCGAGGTTGGCTCGGGTAATCGCATTATTACCTTAAGTTTGTCTTTATCAACTTCTAAACCTTTTTTTGAAATCATGTGACCCAAGACAATCCCTTCTTGTACCATAAAATGACATTTTCCCAATTTAAAATCAAGTCATGGGCTTCACATCTTTGCAAACTTTTTTCAAGATTTGACAAAAAAATTTCAAACGATGTTCCAATGACCGAAAAATCATCCATGAATACTTCCATGGTGTCTCCAATCATATCCGAAAAAATTGACATCATGCATCTTTGAAAAGTTGCGGGAGCGTTACACAACCCAAATGACATACGCCGAAAATCAAAGGTTTCGAAGGGACAAGTGAAGGTAGTCTTCTCTTGATCTTCGGGTGCTATATGAATTTGGTTGTATCCCGAATATCCGTCCAAGAAACAATAGAATTCCTTCCCGGCTAACCTATCAAGCATTGGGTCTATGAACGGTAGAGGGAAATGCTCTTTCTTTGTGGCGAGGTTCAATTGCCTATAGTCCATACAAATCCTCTATCCCGTCACGGTCCTAGTTGGTATGAGCTCGTTTTTTTTCGTTTGTAATCACCGTGGTGCCACCTTTCTTTGGTACGCATTGTACCGGGCTCACCCAACTATTACTAGAGATGGGATAAATAATCCCCGCATCCAACCATTTTAAACTACTTTTTTTACGACGTCTTTCATAATAGGATTAAGTCTCCTGTGTGGTTGCACTTTGCCAACGCTATTATCTTCAAAAATTATCTTATGTTGGCAAACGGTCAGACTTATACCCTTAATGTCGGCTATGGTCTATCCTAAGGTCTTCTTATATTTCCTCAAAAACTCAATCAAATTTAATTCTTGCTCTTGGGTCAACTTAGAAGAAATAATGACGGGTAATTTTTCTTCCTCAATGAGATAAGCATACTTAAGATGATCGGGCAAGGGCTTTAAATCTAGCTTAGGAGGTTCAATGATGGATGGTTGATGGATTGTTCTATCTTTGAAATCTAACTGTTCAAAGGCTGCAATGGTTTCCTCGATCTCATCCTCACACACAAAGTCTAGTTCTTCCAAATGTTCTTCACTGAAGTGGCCACTTTCATCAGGATCGATGCTTAAATCCCTTTCAAATCCGAACAATCTTCCACCTCCTCATGAAACTTAAGTGATTTGAATACGTTAAATGTCACTTGTTGGTCATTCACTCTCATGGTTAGTTCTCCTTTGTGGACGTCGATTAATGTTCTACCCCTTGCTAAAAATGGTCGCCCTAAGATGATTGGGACGTTCCTATCGGCTTCATAGTCCAAAACTAAAGAGTCGACCGGGAAGATGAATTTGTCAACTTGAACCAAAATGTCTTCAATCTTTCCTTTAGGATAAGCCAACGATCGATCCGATAATTGTAAAATAACGGTCGTAGGTCGTACTTCTCCAATTCCTAATTTATTAAAAAGCGAAAATGGCATGAGATTTATGCTTGCCCCAAGGTCACAAAGGGCATGACCCACTTCTTTTCCCCCTATTCAACACGGGATGGTAAAGCTTCCCAGGTCTTTGAGTTTGAGAGGAATTTTATATGTGAGCAAAACACTACATTCTTTTGTTAAAGCCACAGTTTCATACTCACTTAACCTCCTTTTCATGTTAAGAATGTCCTTTAAAAATTTAACATAATTTGGCATTTGCTCAAGAGCTTCTACCAAAGGTATGTTAATGTGCAATTGTTTAAATGTCCAAAAAATTTTGAATTACACATCTGCATTCTTGTTCTTCATTCTACCAGGAAAAGGGAGGTCTCGTAAGTCCAATTTCGTTTGGTTTGAATCTGCTCTTATGGGCTGTGAAGTGGGCACTATCTCACCACTTTGGTGAGGCTGTGCTGATGGCAGAGCAGTCCGTGAAGGACCTGCTGCATTTTTTCCCGAAGGTGGGCACGTTCCCGCCACGTTGGGTGGGAAAAGTGACGGAAAATTTTCTTTGTCAAAAGCATGTGTGGTCTCATCTTGCACAATGGTATCGATTAAGACTTCATCGTTAGGTTTAGATGCGCTTGTCTCACTCCTTAAAGTCACGTCCTTAATGTGCTCCTTGTGATTACGCTTAGGAGTTTCGGTGTCACTAGGTAAGTTGCCCATTTGTCTTCCCTTCAAATCAGCTGCAAATTTCCCCAA
Source organism: Arctium minus (assembly GCA_954870635.1). Taxonomy (NCBI): domain Eukaryota; kingdom Viridiplantae; phylum Streptophyta; class Magnoliopsida; order Asterales; family Asteraceae; genus Arctium; species Arctium minus. The sequence continues at coordinate 101,458,859 of OX941082.1, forward strand.
TTGAGTTTCAAAACTTCTCAAGGTTGCATTGGTTTGGTTTATAAAACCTTTGAGTAAAGATTCAAGCGAACTATTACTCTTCGATGCATTTTGTTGTCTCCGTACATACGGTTGTGAGGATTGCCCACTTTTGTACGAACGAGACGGTCCTTGTTGAAATCCCAAGGGATTCGGTGGTCGGTTTGGAACTTGATGATCCCCGGGGGGTTGAAGTCTTGATTTCCCAACCATGAGAAGTTCGGGTGATTTCTCCAATTTGGGTTGTAAGTTGGATAAAATGGGCTATTCCTTGAATGGTTTCCTACATAATTGACCGAAGCTGGATTACCGGGACAACATTCAAAAGCATGATTCTCACCACAAAACACACAAGATTCATTTATAGATTGGACTTGGTTCTTTTCTCCATTTAAATTCATGTTATTTTTTACCAAGTTAGTTAAAGCTACAATTTGGGCGTTTAAGGCTGTGATGGCATCAATTTCATGAACACCCGGTGCATTTTTAGGAGTGAGAGCACGTGGGTTTTACCAATCGGTGTTATTGTTGGCCACTTTTACCAAAATGTCATACCCTTCGTTATAAGTTTTAGAGGTGAAAGCGCCACCGGCCGTAGCATCAAGAATAATTTTAGCGGAATTAATAAGGCCATTATAAAATGTCTCTAATTGGATGCAATGAGGGATTCCATGATGAGGACATTTTCTAATTAAGTCTTTGAATCTCTCCCATGCATCCGAAACCGCTTCATCCTCCTCTTGCCGAAACATCAAAATTTCATTTCGAAACTTCACATTTCTAGTTGGAGGAAATTATTTTTTTAGAAATTTTTCGGCCAAACTTGTCCATCTATCAATGGAGTGAGGAGGTTGAGAATTTAGCCAAGCTTTGGCTCTATCTCTTAATGTGTAAGAGAATAGCGTAAGCCGTAAGGCTTCTACCGTAACACCTTGAATGCGAAAATGATCCGTCATTTCTAAAAATGATTTTAAATGCGATTGCGGATCTTCTCACGACAACCCTCCAAATTGACCCATTGTTTGGATCATTTGAAACATTACCGATTTTAGTTCAAATGTTTGTGCTGCAATGTTAGGCCTAAGAATACCCGGTTTTAATTGATCAAATTCGGGTGTTGCATAGTCTCGTATTCCCCGTTCTTTATCGTCGGTAATTCTTATGGTTGCTTCATTAGGTAGTTGTGGAGGATCTCCACCATTTCCAGCCATGTTTTGATTTTGCCGACCTCTTCTACCTCTTCTTCATCTTTTAACGGTTCTTTTAATTTTGAGGTCAAGAGGTACAAGTTCACCGTGTTGTAGCCTTGGCATACAACACGGAAAATACTAAAAAAAAGACAAGCAACTCAGGCTCGAATTAAAAGTCAATATCTTAGTATTTAAAATTGCACTAGTCCCCGGTAACGGCGCCAAAAATTTGGTAGCGGAAAATCGTATAGGTCCACAACGTGGCCACTATGTTGCCACAGTGGTGGTGCAAGTGCACACCGGACACTATGATCGCTATTAAGTAATAAAGTGGTAGAGTACCAAGATCGTTTCCACAGGGACTAGTCAACTAAGAATTAGAGAACTTTCATGAACTTCTAGTGCTTGTTTGAGTTTTGAGAACAATATCAATATTTGTAAGTTTTAGGCAAACTAAACAACGATTAAAAGGGATTAACAAGATAAAAGGTAGGATGTGGGTACAAGCATTAACTAAGACTGATGTAGTAATGATATGGTCAGAAACAAAATGACACACGGTATCTTTAAAAACCCCTTTCTCTCGAAAGTGAGTTTCCTCGGAACGTGGCCACGTTGCACCCACAAAGTCACCACTTTCGCCAACTCAAGACTTGCCGACTTAACTAAGTAAACCTCTAAGGATTTCAGTTCCACCAGTATGGATATAGAAGCCCAAATATATTTGTGATACCTATATCGACCGACATTTTGAACCTTAGTTGAAGTCATGCAAAAACCCGTATCTCTACGTGGTTATAAAATACTTTCTCAAATCTTCTTTGCATCACTCAAGCCGTATTTCGGATCCACCCCTCTCGAGGTCTAAGATCTAATATTAACACTAACAAGTGATCGGCATGTCCGCGTTGAGTTGAAGTCCCGACTCGAGCGACCAAGTCTAAGAGTTAGCAAAGATGGCAACACCCAAGTGTTGCCTACTAGTCTTAGCCTTGACTCATACCCACACCCAAAGGGGTGTTTAGCTCATAATAAAAATAAATGACATGAGAGAATAAGGAGAGAACATGAGCATAAATTGCATAAATGGAACTTAAAGGCTGTCACCAAAGTGCCCACAACGCGGTGACAACTTGGCGACAGCTGATATAAGAAATTACAAGAATTAAATGCACTACACTACAAGCTTTAAAGAGAGAATGTAAACTAAATGTAAAGCTCCAGGTAGTATTGAATGCTCCTGGAAGTGAAGATGCTGAAATGGTGCCTCCCAAGCCTCAATTTATAGCCCAAGGAAGAGGAAGTGTTGATGTGACAAATCCTAAAAAGTAGCTTTAAGGAGGAGTATTGGACCTTCCTTTGACTTACATCTTTTGTATTCTTCCTTGATTATTCTTGTGAAAGAGCAGAAACCTCTTTACTTTTCTTCAAAAGGCAATCTTTCCAGAAATGGCCAAGACTTATTCACAATTTTCAGCCAACGCCGCAACGTGGTGACAACGTGGCCACGTTCTGCACAAAAAGTTAGTAAAACCGAAAATTTTGCAACCTTGAGACTTCATCACCATGTTTGAACAATTAAGACTAAACGAAGGAGGTAAAAGACAAAATGGGTGAGAATGTGGTAAAATTAATATGAAAATAGAGGAATTAACTCTCAAGATTTGAGAGTTATCACTTACTTTAGAAGGGGAACCCGAGTCACGGGTTATAAACTCTTGTGAATGAATTAACTTGTGGGTTCAAAGGATTGTAAAGACGAAGAGTTCGGCCATCATCGGGCAAGGTCATCGGGTGACAGGGGTGCTCGGTACACTTTAGGCGACTTTGACAGCGACAATGCCCGAAGGCAAAGTCGTATGTCATTGTCGCTGCACTTGCACCGTGAGGAGAACGTTGGTCGGATACTATACCGGAGACAATGCCCTTGGAAAAGTCATCGGGCAATGTCACCCGCGTGTCCATGGGAGTATTTAACCAGCAACCCTGACTTTCTACTTACTTCTCCTCTACATTTCAGTTTTGAACGATTTTACCTCCTCAAAACCCTTTCCTCTTTTAAAAAAGAAAGTTTTAGTATACCAGTGACCAAATCTTTGTTAGAGAGAATATTCAGAGTCTTGAAGTTTAGATGAGACAGACGTTTATGCCAGAGCCAGTTCCTTTTGGCCGATTGTTCAAATATAAAACATATATTCGATCCAATAGAACTCTGTCCCATGTTTATGACATAAACGTTGTTCTTTCTAACACCTGATAATACGACTTAGTTGTTTTTATCAGTGATAGTGCAAACATACAGCTTGAAGGTGATGATGTATACCAGATCACATAGTTGACTGATGCTTATGAGATTATGCATCAGACCTTCCACATATGCTACTTTATTGAAGGTGATGGAACCATTTGAAAGTGTTCCATAACCTCTAGTAAAACCTTTAGAATTGTCTCCAAAGGATACGGAGGGACCCTTTTCCGACACATAGTTAATAAGAATAGATTTGTTGTCGGTCATATGTCTTGAACACCCACTATCTAGATACCAGATTTTTTATGTTCAAAAACCTGCAATCATAGAGATATCAGTTCTTTGGTACCTATTTTGAAGTGGGTTCTTTAGGGTTAGAAGAAGAAGAGGAAGTGTAATCTTCAGGATCATTTATGTTCACAGTCCTTAGCAATGTGAAAAGTATCACCACAGTTATAACACTTTCTATTTTTCTTAGTGTTAAGACCATTCTCCTTGCTTTGACTTTCCAGATTGACTTTGAGGGATTTGGAAGATGAAGATAAGGAACTAGGTTTGGATCCAAGAATTCCTTTTCAGAATCGGGGCGAGATGGACAAGAGATTCCCTTGGATTTTGATTTCTTTATGTTTACAGATCGAGGAATAAATTTGGTAGGGAGAACAAGAGGTTCGTTTTTGGAAAAGTGAGAGGACATCTTTCTCTTTAAGAATAAACCGACAGAAACTACATATTTCCCTTTCTCAGAGGCTGAGAGCTTCTTAACAAAAGGATGAGAGTCTCTTTTTGGAATATTAGAAGGTTTGGGAGCAGAGGAGGAAGCTTCATCAAGATTTAAATATTTCAGAAGATCATTAATTTATTTAGCAATTTCATTTGAGTCTTGAGCCTCTTCAGTTAAGATGATAGGCTCCTTGGCTTTGACAAACATGCAAAACTTCAAAGACTCGGGTAGATCAGAGGAGTTCATAGAGTGGGAGTCTTATGAGTCAGGATTAGAGAACTCACAAAAGGAGGGGAGAGCAAGAGAAGAAGATGCATGAGCATGAGAGGATCAGTCAATGTCCATATGTCCAAATCCAAGTCCAGATTTGTCATCACAAGACATTTGGTCATGAAAAATCTTTTCAAGATTTTTAGAAGAACTTTTAAAAAACCCAAACAATACTAACAAGCATACTATTAATATAAGAAATTTACGCCAAAAACGGCCCTAATACAAACTATTAAATTCTTCAAGGTTTGTAGAAAGACAACCTATTACAACTGAGAGTAAAAGGAAAATGTACTAAAAGGAGGTCTTCTATTCCAGCACCTGATCACACCTTATCCTTACCCTTGCCCGAGCCTCCTACCTCACGACGACCTGAAAAGGTTTTTAATTTTTAAAAGAGCGAGGGTTAGACCGAAGGTCTAGTGAGGCCCCTCAAAAGACAGTTCAAAATACATGATACAGAAAAGTTTATAACAAAAACTCAACCCATTGAGCTTTGTAAACATAACCACGTTCAAAACTCGCTTCCGACACACACTACCGTTGCTCGAAAGTAACGGCGTGTCTGTCTCATACTGCCTTAGCTGGGTCACACCTCCCAATTGGCATAAACGGAACAACCCCCCCCCCCCCCGGTACGAGCACAGGCGGGCCACACCCCCTGACTTTGGCCATACAACTCACAACAATGTATGCATACATTTAATCAGCAATAAAAGCATAAACCATGTTTACAAGAAAACTCACATGTATAAAGCTCACGTAAATCAAAATATACTTTAAAGTAAATTCCACATTGTTAGTGTATAAAATTGTATCCAAGATTTAGTGTGAAAAGTCAAGTCTAGAAAAGTCAACAATGTCAAAGTCTATCTAAGTCAAAGTTAGCAAAGTCAATCTTAGAGTTCATTTACTTTGTACTTAAGCTTGGTGTTTTAGCATATGGGTATAAATAGCTTGTGCCTTGTAATAATCTGGTAACCAAGCATTCACTATCAGACATATGAATACAGAAGACTTTCTCTCTCTACACTCTCTCTCTAAACGTTGAATGTCATATTATTGAATCTCGATTGATTGGGATTACATTTTCAATTGGTATCAGAGCAAACCAAACAGATTCAGAAGGATCAGATCACAAAATTGAATTCAATTTTTGGATTTTTGGTTTTCACGAACTCGTTTCTTGAAATTCACTGTTTGATCACTGATTTTATTGTTTTTGCACAATTGAATCAAGAAATTGATTTGATTGTGTACATATTATCACTAGAATCAATTCTTGTTCAGATCACATAGGTTAATTTCAACTTTAGATTGATCAATTTGATCAAAATGTTGGTTTCGTGAAAGATAGAAAGTCGAACACTGTAAATTCGAATTAATCACTGTAATTTTTGATTTCTTTTGTAATATCAGTGTTGTAATCTTGTTTTGTATTGTATCGTGGGCTAATTGTGTATTTTTCAGAATCAGAAATCAAGTTTTACTTGATTTTTGATCGAACAGGCCAAGAACACGCAAGGAAACCCAAGAACGCGCAAGATCTATGAAATGCGCAAGTTCATCGCAAGAACGCGCAAGTTGAAGAATTTGGTCTCAAATGCGCAAGGAGTTATCTGCGAGTTCTTCACAAACGCGCTAATAGAGGTCTGCGACTTTCAGAAACACGCAAGACAAAGCTTGCGAGTTTGGGCAAAAGCGCAAAGTGAGGCGTGCGAGTTTCTCAGAAACGTGCAAGAAGTGACTTGAGAGTTTTAGAAACGCGCTAGGAGAGGCTTGCAAGTTTGAAAGATAAAAAAAATTCTAAGTGTTGAAACGCGCTAACAATGCCTTGCGAGTTTGAGTTTCGCGCTACCAACGTCTAGCGAGTTTCTAGGTTCGCGCTACCAGTGTCTAGTGAGTTTCATACTTTCGCGCTACCAACGTCCTGCGAGTTCTAGTTTCGCTCTAACAACTACTAGCGAGTTTCTCAGTGAATAGTGCTTAGCGTGTTCAGTGATTAGCGAGTTTCAGTGAGTTGCGAGTTTCTAAGATAGAAAATTTTCTGAATTTTTTTTAGATTATTTTTTTTGTGTTGATCTAAGTTTGACTTTCAATCAAATCTTCTGAACTGTTTGAGAACGATCATATCAATCAAGATCATTTTTCATTCAAGATGCCAAAGACAGATGAGAAGGAAAATACAATATTGTCAGCAAGAGATATGGCAGTATTGTACATGCCTGAGATACCTGTTATAGAGGTTGAACGAGATAAACTGAGAATTCAGAATGAAACCTTTATCAAACAAATTCAGGAGTTTAAATCAAAATTGTCAAATTCTGATAAATCTTCTGATTGTGTAAAGTGTGCTAATCATGCTAAATCTGATTATGCAGGTATCATCAGCACAAGAGAGAAGGAAATTAGAGAAAAAGAGACACAAATTAAAGATGGAGAGAATATGATTGAAATAAAAGAATATGTCATTCAGTCTCTTGAGAAAGCAATCAAAGTCAAAGAGACTGTAATTACAAATTTTCAAAGCCAACTGAAGAAAACTGAACAGAAATCATCAGAGCTGAAAGATGAATCAATTAAGCTTCAACAGAAGTTTAAGGCTTTTGAAGATCAGATATCTGCTCTGGAGAAGAAGAATGTTGAACTGAAAACAAGCCTCCAAGCAGAAAAAGAAAAATCAAATGTGAAGACATCTTCTACCCAACAGTCATCTGAATTTTCTAAGAAAACTCTTCAAGAGAAAAAGGATTTAGAGCTTAGATGCCTTAAACTTTCTAAGCAAGTGTCTGAATTCGAAAAGATAATAATCACTGAAAGAGACACTTTTGCCAAAGAAAGAAAAGTTCTTGAAGATAAAAATTCTGAATTTCCCAAGTAGATCTCTATTCTACAAGACTTACTTGAGAAAGAAAGAAAAGTTTTTCAATAAAACAAAAAGTCTTTGGAGATTGAATAGAAGAAATATGAAAAGAGAAATGTTGGGATCTTCAATGAAATTTCTGATAAAACCAAGAAATTACAAAAAGATTTTGAGCTTGAACGCTTACATTTTGAATCTGAAATATCAAAGCTCATATCCAAAATAACTGCTCTATCATCAGATTATCAAAAAGAACAGAAGGCCAAATATGATTTGAAACAAAAGTTTGACACACTAACTTCTGAAAGAAACATTTTATCCCAAAAGATAAAAAGCTTGGAAGTTGCAAACGTTAATTTGTCAGAAAAGATTACAGCTGATGTGATTAGTCAATCACCTATTGATAATTCAACAAAATTAGTCTGTTCTTTCTAAACAGCTTCAAGTTCTATTCATGAGAAAAATGTTTTGAAAAAGAAAAGTGTCAAATCACAAACTATCAACTCAAATCAGATTAGACCATATAATCTGTTCTATGATAAATCTGTTGATGGTTCAGCAAATTTTTATATAAAATCTCTTGGAAAGCATTCTAAGAAAAATAAGATGGTCTGGAGAGTGAAGAGTTCTTCAGATGAAGAGAAGAAGAATGACAGATCATTCAAATCTACAAACAATGCCAAGAAGAACGGTACACATAAAGGTAAATCTTTTGGTAATCCTGATATATATTATTCTACAAATCATTTGATCAGGATTGCACAGAAGAAAATCTGTTGTTCTTACTGTGGAGAGAATGACTTCATTCGAAAAGAATCTGCTCATAACTGGTACGGATCTTACAGAATTACTTCTCAGATTTCTGATTTTAAAAGATATAAATCTAATGAGAGGTGGATTCCTAAATCTAACATACCAGGACCCAAATACCAGTGGGTAACAAAACCTGTTAAATCTGTTTCGTAGGTACCACAGGTTTAGGGGGAGCAAGATAATTGACTTCTGAGTAAATCAACTCAGGACTCGAACTTCAAAGTATAAGTCATTGACTTCTAGACAAAGCAGTCTAGGACTCGTTCTTCAAAGTTTAAAAGAACAATGGCTTTTGAACAAAACAGTTCAAAACCCGAACTTTAATGTAAAGGATTGTGGCTTCTGATCACATGACAGATCAGGACCCGTTCTTCAAAGTTCAGATAAGGATATTTTGAAAATATCTAGGGGGAGCTTAAAAGAAAAAAAATCATATTATCTTGATTTGAGGGGGAGCTTAAAGGTAAATATCTTCTGATCTATATCTATGATTGTTTGAAAGAAGAACAACTTTCAAGCATGAAAAACAGTTTCTTAAATGTTCAAACCACTTCTCTATTCTCAAAAAGATTTCATGAATTTAGAAGTGTGATTTTAAATGTTTTTCAATTTTGAGCTTCAATGTTTAACTGTCCGTGTGTTTTCAAAGATCAATACTTGCGTATTATCTTGTCTATATACTGTAAAGTATTCATACCCCGGAAGTTATCCTTTAGTGATTGAGGGGTGAGGGGTCAAAATCAAAGAGTGGGGGAGATAACTCATCCGGTTGAGTTTTTCTCATTGTGTGGAGCGGTAAAATGTAAAAGAGAGTTTGGTTAGAAGTGAGCTTTAATGTTAAAAAGAAAGAGGGTGTGAGAACAGAGTTAAAAGAACATCAGAACTCTGCACCAACCACTTTCTGAGTCGGGCAGCCACATCTTCTGATTGATTCACATTCTTTGGTGACAATCATTGAAACAGGCAGTGAGCCCATGCCAACTCTTGTAATTACCCCACCAGCCACTCGTTTCTTTCTCAACAAAGAAATGTTTTATTTTCTTTGGGGACGCAGTACATCTGCTATCTGATCTTCAATCGGAAGATTTAGATATTGAAAAAGAAGGAAAGTTGCCCCACCTTCGCACCTCTTTCATGCACATTGAGTTCGTGTAATACTTGTTGTTGTCTCAACAGTTTACACAATTTGAGCCTTATGAAACACAATCATTGTGCTAAATTCTTTCATACACAAGCACGAGCACACAGAAAATTTGTTTTTCTGTCAGAACATTCATATATAAACCTTGTGTTTTTCAATGATTGAATGGAAGTCCTGGGGAGTCATCATCAAACCAGCTCCTTAAATTATACATTCGTTGTACACAGTAACTCCGTGTTACTGACAGGCACTCCTAACTGTTTCATTTGTTGAATCAGGGTTACAAAGTTTATTATATCTGAATTTGAAAAGATTCGGGTATATACAGTTCATGATTCAGATACTCAGATCAAAGGATGGAAAATGTCAAAATTATCATAAAGGAGGAGATTGTTACGTTGAATACAAAGGGGGATGATCAAAGAGAATGTTGAAATTGAAGATGTTTTGATGATTATGATGCTCACAATCATCAAAAAGGGGGAGATATCTACAAAGATCAATTTCAAAGACAAATGGTGAAGATAATCCTGAAGAGATAATTCTGAAAGTTCAAGACAATTCAAATGCTTACTATGTTTCAGAGACAAATTCTGAAGATGATTCGAGAAAGTTTGTTTTTTCGAAGACAATCAAGAGATCAAAGAGATGAAGATACAAAGATCAAAGATTCCTCAAAGTTTCAAAACTTTCAAAGATGAAGTTTTTCAAAAAAAAAAAAAAGAAGTTTAAAGTAGTTTTCAAAGTATTGCTTCAAGACTTCAAATGATTCGTTTTCAAGACTTGTTGACTTTCATGAGATGCAAAGTGTTAAAGACTTTTCAAGATTCTTCAAAGAATGGAAGATTGAAGATTGTCAGAGCTTCAGAGGTTAAAGTCGTCAAAGACAAAAGTTGAAGAATCCAGCGCTGAAGACTAGTGTCAATTTTTTAAATCTTGAATACAAAGGGGGAGAATGTTAGTGTATAAAATTGTATCCAAGATTTAGTGTGAAAAGTCAAGTCTAGAAAAGTCAACAATGTCAAAGTCTATCTAAGTCAAAGTTAGCAAAGTCAATCTTAGAGTTCATTTACTTTGTGCTTAAGCTTGGTGTTTTAGCATATGGGTATAAATAGCTTGTGCCTTGTAATAATCTGGTAACCAAGCATTCACTGTCAGACATATAAATACAGAAGACTTTCTCTCTCTACACTCTCTCTCTAAACGTTGAATGTCATATTATTGAATCTTGATTGATTGGGATTACATTTTCACACATGTAAGAAACCGCTTTAAGACCACAAAGCATATAGTTAGAAAACTCACCTTTGGTCCTTGCTTAAATCCACGCTCTAACGATCTCACAACCTACGATAACATCGATATGCCGGTAAGACACCCCGTAGGAAAGATAACTAGGGAGAGGCTAACTCTCTCTCACTCTCTCTTGAACTTAAAGAGTGACACCCCCAAAAAGGACTACCCAAAAACCCACACAGACACTGGACAGAAAGTCCCCACTTGACTCTCCCGAGTTACCCCGCCCCGGTAACATAACCCCGGGCTCTCCGCCTCCCGGTCGTCCTGGTTCCCAAACCCCCGGGCTTCCCCCGCCTCCCGGGGTCATGGATCGATATCTCTAACTCCCCCCCCCCCTTGGGATCCACCGTCTCCCGGGGTCATGGCCCGGGTTGCTCGAACTCCCACCCCGGAGTTCCCGTCTCCCGGGCCAACCATCCTTGGGTCACGCTGACCGGGACGCCCCCGGTACATCTCGTTGCCCGGGACATCGACTACCACATCGGGCGCTCATCTCTCGGTCCGGTCGAAATATTCACCCAGAGGCGATTAAGGGTTCTGCACGAACCCCAAACCTCGAACAAACCCAAGTTCTATAATCCCACAGATTTAACTTCCCAAACTATGTAGGATTTGGACTCCAAACAACAATAATCAACTCATTAACATAATCAATCTTTGGGATTCATTTTAAGGAGCAAAAGTGGGTTTTCAATCATCTCACCCAACCCTACAAATCAAACATCATACTCCACTCTTTTGAGAAGGGGTCTTACTCATCCTACTATTCCATACAAGGAGAACATTGACTTAGAAACCTTACCTTGAAGAAGTTGAGATGTCGATCCCCTTCAGATTTCGTTCTCTCCTCCAATCTCTCCAAGAACTTGCTCTCTGCTCCCTTTCTCTAGCTAGTATGCAGCCGCCAAAAAGAAAATGGGTAAAATCCCTAGGGCTAAGACCCCTTTTATTCCCAACTTTCAATTAACCCCCTTGAACTTTGGGTCTTGATCAACTTTCCACCCAAACGCTAAAATTGATTAATTCGAACCCCGATATTACAACATTCATCATGAATATACAGACTATTCATCATAAATATTTATATATGTTCACATGTATACAACAACTTTTCAGTATTCACACATCAGTATGATATTCATAATGAATATACCTACTATGAATCATGAATATACATATTATTCATCATGGATATTTATGTATGATAACTTGTATACAACAACTCTCTAGTATTCATATTAGTATGATATTTGTCATAATTATTAATTTTCACCATAATATTTATCATGCTATATATACTATTCATCATGAATATATTACAGTTTCAACTCTACAAACTCTAGTTTTTTCTTTATTGTGTTCTCAATTGATCTTGACGAGTTCCCAATTCATCTCGATAGGTTCCCGATCCATCCCGATAAAAGCTAAAAATGGTAGGTTGTGGTTTTACATAAACAAACACAAGATAAATCAATCGATAAGTTCTCAATCGATCTCGATGAAGGTGGTAGGTTATGATTTTACACACACACAACCACACATCAAGTCAATGGATGTGTTCTTGCTTAGTCTCGATTGATCTAGATGGGTTCTCGATTAGTCTCCATTGGTCTCGATCGGTCCCGATGGATTCTCGATTGGTCTGGATGGGTTCCCGATTTGTCTTGATAAAAGCTAAAAGTGGTTGACTATGGTTTTACACTCACAAACACATAATAAATCAATTGGTAGGTTCACGACGGAAAATGAAGGTGGTAGGTTATGGTTTTACACACATAAACTCACAACAAGTCTCAATGAATGGGTTCTCTCGACCGATCTAGATAGGTTATCGATCGGTCTCGGTGGGTTCTCGATCAGTCTCGATAGGTTCTCGCTCGGTCTCTATTGGTTCTCGACCGGTCTCGATGGGTGTTGGGTTACGGTGATGAAGAATTTGGTGCCAGGTTATATAATTACGACTTTGAATAAAGTGTTAAGAAGGTAATATCGAGTTACGAACATACGGTGTCAAGTTATTATACACACCCGAACGTACATGAATAAACATAATAAATATTACACATATATAGCATTTCAGGTAAAAATACAGTTAAAACCGAAAAAAAAACTATATCGAGATGAATGTTATATAAAAGAGAATGAAATTCTCGTTTTTTGGAGGTATTTTATTTGATTAAAATATTAATAACTTTTAAGACAAATTAGTTTAAAAATTAAGGGGTAAAATTTTTTAATTAAAAAATAATAGAAAAATTCATATAAGTAAAAAAAATGAACATCGTTTTTTAACCCTAATCACCTTAATTAACAATTTTAATTTGAAGTGTATTTAATGTGAGTTGTCAGATAAATAGAGATGGATGGTCAAGATTTTTCCGCTGGTTCACAATGAAAAATTGGTTTTTTATTTGAACTTTCCTCTATACATACACACACACACATATACACACACACACACACTTATGTGTTAGTGTTTTGAATAATACCGAAGAACAAATTAAATTCATATAAAGTAATAAAACAAAAAGGAAAGAAGATATTTGATACCAAATATATAGAGCTACAGAAAATAATATCAAGAGTGCAAAATCGGGATTAAAAAGAATATCTTAAATCTCTACTACTACTTTCGTCAATTTTCAAAGAATTTGTGTTCGACTCTTTGTGTACGGGAATGCAAGTATTTACCTATTTAGGTTTTTAGTTTTTAAGTTTTCTTTTTATGTTTATTTAAGTCTTAGGTCCCGTACACAATTATCATTTATTCCTCAAGTTATATACTAAAGATAACCCTACACCTTACAAAATAACACGTCGTAACTTGCCATAACGCATTACAATACAAGCCAAACCTTATAGTGGAGCCACATGTATTAACATAGCGGCAAACCGAAGCCTTAATACCAGAACGAACCATAACGAGTTATTTAGAACCATGAAAAAATATACTTTTTATTTGAAGGCAATGGAAAAATATACTTATCTCCCTTTTTATTACAAAAATACCACTCTCAATGCCCAACTATTAGAAAAGTGCGTTTCTTAGTCTTTCATCTTTTTCTTTTCTTAGTCTTCCCACTCGCTCTGTCTCCATCTTCTCCCCCTCTCTCATATACAACGAAATTGAAATGATAAAGAAGAAATGTAAGTGTTACTCGTATTATGTGATCATCACTATATTTTTATTTTATTTTATTGGTTATGTATTTTCTGCATATTTCTAGAGTTTTCAAGATCTGTTCTACTTAGGAGAGGGCCTTGATAGGTGCTCCATATATGTAGTTAAGTTATATTGAATGTGATGCTTGAAGTTGCTCGATGGAGTTCAATGGTACTTGATAATAATGTGTAAAATAATCAAAAAACTTTGGAAGGCAATACTTGTTTGACTCAGATCTTCGATGTGACGATTCTTTTAAGTTGCTCATTTTGCGAGATACGTGTATCAAGTTCAATCAATTTGAAATTGCAAATATCTAGATAAATTTGTGATTGGTCAAAAGTTGCTAGAGTCAAATATTATGGAAAAAAGTAAAAACTAAAGGGGAAGAGGGTAGTTTTTCTTTTAAAAAAATAGAGTGGCCAAACCGCTTTAGAAATTTGCTATGACTTATATCTTGAAAACATACAACTTTTAAAAAAACATCGATCTAAAGTCCGAGTTAAAAGATATGTTCTTTATAAAATTTGTGATTAATTTACACATGTCTAAATATTTCCGTACTTATAAATTCACTATGGATTTTATGTTTCATTTCATCGAGCTCCATCAAGCACCATTATTGAACATTGTTTTCGACCTAGTTTATTACATATATCGAGCTCCTATCAAGTTGGTATCAAGTAGTTATTGTGTAAAGTCATGAAGTCATAACATATAACATATTACTCTAACTCTAAGTCTCTAATTGAAATAAAATTTTGAAGTTCATAGTTTTTTCAAGAACTATGTTTTACAAAAAGTGTTGAGATCTACTAAGTAGGCATCGAGTTGTTATCAAGTAGTTATTTTATAGACATCATGTAATCATCAAAACCCAATTGAGAATTCACAAAATCTTAGATAAAGAAATCAACCATTAATGCTCATGTTGAAATTTTAGATTTATAAATTCATGAATATGTTGAATACCATTTAACAAACATTAGAACCGAAAAATATTTCCTTCAAGTATGTTGCATTTTAAAACAGAATGAAAATTTACTTACTAAATTTGAATTTTTAAGTCTGTTAGTTAATCAACGATATTAATTTTTATGAAAATTATGATTTTCTTTTTGAAAAGGGGAGGGGTATTCTTTGCATAACTTGTCTTGTGTAAAAAAATAAAAGGGAATATGGAAAGTGGAAGATTAAAAATATACTGAAAAATAAAAGATATTAAAAAAAATATATTTGAAACATAATTTTTCAATAAATAAATTATTGAGCATACTTTTAGTACAGCAAGATTAATTAAGCATACAAACTCAAAACATTGGGAGTTGACTAAAATAGCCGTATCTCCTCCAACCAACCTCACTTTTCAGTTGTTTTTTTAATTGAATTTTTATTTTAGCTAGACTTTATGTAAATGTCTCACATATTTGCGTAAACTCAATTTTCTGATTAAAAAAACAAATTTTTTTATGTAAAGATTCAGTTTTTTTGCGTAAAGATCCTTAAACATACGTAAAGATTCAAATTTTTGCATAAAGATCCTTACTAGGGGTGCTCAAAAACCCGACTAATCCAATCAATCCAACTCATGAACCCAATGCGAAATAACTCAACCCGAAACAATCTGATGTCTAATTGAGGTGTAAAATCTTAAAACCGAAGGTATTGGGTTGATATTGAGTTACTTTTATTTGAACTCAACCTAACCTGATGAGCCGATATCCTTTTTTTTTGGATTTAATATGATTGTTGAATCTATATTAATATGTACATTAGAAATTACACCATCACCTACCTTCTTCATATACATATTCAATCTATTTTTCAACTTTATATAACTCCTTTGTATATATGTGTAATAACCGTGAACACACACAGACACACAAACAGACACACACACACACACACACACACACATATATATATATATATATATATATATATATATAGGGGAGAGATCAATTGGAAACCAGTATTACATTGGAAACTTTGGAAACCGAAATCAACCAATCATTGAAATTTTTTTTTTTAATTGATAAGGTTATTTTAGTCTTTTACATAATTTCATAATATATATGGTAATTGTTATTATTATTATATTAATAATTATTTATTTTAAATTTATTTTATATATGGTAATGTTAGTCATTTATTATTGTAAAAATGAGATATTTAATTTAGGAAAACAAATTTTAATCATCCGATCCTCTATTTTTGATTCTGATTAATCATTGATTGATTAAAATATTAATATAAAAAATAAATATTTAATTTTTCAAGTATTCATATTAAATTACCTCCAGACACAAAATATTAGTATAGTGAAACATAATGGATTTGATATAATGAAACAAAATATTAATATAGTGAAACCTAATGAAACATAAAATATTAATATAGTGAAAACTGATGAAACAGATTTGATATAGTAAAACATAATGGAAAAGTAATGAAACAAAATATTAATATAGTGAAACCTGATGAAACATATTTGATATAATGAAACATAATGAAAACGTAATGAAACAATAATGGTAATGAAACTTAATTGGGTTTTTACATACTGCATATTGATGAACAGTTAATAAAAATGTAGTCTTGATATATTGTTATCATCTTTTATTAATAAATTAATTAATTTATTACCATATATAATTATTATCTTTTATTAATAAATTTATTGTCATATTTCATCTTTGTTGTCAAATTTAAAACACAAAAGAAAAAGACACATTAACCTTTTGACATATTATTATTATATTTTATTAATAAATTAATTAATTTATTACCATATATAATTCAAATGAATTTTAACCATTGATTAAAAAGATCAATGGTTGAAATTTGGTTTCCAAAGTTTCCAATGAAATTTGGTTTCCAATTGAAATCACCCCTATATATATATATGTGTGTGTGTGTGTGTGTGTACACATTGAGAAAATTAATTGAATATGATATATACTAAAGATTTAAAACATATGGATAAGTTGTACCAAATTGTTGATGATGAAAAATAAATCATGAGCAAACTATAGAAAACAAGTTAGGAGAATATTTTGATGTATCAAAGTACCAACCCGACCAATCCGAATAACCTGTATGGTTTGGGTTGAGATTTTTCAAACCACAAACATTATTGGTTTGAGTTGTTCAAATGTCTTCAACCCAACCAATGAGCACCCCTAATACTAACGAATATGCGTAATGATTTTATTTTTCTTTTCTTCCAGAAATCAATCTCTGCGTAAATGCATAAAGCATCTGTGTAAAAACCAACTCTCTTAAAAAAAGGCTCTGAAAAATAGATAAAATATAAATTTGGTTGATTGAATTAGCTATTTCATCAATTTCCCCAAAAAAAAAAATTTAAATAAAAACATTTCATATTTTATAATGAATATGATGATGTTAAATTGATTCCGTACAAAAGATGTACTAAAAGAATTGACCAAACTTTGTCCTAATTTTGTGACGATATGATAGGGGTGGGGAATTGTATGGCCACATCATCATTCCATCGCACACATTTTCTTCCCAGAAATCTCCAGCATTCACACTTGCTTTTATGTTTTGTTTGATTTTAAACATTGTTTTTTCTATTAAGGTGAGCTAACATATGCTTATATTATATCATTTTCAAATCCTACTGTATTAAATTTGTTTTATTTGATTTGCACTTGTTTTTTTCTTCAATCCAATATTTTTATAAATAAAAAAAACATATATTCTATTTATACATCTAACCATTAATAATATATATATATTATATTATAAAGTAGAGTAAATTGCAATTCTAGTCCCTATGATTTGTTGTTTTTCTTACTTTTGGTTCCTACAAAATTTTTATTGCAAGAAAAACCATGAAGTATGTAAAAATGCACGATTTTGGTCCCTGAGGAGTAACACCGTTAGGTTGCCTCTGTTAAAACCCCCATGTGAGTACACATGGGGGACATATTGGTCTTTTTACAAACAACAAACCACAAGGATCAAAATTGCAATTTTTTTATTTATTAGTATACCATTTATTTAAAACATAGTAATTATATTATATAATTAATAAATAATTATCACTTGATTTAAATAAATATTCAATAAAAATAAATTAAAGACATGCGGTTTTTGATTATTTATATAAAAAATAACATATATGTTAAAGTGAAAACCAAATGGAACAACAATATAATAGAAAGCGGGAATTTGTAATTAAAGCCCTTTAAATAGGGATGGGTTACAAGTAGATAGTTATGAGATATTTCACTTATAATCTAACTCTGATATACTTATCTTTATCTCTATCGTCATATCTTTTAGACGATGACACAATTATCCTACAACACTCCCCCTTGTGCCAAGTCAAAGGAGTGGTGATGCACAATTGTTGTCTCGTTAAAACCTTACGCCAAAATAAAAATCCAGTGGAAAAAAATAGGACGAAGGAAAGAGTACAATGCACCAGTTTCTTTGCAATACATAGACTTTCCTTCAGTCTAGTTTTCTCTTAGATTCGTACATTAATTGTAACACCCTCAAATTTGGTAAGATCAACTAATTAAAAATCTCGATATAATATCAAATACAAATCAAGATCCATCATACCTCAAATATAAAATTCTATAATTAACCTCAAGAATTATAAACTCTAGTATTAAACGAGGACCAAACCGAAGTCGGGTGCTACTTAACCCCAATACAGGTTGCTCTTCCCAAAAACCAAAGCGGAAGACTTCGCCAAAGCTACTCGTTTCCCAAGCACACCACTAGCACTCCACTCTTCATAGTGATACTAGGACTATTCCCAACCAGTACCTGATGCACATGCCGACAAATAAAAGGTTAGGCTAACGCCTAGTGAGTTCAAGAGTTTTAACATGAATAGATATATCTTTAAAAGAAAGGAAATCAGTTCAAATCAAGATCTTTCAAACTAATCTACTTTAGCAATAGAGACGACTCGTTTCCCACAAATTGCACCATTAAAAGACAACGTTCCAATACGAACATTCTTTATAAAACGATGCGACCCAAAACTCACTCAAAACGTGAATATAAATCGATTCCCAATTGTGATACCGTGAATAACACTCCACATCCCAAAACACCCAAAGCACGGGTGGGGCATAACACTCAACCCATAAATCATGGTTAATAAATCCCATATACAATATGTCATCGAAAACAAGGATACAAGATTCAGTACCCAACACAACACTTTTCGGTGACTGGGAAGACCCGATTCCATTGAATGTGGCGGGTACACAAAGTTAAGACACATATGTATGTTATAAGCGTATCTTCAAGGATAAACAACCATTGACATCAAGCCTATCTAGGTCTTTAGTCAAGGTAGATATCAACCCTATCCAGGTCTTTAGTCATAATAGACATCAACCCTCTCTAGGTCTTTAGTCATAGTAGACGTCAACCCTCTCTGGGTCTTTAGTAATTTGAACATCAACTCTATCCAAGTCTTTAGTTCAGTGCAAACGTAGGTTCAACTCTACCAAGTCTTTAGCCCCAAATAATCACCAAGTTCAACCCTATCCAGATCTTTACCTTGGGATCTCGCCATCCTTGACACACTTGATTATTTAGGAGTTACATCGTATCATCAATGCCTATTTCCAGATTAATACACAGGCATCTTATCCCACTTACACGATAAAACCGACCTTTATGCCTATGGATCCATTGCATTACAGCCTAACACTTTACGTGACTCCAACGGATGAACTAACGCATTCAATACATGTAACTCACAAATGAGATGCAACTAGGTACACCATACGACCAAGGCTCCTTAACGAGCTACCAAGATTGAACAAATGTTCCAAAGACTCCACCGAGTACAAATCAAGCCCCAAGAGGCTTAATAAACGTTTGGCTGAAACACGAGAGCCAATATGGTTACACAACCCAAAATACACATTTTCCAAAAATATTTGATTCTCAAATTATCATTGGCCTTCGGCCCAAAACCCAAAAGGTTTTCCATTTCTAAAATGTTCCCCAAAGCCGGGAATGGCCCAAAACCAAAGGACCCATACATTAGTACTTTTCAAAATATGTCGTTTCATGAATGATGCATAAAACCCGACAAACACTTAAAGGTGCATTTTTGACCAAACACCCATTTATGCAATAAATCATCAAAACACATTCCTTTGCAACACATTTATCAAAATGTCCAAAAGTCCCAGAATGTGTACTATATAAGTTTATAAAGTTAAACGCTTTCAAAATAACCAAACTTATCAGCAGTTAACAATTTCATGTAAGACACATGACACTTTAAATTTAACATTTTGGCATGCACACCGTTTTCACAAATCAACTTGAACTCACCTTGCTAGATTTAGGCTAAATCTAGATTTTGCCCCACTTTGAGCTTTCTTGACGAAACTTGAATCCTCCAAGCCAAAACCTCCAAAAACCTAGATCCATAAATTTCAACCATAAATAAACATATCCAACCATATAGAAACATTCCCCAAACATATTACCCCAAAATCTCCATTTTGGTCCAAACCCTAATTTTCCATAAATGAAAAGAACAAGAAGTTACCTTAACTACAACTCCAAACCACCAACCAAAACCCATGTAGGTCACCAAAACAAACCATAAGCTTCCAAATCTTCAAATGATGCAAAGGTTGGATGAAACCCCAAAGAGCTTAGTGAGAAAGATGGAGATGAAGATATTTTGGGGTTCTTGATTCCAACTAGTTAGATGATGAAAATCATGTGGTTTAAGGAGGAACCCTCAAAATGGGTTAGGGTTTGTGGGGAAGAGAGGAAATGATTTGGGAGAGAATAGGAAGGGATTAGAAAATGAGAAATGAGGGAAATGGGTGAAAGTTCGGACGTAACAACCTCTCAGCCCCTGCAGGCGATAGTGACATGCGACTATGCCCTTGGCATAGTCGTCGGGCATAGTCGCGTGGACCACACGACTCACGGTACAAACGGGGCGATTGTGTCCCGCAATTGTGACACCCTGTCACTATCGCGGGCACAGTCGCGAGCACTGTACCGAAATCCAATTTAATCAGTTTTGTCAACTTTCAGCCTACGATGCCCAGAACAGATCAATTCATTATTTAACGATAAATCCCCAAAACACGGTAAGTTAATATGATAACTACCATAACGATATTCTAAATTTCGGGGTGTTACAATCCTCCCAACCTTAAAAGAGATTTCGTCCTCGAAATCTGGCACCATCCGACACCCATCATCGCACTTAGCGAGATCAATTGATTCTCTAATCAAAAGAAAAGCCTTCACGGAACCTTACCTCATATATGAACCCGATTACACCCCGGTTGAGGTTGTCACTGTGTTCCTCATAACAAGTTGCCATGCCCACATGCTCAAGGTCCAATTTGCCTCTCCGAATTTTAGATGAACGTCGAGTCCTTATCAAGTCATTTTCCTACTAGAAGATCTCGGTTGCCTCCCAACCTTAGACGCCACGTACTACCTCGAGGGGGGTTTAAAACTTCAACTTCCCACTGACTGGATCATCCCAATTCGACCTGATCCCGGATATGTAACCCAAGGACCCAACGTCAACGCCAAGAACTTCCAAATTTTACCACATGAAGAGCATACAGATTGACTATTAGATATCAATACCTAACTTCCTTTAAATCCCACCACCGAGAGGCTAACACCTCTCCTAATCCACCGGAAATACATCCAACACTCCAAGGAATACTGATCTCGAAAGGACAAATCGGCTCGCACTAAGCCGATCCTCAAAGGTTAGAAGTTGACGCCTAATATGGAAATGAGAATTCCGATCACATCTCTTTACGACCAAACCATAATGTCCTCAATATACTTAAGTACCCGCGAAGGTAATACATCACCAACACTTAACATGTTGTCAAAAACATCCCATCAGTTCAAAACCAACCGCACTGAAGCAAACGCATAAGGCTCAACCCAAGGATTTATCGAAGGAAAGATAGACCGCTTATAAATAGGGGTAACATATAAGTCTGATACCTCAATTATTCATACATACACAAATCCAAAACTGACACCCAAAATCCAAGGCTAACGACGAGCCGGATCATCCGACGCTTCAATTCTCAAGGGCTCCTTTAGTCCTTTAATTACAACTCATTCCACGACGGGGTTTACATCTATAAGCCTAATGAGTTCAAGGTTTTCAACTAATATGCCAGCTTAAATTTTTATAAAACTTTCAAATACACAAGTTCTATAACGATCAATCGTGCGGTAAACATAATACACTACCGTTTATTCTGTAGGTTTCAAAATTGATTGCCAACACTACGCATATGAAACCATTTTCAAAACTCCTTTGATCAGTACATACGTTAACATGGGCAGAAATAAAAGATGCGTAGCAAAGTTTTAAATGGACCACCATGGTCCTAACATAAATCAAAATATACCATAACTGCGAAAGTAATTTTCTGCACCAAAGCACGTGCAACAAAAGTTTGTACAACTCTCAAAGGAAGAATTTCACGACTTCAATTTTAAAATATTTTCCTTAAAAACGCAAAACGTCAGAAGGTAAAATTTCCAACAAGGCCCATATACGTCCATTTATTTTCCCCAAATTTAACTACATGATAGGAACGTAAATGGCCGCACAAATAAAACACACTTACCCAAGGCAGTAACTACAACGATATGCAAACCGAAAATTCATTTCATGCGTGCGGAAACTTATGACAACAAAGTTTACAATTGGAACACGTTTAAATAAACAGTTCTATCTGAAACAACATAAATCTTTTATACATTTACTCACACCAACATCATAATTTAATCCAATGTCAATAGTATACAAAGATTGACATTTGTATAAAGCCCGAAGATAATTCACATAATAATGAAACCTCCCCCAAACAACATGAGGGACGACATCTATTAACAAAATTCATCAATAAACGCACCCAAGATGCATATGTACACGTACCCAGAATTTGCTTACACGACGCAAAATGTCGTACAATAAGACACCATAAAACCAACGGAATTTTCATAAAACTCATTAACGCTAAAATCAAGCGGTGTCAAAACTTTCACTTCCCAACATAAACGCATAAAACGTCAACACGTCTAAAAATGTCAGAATTCTAAAACCACCTCGTACGATAAAGTGACCCCTTTCAACAAAACTTTCCTGAGACACGACGCCCAAAAAGCTCGTAAATTTACACTGAACAAAAATAAAACACACGTATTTTGAAGTACACTCACGCGCCCAAAATGTCGCAAAACAATATTCCATAAAATTCAACGCGACTCGTACAGACCCAAAATTCCCAAGGAAGTTCAGACTCAAAAACATGGGAACAACTCTTCCTTTAAAACCTTAACATATGTGGAGGAGATCCAATGTCAAGGTTAAAAATTCTACAGTTACTTGCCCAATGCCCCATATGACATTAAAACACAGATCTTAAGATGTCCAAAATAGTGTTAAACACAAAACAGGGACGGAGAGATTTTCAATATAAATTGCAATCACATGCAACAAAACAATTTCCATGTATACTTAAGCTCACGGTTTAAAATCTGATGAGTGCTAATGTTTTGTCAAGACTTCACAGTAGAACACAATTTATGCTTCGAAAGCATGAGAAATAATTGATGCAAACTTATTTTTTTTTTAAAAATTTCTTGCATGAATTTCGGTCGGCACTCAGCATCTTAGGACTACACTCCTCCATTTTCCCGACATACTATCGTCATTCGGATGCATCCAACATCTTAGAGCAACAACCCCACTAATTGGTTAACTTACAATTTTCCTCGAAACATAATCGGTCTGTCAAATGATAGTTCTACTCCAACCAATAACTCTGACCCAAGATGGCCAACTTAATGCATTCATCGCACTTAACTATCTTTCTAAAGTGACGATGCCATAAACATCGACTCTTCCTTAGACCTCTCGCTTAGAAACTTCCTTACTACCCCAAAGGTCATCCCACCAAGGTAGTACAAGTATACACATGTAACATGTAGATTCACCATGACACTGGCCAGGTGTCATTATGAACGTACCGTACATGATCGTCTTTGCTATCCTCAACAAGTTTCCCATTTCTAGCGACCTAATCAACTCCCGAATATCCTAGATTAAGGTACCAAATGGTGCAATTCTCTCTCTCAATCACTTAAACAACGCTAGTTTGAGACTAGGTATCCAAAATCAACACCTAATTCTCTCAAACTTATGCTCTGATACCAACTTGTAACACCCTCAAATTTGTTAAGAGCAACTAATTAAAAATCTCGATATAATATCAAATACAAATCAAGATCCATCATACCTAAAATATAAAATTCTATAATTAACCTCAACAAATATAAACTCTAGTATTAAACAAGGACCAAACCGAAGTCGTGTGCTACTTAATCCCAATACATGTTGCTCTTCCCAAAAACCAAAGCGGAAGACTTCGCCAAAGCTACTCGTTTCCCAAGCGCACCACTAGCACTCCACTCTTCATAGTGATACTAGGACTATTCCCAACCAGTACCTGATGCACATGCCGACAAATAAAAGGTTAGGCTAACGCCTAGTGAATTCAAGAGTTTTAACATGAATAGATATATCTATAAAAGAAAGGAAATCAGTTCAAATCAAGATCTTTCAAACTAATTTACTTTAGCAATAGAGACGACTCGTTTTCCCACAAATTGCACCATTAAAAGACAACGTTCCAATACAAACATTCTTTATAAAACGATGCGACCCAAAACTCACTCTAAACGTGAATATAAATCGACTCCCAATTGTGATACCATGAATAACACTCCACATCCCAAAACACCCAAAGCACGGGTGGGGCATAACACTTAACCCATAAAGCATGGTTAATAAATCCCATATACAATATGTCATCGAAAACAAGGATACAAGATTCAGTACCCAACACAACACTTTTCGGTGACTGGGAAGACCCGATTCCATTGAATGTGGCGGGTACACAAAGTTAAGACACATATGTATGTTATAAGCGTATCTTCAAGGATAAACAACCATTGACATCAACCTATCTAGGTCTTTAGTCAAGGTAGACATCAACCCTATCCAGGTCTTTAGTCATAATAGACATCAACCCTCTCTAGGTCTTTAGTCATAGTAGACGTCAACCATCTCTGGGTCTTTAGTCATAGTAGACAACAACCCTCTCTGGGTCTTTAGTCATTTGAACATCAACTCTATCCAAGTCTTTAATTCAGTGCAAACGTGGGTTCAACTCTATCCAAGTCTTTAGCCCCAAAGAATCACCAAGTTCAACCCTATCCAGATCTTTACCTTGGGATCTCGCCATCCTTGACACACTTGATTATTTAGGACTTACATCGTATCATCAATGCCTATTTCCAGATTAATACACAGGCATCTTATCCCACTTACACGATAAAACCGACATTTATGCCTATGGATCCATTGCATTACAGCCTAACACTTTACGTGACTCCAACGAATGAACTAACGCATTCAATACATTTAACTCACAAATGAGATGCAACTAGGTACACCATACGACCAAGGCTCCTTAACGAGCTACCAAGATTGAACAAATGTTCCAAAGACTCCACCGAGTACAAATCCAGCCCCAAAAGGCTTAATAAACGTTTAGCTGAAACACGAGAGCCAATATGGTTACACAACCCAAAATACACATTTTCCCAAAATATTTGATTCTCAAATTATCATTGGCCTTCGGCCCAAAACCCAAAAGGTTTTCCATTTCTAAAATGTTCCCCAAAGTCGAGAATGGCCCAAAACCAAAGGACCCATACATTAGTACTTTTCAAAATATGTCGTTTCATGAATGATGCATAAAACCCGACAAACACTTAAAGGTGCATTTTTAACCAAACACCCATTTATGCAATAAATCATCTAAACACATTCCTTTGCGACACATTTATCAAAATGTCCAAAAGTCCCAGAATGTGTACTATATAAGTTTATAAAGATAAACGCTTTCAAAATAACCAAACTTATCAGTAGTTAACAATTTCATGTAAGACACATGACACTTAAAATTTAACATTTTGGCATGCACACTGTTTTCACAAATCAACTTGAACTCACCTTGCTAGATTTAGGCTAAATCTAGATTTTGCCCCACTTTGAGCTTTCTTGACGAAACTTGAATCCTCCAAGCCAAAACCTCCAAAAACCTAGATCCATAAATTTCAACCATAAATAAACATATCCAACCATATAGAAACATTCCCCAAACATATTACCCCAAAATCTCCATTTTGGTCCAAACCCTAATTTTCCATAAATGAAAAGAACAAGAAGTTACCTTAACTACAACTCCAAACCACCAACCAAAACCCATGTAGGTCACCAAAACAAACCATAAGCTTCCAAATCTTCAAATGATGCAAAGGTTGGATGAAACCCCAAAGAGCTTGGTAAGGAAGATGGAGATGAAGATATTTTGGGGTTCTTGATTCCAACTAGTTAGATGATGAAAATCATGTGGTTTAAGGAGGAACCCTCAAAATGGGTTAGGGTTTGTGGGGAAGAGAGGAAATGATTTGGGAGAGAATGGGAAGGGATTAGAAAATGAGAAATGAGGGAAATGGTTGAAAGTTTCGGACTTAACAACCTCTCAGCCCCCGCAGGCGATAGTGACATGCGACTATGCATTTGGCATAGTCGCCGGGCATAGTCGCGCGGACCACACGACTCACAGTACAAACGGGGTGATTGTGCCCCGCGATTGTGACACTCTCTCACTATCGCGGGCACAGTCGCGAGCACTGTACCGAAATCCAATTTAATCAGTTTTGTCAACTTTCAGCCCACGATGCCCAGAACAGATCAATTCATTATTTAACAATAAATCCCCAAAACACGGTATGTTAATATGATAACTACCATAACGATATTCTAAATTTCGGGGTGTTACATTAATCATGAGAGTTAGAAAAGCATGGTGGTATATAAACAGTTGCCTCACTAAAACCTTACACCAAGGAACAAAACCCAACGGGAAAAATAAAACCTTGGTTGAAGGAAATAGAACAACATACCAATATCACATATATAGTAGACTCCCCCTGATTCATGCATTAATCAAGGGAGTTTGGAAAACATTTGCACTTACTTTATACATGTTTCCCAATATATGGTTTTAGGTAAAGATTTGGTAAAATGTGTCATGTTCTCCTAACATCTTACTTGATTCACTTGAATCTAGAAAAGAGTTTTATCATTGTTGACTGTATAAAACTTAAGCAGAATATGCTTTGTGTTATCACCCTTGATGTATCTTTCTTTTATTTCTTTGATTCATGATGCATTATTTTCATATATGCAAGTAGGATACTTGTTGAACCCAAAATTACTAGCTCCTCTAATATATGTAATGATAGTCCTTAATCATATACATTATTTAATTATCTCATGGAGAGTAATATTCTTGGATTAGTTTAAGGAGGTAGTTACAAAGGTTTGCTTAGTTTACTTCTAAGCAACCGGCTTGTTCCTTGTGGTAATTATTTATCCAGTTTGGGAACAACATTTTAATGGGTCAGACAGATACTTAATATCAGCAAAGACATACCAATACATTGTTTGGTGTTTTCTATAAGAGCTAGTACTTTTGTTTCTTACATTCTAAGTAGGTATTGAACTTCCATTATCAATCTCATTTTTATTTCTATATGGAAAGTATAAGCCCATGTCAATGGTTCCAAAAGATTAACTTGATATAATTCCAATGACGTTGCGTTGGCGCTGAGCTAAATCTAGCTAACAAGTTAGAAATATAATATACGATCAAGTATATTGTGCTAAGTACGATAATGCACATGTTGTACTTGTATAGGGAATTTCAGCTCCCAATACTTTTTCATCGTCATCCTTTAGACGAAATGGATCATTCCTTATATCCAACACTTTGACCGATCGATCATGGGAGTGCTAACCGAATGCGCTTTGTCCATATTAAATTGCTTGATTATTTTCTAGACATATGCGATATGTAATTAATATTTCACAAACTCGGTGTTTAAGCTCAAATAGCTAGACAAAACCAAGTTTTCCCAAGATTTTCCATCTCAAATTTAGATTTCAAGTAGCTTGTGGTTTCTCTTATTTCATCAAGAGTACCTGTTATGTTCATAACATCGACATATTAAGCTGCTTTGAAAATCTGGAACTTGTTTTCCTAAAATAAATACATAAGGGCACAGTTTATCATTCTTATATATTTTTTCCCAATCAAGTATTCATTTAGGCAGGTATACCACATCCGCATAGATTGCTTTAATCTATAAAGTGAGCGTTTTAATATTATTGCAAATGCATTTTGTGGTTTGGAGTTACTTGATTTAGGTAATGTAATATCATCAAGCACTTTTATATATCTTTGAATCTAGATCCCCGTAGAGATATGTGGTAACCACATTCATAAGTTGCATTTCCAGTCTTTCGAAAACTACTAGGCTAATTAATTAGCAGAACGTTATAACGTCTATCATGGGAGAGTAATTATTCTCATGGTCAATCCAGGGCGTTGTGAGAAACCTTGCGCCAAAGGAGAGCCTCATACATTAGGACTTCATTGTTCTCGTTACGCTTTCTGACAAAGACTCAGTTACGTCATACGGGCTTTACACTTGGTAGGTTAGCACTATCGGACCAAATACCCGATCCTTTGTCAAAGAATATAATTCTTTCTGGATTGTTTCTTTACATTTAGGCCAATATGCTCTTTGTTGATATTATTCAACTGAGTCTGGTTCAATGTCGTCGTGCTCAATCATCTTATGAGCCATCGTATATGCGAATAAATCATCAATGAGTATGATCTGTCCATCGACTCATATGTACTCTCATATTCATTTGAGATTAATATTCATCTCTAGAATCAATATTAACTTTGGAGTGTCCTCCAGTGATGATTCATGAACATAATTATAGTTAGAGACAATCTCATGAGAGTTTTGTGTATTGATGATAAATGGATGTGCCTTACTATTCTCTTCCTTTAGAATAGTATCTATCGAACCAAGTAGCTTCCACCACTTCCATTTGGTAGCTACGACCTCAACCACACCTCCACTATGTGTGATTGCAACCCATTTTCCAATGGCGTTGTGCCCATGTTGGGGACTTTTTAACCTTGCGAGTATATTTGCAGCTTGTATATGTGATCTTGTCACTTTTGGAATAACATTAAATGTATCAGGTATCGAGTCTAATTCGTTTTACTTCAACATTACGTTGTGAAGTTTTGGGGATCAAAATGAGACAGGGTAGGAATATTCAATGATACTTTCTGTCGTTCCCATGGAAAATACTTTTTCCTATCTCCCCTAACAACGAGAAGACTCTCTCATGAAAGTGACAACCCGTAAATCTAGCGGTAAAGAGATCACTAGTCAAATATTCTAATTAGTGGATAATTGTTGGGGATTCATATCCAACATATACCAAATCGTCTTTAAGGACCCATTTCGATGCGCTGTGGGGACGCAATTGGCAACATATACTACATAACCAAACATGCATAAATGTAAGATATCAGGCTTATATCCAGTTACCAACTGGTACGCATGAGGCTGATTAGCTAGTAGTGGGTCTAAAAACGAAAAAAATTGCATATAATAATTGTATAACCCCAGGTAGATGTGGGTAAATTGGTACGCATTACCAATACCCTAGATATCATCATATTCTTTTTATAACAACTTCTATGAGACCATTTTATATATACACATGGGGTATAAGAAAATTTGATCCCAATACATATGCAATAAACATCAAATCCTTATGTTGTAAATTCTCCAGCATTCCAAGTCATGTAGACTTGATGAAATAATCAGGGTGGTGAGCCCTTAAACGTATAGCTAGTGCTAGGAGTGCAGTATTTCATGTGGACAATAATACAACATGCGTTCATTGTGTCGAAACCAGAACCATAAAGTACTTTAATGTCCCACATTCTGGATGTTTATGTCCATAAGTATCACCTTGTATTCGTCGTAACAATGGAATATTTTTGTATTATGTCCTTAGCTTTAGGATAGTCTCATTCCTGTCTTGGCTAAGGATCAGGGTATACAAAACTTTTAGGTATTCGGTAGGGCATATTATGATGGCGGTGTTGCTTCTTATGTTGCAGAAGTCAACAATTGCAATTTGCCTCATTTTGCCTTTCACTCGAAAGAGAATGTGTCTATGTGTATTTTGTAATACACGGATCACTATGTCATAACCATGGTGTCCCACATGGTCATGTCGAAACATATATGTGGCATTGCCTTAAAGTTCTTTATTGGTGACAAAAAAATATGTTTCGATGACCCAATGATCTACTAGTTTGATACATTAGTTTCCATGATATATGTTTACTTTCATATTCATTAGAACTTATGTATATATGCTCATTTCCATTATAATTTCCATTTGATACGAATATCTTTACAAGGTTCCTATTAATCTTGTACTAACAAGAAAATGACAGTCCACCATCTAAGTATTTTGGTTGGATGAATTATAAAATAAGTATTTATCTATCATTTTAGATTATGTGGAATATTCTACAAAAACTCAAGTTCTCCTCGATACATTCCTACATGGAACGGAGAATATTGATAGTTTTGTTATTTATTTAGATGTATTTCTTTACATCTATAATGGTTACATATTCGATTTTACGTAAGCAAAAGAAATTAATTTTAATACTTAAAATAAATGTCCAAGAAACTATGCTTAATCAATCTTAAATTAATATGATATAGTTCATTTTCAACTTGTTCCCTTTTCAATAGGAGCACCATTTAGTGCATTCCTCATTTGATTGTCCATTATCACCTGGGGCATTAGTTGTATCTCCACTCCAGGTATTGAAAACTCATTCCTGATTCTTACAATGACCCTGACCCTTTCTAGGGTCTCGTCTACATGGTGCATAAATGTCACATGTGTGAAATTATTTTTAACTCACAACCCTTTGGAGTTGTTTCCACATTTTCATTATTGATCTTGGGAATTTTCTTTGTCCCGACATATGTGGTATTGTTATTCGAAAGAACCTTGTTATGTCTCTCAATCACTTGCAGTAGGTTGATGATTTTTTTCTAGAGGTTACATTTCAACTTATATTGGTTCATTAATATTTACTGATGTATGAAAAGTGGAAATAATGTTATGAATCATGTCATTTTCTATGAGTTCCTTGCCATAAAGATTGAGACGCATTTTGGGATACATCATTTCTTTGTTGAAATCAGTTACCTTTTTGTAATCGAGTAAGCAGGTTTCATTCCGCTGTACGATTAGTTCGGGAAGTACATGTTTATGAATACTCCCGATTCTCCCTTTCGGGGCATCCCACTGTTCTTTGGGGGTTAGTAAAGGTATTCTTATGAAAGTTAGGATTTATTTATCGTCTCAAAACATGATGATATATGCTTATACCTTTTCAAGAGGTTGTTTTAGGGTCAATAGGGAGTTAATTGAGTTTAGGTATATTTTTATACCTTTTCGACAAAAGTAGTTTTTACATTGGATATTCATATTTATAGTCAAGTTCTTTTGAGTTTACGATGTTTATTTCGGGATAAGTTGATTCAACCATTTACGTATATAAGGGATAATATATGATTTTCTGTTTGATAAGAAAATATATTGTTATTATTTTATGTATGAAATTTCATTATCATAACAATATTTGATTTTTGTATGCTTATATTTTGATGATAATACTTTATCAATATTTCAATTTGCGAAAAAAAAAACACTCAATCTATTGATTTCCAGGTAGTATGGGGAATCACATGGATTTCTTAAGTCCCTACAAACCTTAAGGTTTTTTAAACCCGTTTGACAAAATCCTTTCGATATCTTGTGATTGCTTTAATTGGTAGATTTTGACATGAGGTCAAAAAATGAAATCAAATTCAGAATTATCATATCAGCATTATGGGAGCTTTTGGCACGATGCCAAAAAAATATGGAGTTGAAAGTGTAACTTCCAAATATGAATTATGGTTAAAAATAATGAGTAGGAACCCATAATCAAGATAAGTATTTGAATAATATTTTAATGTTTTTTTTGGAGCTTTTAGCAAAACACCAAAAGTATGAACGTTGGAAGTGTAACTTCTAAAAATTATTTATAAGATTATGAATTATAATGAAGATAAACATTTAAATATTAATATAAACAAATAATAAATAAATAATTTATATTGTAAACTAATTGGATAACTATCTAAACATATCAATATTAAGATGAACATTTAAATTAATCATCTAAATATATGAATATTGTAATCTAATTTGATAAACATTAATAAATAATAATAATAGTTCAAATCATAAATATTATCAAATCCATAATTAATGGGTAATTGATCTAAATAAAATAATATTAACGTAATTAAATTAACCAACATATCTTTATAAAAATATTCATATCTCCATTATCATAAAGAAAAAAATATTGGATAACTTTTAGAAAGAAAAAAAAATCTTATATCTTTTGTTTAAATAGGTGTAAAGAAAATATCAACAAATTATTGTAATTTACATACAAGGTTTTTTTTAATAATTTTATTTAGATAAAATTACACCTTTGAAATTTGAATTGCGAATTATTTTCTTTTTCTTTAAAATAACGATAATAGATAATTTAAATAAATATATATTAATGATATAATCATTAAATATGTATGATAAAAAAATGGAAATTCAAATGATATATATAATAATCATGTCCATCAAACTCATAAATCATATATATGTATTATGTATTATGTAAAATTTTGCTTGTATATAAGCATACAGTGGAAAAATATTTATGCATATATTATTGTAAAACAACTATCAAAGCATTTGTTAAAAGAAAAACAAAATGGTATCACATATTATGCAAATTCTATAAAACATAAACAATAAATGAATTAGGATTTCATGAGAGTGACAAACCATATTTTGCATCTATAACATAAAGCATAGTAGATTAATGTTTACGATTTAAACATAAAAATATCTTGTTCTTACATAAAGCATCATATTTGTTCATATCATAAAGCATCATATGACGATGTTTTAAAACAAAAACATATAAAAGTTACCTCAAACATTGAAGTTTAGCTTGATTTCACAATCACTTCGTTCTACGGAGCGTACGTGCGGATAACGTATTAAAGGGAAAACCAAATGGAACAACAATATAATAGAAAGCGGGAATCTGTAATTCTCATTAATTAAAACCCTTTAAATAGGGATGAGTTACAAGTAGATAGCTATGAGATATTTCATTTATAATCTAACTCTGATATACTTATCTTTATCTCTATTGTCATATCCTTTAGACGATGACACAATTATCCTACAACAATATATAATATATAATAAAAAAAATCTAGAGCATTTAAAACGATATATGAAATAACCTTTAAAAAAAGTTATTATAACTAAATTTACATCTTATTGAACTCAACTTTATTTTAGATTTTTTAAATAAATTATCCTACGATTATTAAAATGATGTAACGTGCAGAAAGATTAAATCATATGAATTTTGTTAGAGATGTTTGAGAGAGGAGGGGAGATCAAAAAACCTTTTGAAGCAAGTCTAACATATTATTAAAAAAAGAGTAAATTACGTTTTTAGCACCTATGGTTTGTTAAAAAATGTGGATTTCGTTCCTATGGTTTCGAAATTTCGGTTTTTATCCCTATGGTTTGTAATTCATTTCAGTTTTTGTCCCTGAGGCCAAAACACTACTTTTAAACATGAAGGACTAAAATAAAAATGAATTGTAAACCATAAGAATGAAAAAAGCATTAAAGTTTAAATCTAAAGGACAAAAAAGGTAATGAATTATCAACCATGGGGATGAAAATCGTAATTTCAAAACCATAAAGACGACAATAGAAACTTTTAACAATCTATAGGGACGAAAAACGTAATTTACTCTTAATAAAATGTAAGTGGAGAATCAAAATTCAAAATTCTTTAAAAAAGAACTACATGTTGAAGGATTATGTGTCATCGTCAAAATGAATTGATTGACAGAATATTTTCCTAGTATTAGAATTTATCTTAAGAGTGAATTGTGGATTTGGTCCCTGTGGTTTAGTGATTTGTTTGACCATGGTCCTCATTCTATGTTTATTGTGGATTTGGTCCTTGTGGTATTCAATTTATTTTGGTCATGGTCCTTCTGACTAACACTTCCATTAACTTTATTAAATCAAGGACCATTTTAGTCATTTTGCCTATTTTTTGTCCTTTTTTTATAAGAAAAATATAAACAATATTTTTATACACACATGCGCACACACACATGTATATAAATAAATATATATATATATATATATAACGTTATTAAAATAAATAAAATAAGACATTATTGTATGATTTAATTGTTTAATTTTTTTAAAATTAATTATATTAAATACGATTTAATTTTATTATTTTATTGTAATTGTGAAAAAAGATATAGTTTTATTGTTTTAATGTAATTAAAATTTCAATTTAAACAAAT
The DNA here is from genome assembly GCA_954870635.1 of Arctium minus. Classification (NCBI taxonomy): domain Eukaryota; kingdom Viridiplantae; phylum Streptophyta; class Magnoliopsida; order Asterales; family Asteraceae; genus Arctium; species Arctium minus. Next base: position 101,493,126 of record OX941082.1, read on the forward strand.
CAGATCATAAAACTATATCTTATTTATTTAGATCGAATAAAATAAAATATGGTTTATGATTTGATTTATTGAATTAAAATTTTAATTAAGTTAGAGACGATTTAATTATATTGTTCTTTTACTATCATTGCAACAAACAAGCTTATTGTTGATATTTTGTAAGACTCGGTTTAAAAATATATATATAATTATTTCTTACCCGAAATGAACCGTAATTAAAACTAACAACCAAAGATAATTGAGGGGTTAAAACCGTTATATATCCAAACTCTTAATAATTATTAAAAGAAATAAGTAAATATTATATATATATATATATATATATATATATATTACGTATAGATTTAAAAAAAAAAAAAACAAACAAATCCATATTAATATATAAGAGTAAACTACAATCTATCGTCCCTGTGATTCAATATCAAACACCGCCATATTCTCTCTCTCTCTCTCTCTAAAACTTCAAACTCTCAACTTCTCTCTAAATTTCTATCAAATTCGTGAAGCAAATCAACGAAACAATTACATATTCGGAATCTACTCGTCGAGCCCTTCTTAGAGGTATAAATTTCTTCTTAAGTTATTTAAGTTGGTAAGTTAGGGTAGTTGAAGTTGGTTGGTAGATTATTATTATATATTGTAAAGTTATAATCATTTACATATATAGGAATGTTTGTTTTTGTCAAAATTACAAACGGGTAAAGTTTAGAATCCAGCCGGTTATATTTATATCTAGATGTTTAACCACACACCAAGTGATCGGTTTAATGTCTAAGAGAATATAATTTCGTGATTAAGTTAGGATAATAAGCATTGAATTTTATGATATGCGAGTAATAGTAATTTATGGTTTAAATAGGCAATCGAACGAGTTAAAGTTCGTAGTCGGTCTCGATTAATCACGTGTTACATCTCAATCCGATCAAGGTATGGATTTCATTTCTTTTGAATCGTGGGCAACTATTTGTTGTAGTTGACCCTTCCTAAAGGTGGTTCACCACCTTGTGATTGATCAACCGAACGTGATCAACAAATACGAAATTGTACACACACATACACATTGATTTTGGTTTATTGAATCAATTGTTTGAACATTTTGATGTTTTATTAAAATGTGTCTCGTATGAGATTATTTATGAAAAATGTGAATTATATAGATTATAATTTCTGTGATCGCCATTTGGGTAAGTGGCATTTGTTTAGTTTTCGTTGATTTTAGAAGAACCCAATAAATGGGCACATTATTTGGGATGCCTTCTATGGCGGCTTTGTTGTCATAGCGTCCTGCAGATGACGGTCCACTAGAGTTAAGCCTATGTGGCTTACGTGAACCCACTCTGGGAGGACTTGGCTAACTTTGTTGGCTCCAGGGCGGATGAATCGATTCTAGATTTTACCCGCAGAATATGTGACCGTGGTTAAATTCACGGGGGATCCGTTGTGTGTGCCCGCATGCCGACCCAGTTCGTGTGGTTTGGCCACCCCACGAACACAACGACAGGAATTGACGGACTTTATTTATATTACGTTTTGAAGTTAAAAGTGTGAACTGTTCTTGAAATTATTGTCTTTGAAAATTACTGAACATCTCTTTTGTTATGAACTTGAGTTTCAAGAACTTTCATCGAATGAATTTTTAAGTCTTCCGCTTCGTTATTGATGTTTTCATTATTATTTACGAACTTATATTATAATCCATTCACTGAGTTATGTGCTCAGCCGTGTTTTTGTTTTCTGACACGGCAGGTTCGAAGTGAAGTTTACGGGGACGGGACTTGAGATCGAGCGTGTTATTTTGGAGTTCTTAGAATCACTTTGTTTTATCTTTCTAAGTTTATAAAGACTTTTGAGGTATGATAGTTTGGATTGTAATATATGTTTAGAGTTTATTAATAGCTCTGAATTTAGATATGTATTTATGTTAAGTCTCGTATGTGACATCACCCGTTCCGGACCACGGGGACGGGGGATGTTACATATTTTAACATCAAAAATCATTGAAAACCGTTGAGAAATGAACTATAATTTTATCATCTTAAAATTGGAAGCTTCAATTTTCATATTGTTTTTCAGTCAAAAACTCAAAATCAATTTTCATATTGTTTTTAGTATGATAAAATTAAAGTTCATTTCTCAACGGGTTTTAATGATTTTTTTGTGTTAAAATATCAACAATAAGCTTGTTTGTTGCAATGATAATAAAAGAACAATATAATTAAATCGTCTTTAACTTAATTAAAATTTTAATTCAATAAATCAAATCATAAAACCATATTTTATTTTATTCGTTCTAAATAAAATAAGATATAGTTTTATGATCTGATTTGTTTAAATTGAAATTTTAATTACATTAAAACAATAAAACTATATATAGTTTTACACAATTACAATAAAATAATAAAATTAAATCGTATTTAATATAATTAATTTAAAAAAAAATTAAACAATTAAATCATACAATAATGTCTTATTTTATTTATTTTAATATCGTTATATATATATATATATATATATTTATATACATGTGTGTGTGCATGTGTGTATAAAAATATTGTTTATATTTTTCTTATCAAAAAAGGACAAAAAATAGGCAAAATGGCTAAAATGGTCCTTGATTTAACAAAGTTAATGGAAGTGTTAGTCAGAAGGACCATGACCAAAATAAATTGAATACCACAAGGACCAAATCCACAATAAACATAGAATGATGACCATGGTCAAAGAAATCACTAAACCACAGGGACCAAATCCACAATTCACTCTTATCTTAATGAATGTTTCATTTTCTTTGTAAATTTCTCCCTATTTAAAGGGTTTATGATTAATGAGAATTACAGATTTTCATTATCTCTATTTACTGTTGTTCTATTATGCTTTTCCTATAACACGTTATCAGCACGTAAGCTCAGATATTAGCTTCTAAGTTCCAACTGCCACTATCTACCGCCACCAAACTAAACAATTATTGTGTTTGGTGTTTGCTGTCATTACCACTACAGATCAACATCCTGTTAATCATGTTCAAGTACGTATACTTATTCTCTTTATGCATTTTGTGCTAATTGTATGCCTGAATTTTTTTTTACCGCGATTCATGTTTTTTTTTTCTAACTATGCACATTGTTTGCTTAACTCTCAACCCCGTAGCATCATGTAATAACTTTATCCTCTCTTTTTTTTTTACTTTGAGATAAATAAATTTAACTTGTTCTTTTTTTACCATGAATATTGAATTCGGTATAAAAGAGAGGTTGGGCGTTGTGGAATAATAGAGAATGACGGCCGGTTAGGGTTTTTGAGAAATCCATAATTTGTTGGAACAAATTCTTTAATTTTCTTTATATTTATGTTATATAATATTTATAAAAAAAAACCTCCGTTTTTTTAAACATATTAGTTTTGGTGATTGAATTTGTTACACCTTGTTGATTAAAACTTCTTAATCATATTGATTTAATTAATGATTTATTTTATATTGATTTGTTTCCTTTATTAATTCTTTATTATTTAACATCTATTTTAAGAAAAATATAATATATTTTCCTTTCTATATATTATCCAATAAATATAATTTTTGTTTATGGCAATATATATAAATATTTCTTGTTGTTTAAAAATCATATCCATTATTATGTTTACATTAACGTATTTGGTTGTTGATCTAGAATTATGGATAGATAATCATATTTGAATGAGATTATTTGAGTATTTGATTATTTCATTTAAATATTTATTAATCTAATCATGTATTAAATTTTAAATTTTGTTGTTTAAATATTATTCAAATGTTTATTTTAACTATAAGTTCCTACTTATAATTTACAATCTTACAGTAGTTTTTGGAAGTTACACTTTCAACCCCATATATCTTGGTCTTTTATCAAAAACACTCAAATACTATTAATATGTTAAAAGTTTGACGTCGACTTTATGTCAAAACCAATATTTAATTGTCTCATGACAAAATCCATCAAAATACCATTAAGGTATTAAAACACTGAAATTGGCTTTATATGCCAAACTTATATTCATTTGGCCTCATGCAAAAAACTCTATAATTAACAATGTTATCTTCGAAATAAATAAATCACAAGATATCGAAAAGATTTTGTCAAATTGGTGTAAATAGCCCTAAGGTTTGTAGAGACTTAAGAAATCCATGTAATTCCTCTACTACCTGGAAATCCAATAGCTTGAGTGATTTCTTTTCGCAAATTGAAATATTGATAAAATATTATCAACAAAATGTAAGCATACAATAATAAAATATTATTATGATAATGAAATTTCATACATAATATAATGATTATAGACCGTGATTCATTTTTTAGAAAATCATACATTATCCCTTATATACGTAAATGGTTGAAACAACCCATCCGTGATTCAATGTCTCATAAACTCAAAAGAACTTGAGTATAAATATGAATATCCAATGCAAAAATAACTTTTGTCAGAAAAGTATAAGAATATATCTAAAGTCCATTAACTCCCTATTGACCCTAAAACCAACCTCCTGAAAAGGTACAAGCAAATATCATCATGTTTTGAGACGACATATAAATCCTAATTTTCATAGGAATATCTTTACTAGAAACCCCTAAAGAACTATGGGAAGCCCTGAAAGGGAGAATCAGGAGTACTCATGAATATGTACTTTCAGAACTAATCGTATAACAAAATGAAACTCACTTACTCGATACAAAAAGGAAACAGATATCAACAAATAAATGTTATATCAAAAATGCGTCTAAATCTCTGTGGCAAGGAACTCACATAAGATGACATGATTTATAACATTATTTCCACCTTTCATATATTAGTAAATATTAATGACCCAATATATGTTGAAACGCAACCTTTAGACAAACTCATCAACCTACTGCAAGTGGTTGAGAGACACAACAAGGTTCTTTGAAATAACAACACCAGATATGTTGGGACAAAGAAAATTCCCAATATCAATAATGAAAGTGTTAGAAGTGGAAACAACCTCAAAGAATAGTGAGTGAAAGACAATTTCTCACACGTGACATCTATGTACCAGGTGGACAAAACCGTGGAAAAAGGGTCAGGGTCATGAAAATAGTTGGAAGGATTTTCCATTCCTTGGAGCAGAGATGTAACTACTGCCCAGTTGATTGGATAGTCAAAGAAGAAATACATTAATCACTAGTTCTTTCGAAAAAAGAACAAATTGAAAATAAACTATATCATATTAATTTAAGATTAATTAAGCATATGTTTCCTTGAAATTTATGTTAAGCATAAAATTAACATACACTCTCAAAACGATATCCATTATAGATGTAAAGAAATACATTAAAAACAAATACAAAACTCTCAATATTCTCCGTTCCGTATAAGAATGTATCGAGGAGAACTTGAGTTTTTTGTAGGACTTTTCACAAAATCTAAAGAGATTGACTAATATTTATTTATCCAACCAAAATACTTAGACGATGTACTGCCATTTTCTTGTTGGTACAAGATTAATAGTCACTAAAGCACTATATTAATGAAAGTCTTGTTAAGATATTCATATCAACTGAAAATCATATTATAAGAATGAAATTGAGTATATGTACATCGACTCTAATGATATGATAGGAACATATATTAGAGAAATTAACGTGTCAAATTAGTGGATTATCTAGGTCACTAACAATGTTCGAAAAAACTCGCTGCAACAGCCGCCATGGCGCGCTGTGGCTTAAGGCTTGTGTCTCACGCCACGTTATGCCTAAGGCACGCCACAACGTAATGCACGGGTTTTGTAACATGATATTTGATTTTACTTAGTTGTTTAATGTCTTATTTGTTAGTTTTTAATATATGACTTAATTTAAATTGCTTAGTATCATTGATTTATTGAGTCATAGTAGAAAACATATGTTTATGTATATATAATTTTATATATGATATACAAATTTGCCTCCATAAGCCACGTCTTGAAAAACGTCATGACCTCGCCGTGGCTTCCAAGGCTTGAGGCTTGACCTCGCCGCCACGCCACGCCTCACGCTATTTAGAACCTTGGTCACTAAATCATGTTTTGTCACCAATAAAGAAATTTTGGACAATGACACATATATGTTTCGACATGATCACATGAGACACCATGGTCATGACATAGTGATCCGTGTTTGCAACATACACATAAACACATTCTTTTCGAGTGAAAGGCAAAAATGAGGCAAATCGCAACTGTTGACTTCTGCAGCATAAGAAGCAACACCATTATCATAATATGTCTTCTCGAATACCTAAAACTTTTGTATACCCTGATCCTTAGCCAAGACAGGAATGAGACTATCCTAAAGCTAAGGACATATACAAAAATATTCCATTATTACAACGAATACAAGATGATATTTATGGACATAATCATCCAGAATGCGGGCCATTAAAGTACTTTATGGTTTTGGTTTCGACAAGATGAACGCATGTCGTATTATTATTCACATGAACTGTTGCACTCCTAGCACTACCTATACGTTTAAGGGCTCACCACCCTGATTATCTCATCAAGTCTACATGACTTGTAATGCTAGAGAATTTACATCATAAGGATTTGATGATTATTACATATATATTGGGATCAATGTAGAGTTTCCTATACCCCATATGTATATATAAAATGGTCTCGTAAAAGTTATCATCAAAAGAATATAGATGGTAGCCAAGACATTGGTTATGTGCACCAATTTACCTACATGTGTCTGGGGTTATGCAATACTATACGCAACTTTACTTCTTCATTTTGAGACCTATTACTAGCTAACCAGTATCATGTGTACCAGTTGGTAACTGGATATAAGCCTGATATTTTTCATTTACGCATGTTTGGTTGTGTAGTATATGTGCCAATTGCGCCCCCACAACGCACCAAAATGGGTCTTTAAAATGAATAAGTATATTTGTTGGATATGAATCTCCAAAAAAAATTATCCACTAATTAGAATCCTTGACGGGTGATCTTTTTACCGCTAGATTTGCGGATTTTCACTTTGATGAGACAGTCTTTCCGTCGTTAGGAGGAGATAGGAAAAAGGATTTTCCATGGGAACGACTGGAAGTGTCATTGAATATTCCCACGCTGTCTCATGTCGATCCCCAAACTTCAAAATGTAAAGTTGAAGTCAAACGAATCAGACTCGATACCTGATACGTTTAATGTTATTCCAGAAGTGACAAGATCACATATATGAGCTACAAATATACTCGCAAGGTTAAAGTTCCCAAAAAAGGGCACAACGTCGCTGGAAAGTGCATTGCAATCACACATGGTGGAGGTGTGGTTGAGGTCGTAGCTCCCAAACGGAAATGGGGGAAGCTAATTGGTTCGATAAATACTCATCTAAAGGAAGACAAGAGTAAGGCACAACTATTTGTCATCAATACATAAACCTCTCATGAGATTGTCTCTGATTAAACTATGTCTATGACTCATTACTGGAGGACGCTCCGAAGTTAATATTGATTCCAGAGATCAAAGAAATCTCAAATGAATTATGAGAGTGCATATGAGTCGATGGACAGATCATACATACTCATTGATGATATATTTCACATATAATGTTGCTTATGAGATGATAGAGCACATTGACATCGAACCATGCTCAGTTGAAAAATATCAACAAAGAGCAAGTTGGCCTAAATAAGCAATCTAGGAGCATCATATTATTTGATAAATGAACAGGTATTTGGTTTGGTAGTGCTAACCCACCAAGTGTAAAGCCTGTAAGACATAGATAAATCATTTGTCATAAAAGCGTAATGAGAATAATTAAGTCATAATGTATGAGGTTTTCCTTTGGCGCAAGGTTTCTCATAACGCCCTGGATTGACCACGAGAAGACTTACTCTCCCGTGATGGACGTTATAACGTTCTGCTAATTAATTAGTCTAGTAGTTGTCGAAGGACTGGAAATGCAGCTCATGAATGTGGTTACCACATATCTCAACGGGGATCTAAATTCAGAGATATATAAAAAGTGCTTGATGATATTACATTACCAAAATCAAGTAACTCTAAACCACGAAATGCGTTTGTAATAAAATTAAAACACTCACTTTATTAATTAAAGAAATATATGCGGTGTGGTATACCCGCCTAAGTGAATACTTGATTGGGAAATGATATATAAGAACGATGAATTGTGCCTTTGTGTATTTATTTAGGAAAACAAGTTATATATTTTCAAAGTAGCTTTATATGTCGATGTTATGAACATAATAGACACTCTTGATGAAATAAGAGTAGTCACACGTTACTTGAAATCTAAAATTGAGATGAAAAATCTTGGGAAAACTTTGTTTTGTCTAGCTATTTGAGCTAGAACACCAAGTTTGTGAAATATTAATTCACCGATCACATATGTCTAGAAAATAATCAGGCAATTTAGTATGGACAAAGCGCATCAGGTTAGCACTCCCATGAAAAAATGTCGATCTTCCACTCTCGGTCTGATATCTAACTCAAATATCTCATTATAGAACTTCAATATAGAGCTTCTAAACCAACAAATATTGGACCTGACATCACTAGCTTATAAACTACTAAACATTAGGTAATAGGTAATGCATATTAATGTCTAATCAATTAGAAGTTTATAATTTATTTTCGCATACAGATAACGTCTTAAAACTTTACGTTTGAACTCCATAAAACAACCGATAAACTCGTTTAAGTATAGGATGAACGTTGAGTTCTACTAATACAACAAAATACCTCATAAATTTTGGATTTTTTTGTGAGGAATTACATTAATTTTATATCCTAGGTTTATAATAATAATAATTTGCGTTATTTAATTCTATTTACAATCAAATTGCTGTGGAAAATAAACAATTAATCAACACGTGATAAATTACCTAAAAAATTATCCTTAAAAAATATCATACAATAACACCCTTTTTTACATATGTGGCGTATTTGGTTAACAAAGACTTCAAAACCACCTAATTGTAAATCCTTCTTCTATGATTACTAGTATTTTTATCGCACGTTGAACGGTGATTGCAATCTACTTTAGAATGTAGTATTGACAATGATGAAGTTGGATATAAAAAAAATTATAATTTCAATTTAGTTTATAAAGATTGGTTTCAAAACTATTTGATTATATGATTACAGAACATGTTGGACATGCACATTCCCAGCGATACATCTTATTTGATCTTTTCGTCGAAGGATGAGAGCAACATTTATCATCCTCATATGGATCCCTTACTGATCCATAATGTAATAACCGGACTAAAAATCAATGAATTTATTTTGGGGTAAAATTTAGAAAGAGTCCTTAATGAAGGGGTCCTAATGTAAAAGAGAGGATAATAGGGTTTTATCCCTATTATCCTTGTAGACTTGTTGTTGGCGGCTAGTATTTGGGAAAAAGGGGGAAAGAGAGAGGATTGTGGCCGACCGATCGAAGAGAGAAGGAGGCTGAAATTTTTGGTGTTCATCGACTCTCCAAGGTAATTGTAACACCCTAAAATTTCAAGGTAAAATAAAACTTAAAATTTCTGCAATATAACGCCTAAAATAAGGCGAATCCAAAACCTGTAAACGTGTCGACTAAAACCCAAAAGAGACGGGGTAGTTCTATAATGAAGTAGCGGAAAAATTAAGACATATACATGACAACCTATTTAATCTAGAACAATTAACAACTAGATTAGGGTGGGTGTCACTATGACTTCAAAAGCGCTCTTTCTCAATTCCCAAAAATGTCCGGTCCAAGGAGGAATACTAGGCACGATCCCGACAGATCAAGACATCCTACTCGCACCGCTAACGGAACCTGTGAACCATTTAAACATGAACACAAGTGTTAGAACGGAGTCTATTGGTTGTTATGTCGATACCAATTATGATGTAAACAAGAACAATAATTAAATGTTACCGGCTCCCAATGCATTGAGGTCAATGCCAAACCTCCCAATAGGGACATTGTAATTTCCTGTACAAATAATACACAAATATCTTCCATATAAAGCGGGGTAACCCGCGATCTAGATTGGATTTCACCGTCCAGCCCAGTTCTAGTTCCCATGCCACGCCGGACATCACAATCCTCAAACCCTCTCTGCCTCTAGTGCTTACCCCGTCGGGTTACACCTCAAGGTCTTACAGGCAAGGGTGCCTATCCAATCTAGCCGAGTGTACAACTAAGGGACTTGCGCCCCCTATTGTCTACTCAAAATGCCCAACGGCAATAACCATGCACTAATCATGCATACCGTCTAAATCCTCGTGCACAAGGAAAATAGACATAAGACTTCCCATATAAACCATGAGCAAGTAGGATTAACAACTTTCATGCAATCATATACTTAACAAATAACATAATCATGCTTGATACATATTTCTCATAATAAACTAAAACTCCTTTAGCCACATACAAGTTCCCAATAATAGTTTGACTCCAACTGCTGATAAGAATCTATGCCCTTGATAGTAATCCTTAGAAGCATAGCCATTTATTCTAATCCACATTTCATCCATTAATTTACTTAAATGAATCCTCACAAGATGTTAGGACCCTCACACTCACTTCACGATTATTTACTTCAAGACATGTCAAACCCTAAATTTTGGGTTAACATCCAATACCACATAAAACACAAATAAGCAAGTAATGGAGCATGATTGAATGTTTATGAGTAAGAAAACTTACATTGAGATTGATTGAGCAAACCCTAGAAATGTGGTATGAATGGAAGAAGACTTGGATTCTTTGAAATCCTAAAGAAGGCACACTTCTACAAACTTAGAGCCTTACCAAATACCAAAACTTAAAGATTTAACCTACCACATTAAATGAAGAGAGATAGGGGAGGGAAGTGTGTGTAAATCGCACCTTAGAGTGTGTGAAAAACGTCTCTATGAGCTGCTGCAACCAGATAAGGATTCTAAACTCAAAATGGCATTTAGAGAGAAAATTCCGACTGAACCAGGGCTCGCGCGACAATGCCCTGGCGACATTGCCCCTGGCATAGTCGCGGCGGATGTACCACCTACGGTACACCTCGCGCGACATTGCTCTGGCGACATTGCCCCTGGCATTGTCGCGGGGCATAGTCGCCGGTCTCTCACACGATGCTGCCCGGTCTGGATTCGACGCTAAAAACTCAACCCAAACGTTACCAAAATCATTAAAATAGTTTGGGAGCTCTAAATAACCAATAATACTGATATTAAACCATCGAGGTCCAAAATTCGGGGTGTTACAATCCTCCACCCCTTAGAATGGATTTCGTCCTCGAAATCCTAACTAGTCAAACAGATGAGGGTATCGCCTCCTCATGTCTTCTTCCGACTCCCAAGTCACGTTGGTCCCGCGATGATGCTTCCATTGAACCTTCACCATAACCACCTCTTTGTGTCGTAGCTTCTTCGTCTTCCTTTCCAGGATAGATTCGGGCTCCTCTATGCAACGATTGTTATCCACTCTAATTTCCGACAGTGGGATGACACTCTCTTCTTCGGCTAGGCATTTTCGTAAGTAACACACATGAAAGGTGGGGTGAATTCCGTCCATCTCCGGCGGAAGATCCAGCTTGTAGGCTTGTAGGCCTATACGTTCAAGGATAGTGAAAGGCCCAAGGAAACGGGGACTGAGTTTCCCCCGCTTTCTGAACCTTATCAATCCTTTCCATGGTGATACTTTCAGCATCACACGTTCCCCCACTTGGAACTCGACTGACCTCCTCTTTTTGTCCGCGTAGCTCTTTTGCCGATCTTGTGCCGCTTGCAAACGCTCTCTGATGACCTTCACTTTGTCGGCCGTTTCTTGAACGATCTCCGGTCCGGCAAATTGTTTCTCACCCGCTTCCAACCAACACACGGGTGTCCTACACTTTCTTCCGTACAATGCCTCGAATGGTGCCATACCAATACTTGAGTGATAACTATTGTTGTAGGCGAATTCCACTAGTGGTAGGTGCGCGTCCCAACTTCCCCCGAAGTCAATAATGCACGACCGCAACATGTCCTCGAGAGTTTGAATAGTCCTCTCGCTCTGGCCATCCGTCTGCGGGTGATACGCGGTACTCAACTTAACTCTTGTGCCCAACTCCTTCTGTAAACTATCCCAAAAGTGCGATGTAAATCGGCTATCTCGGTCGGACACAATAGAAAGTGGCACTCGATGCCTCGAGACTACCTCATCTATGTATAATTTGTCCAACTTGTCCATCGGTAGGGTCTCCCGCATGGACAAGAAATGCGCGCTCTTGGTCAAACGATCCACTATTACCCAAATGGTATCGTGGTTCCTTAAAGTCCTCGGTAGCTTGGTTACAAAGTCCATGGTGATGTGCTCCCACTTCCACTCCGGTATTTCCACGGATTGAAGACTACCGTATGGTCGTTGGTGCTCCGCCTTCACTTGTAGGCAAGTTATGCATTGCTCCACATAACTAGCGACGTCTAGTTTCATCACTGGCCACCAATAATTGAGCTTTAAATCCCGATACATCTTAGTACTACCCGGATGTATCGAGTACTTGGACTTGTGCGCGTCTTCCAACAATAAATCCCGACATCCTCCAATCTTTGGTACCTAAACTCGACCTTGATATAACTTCAAACCTCTTCCATCCTCAGTCAATTGGAGGTGTTGCTTCACCATTACTTCGCTTTTGAGATTGGTCTCAAGAAGTGCTTCTGACTGTGCTACTTTGATTTTATCGATTAAGCTTGAGACCACATCCATCCTTGCAAAGGTGGCTTGAACCCCACAACTATACTCCTTTCATCTCAAGGCGTCCGCGACCACATTTGCTTTCCCGGGGTGGTATTGAAGCTCACAATCATAATCTTTGAGTAGCTCGAGCCATCTCCTTTGTTGCATATTCAACTCTTTCTGATCGAAAACGTACTTCAGACTTTTGTGGTCGGTGAAAAGGGTGCACTTCGTACCGTATAGGTAGTGTCGCCATAACTTCAAGGCGAAAACTACCGCCGCTAGCTCGAGATCGTGGGTTGGGTAGTTCTTTTCGTGCTCTTTCAATTGCCTTGATGCGTAAGCTATGAATTTCCCTCTTTGCATTAAGACACACCCCAAACCCATTTTGGACGCATCGCTGTAGACTACAAAGTCTTCTGTCCCCTCGGGTAGAGATAAGATTGGCGCTTCACACAATTTCCTTTGGAGGGCCCGAAAGGCTTGTTCTTGCTTCTCGGTCCAAAGAAACTTCACGTTCTTCCTTGTCAGAGATGTCAATGGTGATGCGATATTGGAAAAATCTTGGATGAATCTTCTATAGTAACCGGCTAGATCCAAGAAACTCCGGAATTCTGTGGGACTTTTTGGCGGTTCCCAATTCATCATAGCCTCAATCTTTGATGGGTCCACCTTTACTCCTTCACTTGACACCACATGACCCAAAAACTGAACCTCTCTTAGCCAAAATTCACACTTGGAGAATTTGGCATAGAGTTTCTCGTCCCTTAACACCTCTATCACTTCTCGGAGATGTCGCTCATGCTCTTCATCATTCTTCGAGTACACCAAGATATCATCGATGAACACTATGACCGACTTGTCTAGGAAAGGCCGGCAAACACGGTTCATCAAATCCATGAATACCGTTGGCGCGTTGGTTAGCCCGAAGGGCATAACCAAGAACTCGTAGTGACCATAACGGGTTCTAAAGGCGGTCTTGGAAACGTCTTCTTCTCGAACTCTAACTTGATGATAACCCGATCGAAGGTCGATCTTTGAGAAACATCCGGCTCCTTGCAGTTGATCGAAGAGATCGTCGATTCGGGGTAATGGATACTTGTTCTTTACGGTTACCTTGTTCAACTCCCGATAGTCGATGCACATCCGCATCGATCCATCCTTCTTCTTGACGAAGAGTACCGGAGCTCCCCAAGGCGAGGAACTCGGCCTCACGAATCCCTTCTCCAACAACTCCTGAAGTTGTGACATCATTTCTTGCATTTCGGTCGGAGCAAGACGGTACGGTGCACGGGCAATCGGCGATGCCCCCGGGATTAAATCGATTCGAAACTCCACTTGGCGGTCGGGTGGAAAACCCGGAAGATCGTCAGGAAAGACGTCTGGGTACTCACTAACGACTCAAACATCTTCAATCTTCTTCTTCTCCGGTTTGGCATCTAGCACATAGGCAAGGAAGGACGGACAACTCTTCAAGAGACATTTACGTGCTTTGATGGATGAAATGAGAGCCACTTCACCCTTGCGCTTCTCCCTATAGACAAAAACAAAACCTCCGCTTGGAATCGGTAATTTGATCATCTTCTTTGAACATAAGATCTCTGCCTTGTGATGAGACAACCAGTCCATTCCGATCACCACATCGAAACTCCCGATTGCCATAGGGAGTAGGTCCACAACGAACAATTCCCCACTAATAACTAGCTCACACTTTTCCAACACTTCGCGCAAGATCACTTGTTCTCCATTTGCTATCTCTACTACTAAGGCATCGGTAAGAGTACTAATGGGCACGTTCAATTCTTTGCAAAAGTCAAGAGACACGAAAGAGAAATTCGCACCAGAATCAAATAACACCTTAGCAGCAAGTGAGTTGAGTAAGAACGTACCCGACACCACGTCGGTGGTTTCCTTCGCTTCCTCTCTGGTCATTTGGAAGGCTCTCCCTTGAGCTTTAGGGACGGCTTCCCTCTTTGGTTGAACCGGTGGATTTCCTCCTCTAACTCCACCCCTTAACTTGGGGCAATCCCTCCTTTTGTGCCCCGGCTCCTGGCATTCGAAACAGAGAGTCCCCGGCATGGGACATCGCGGACTTGCGTGACTCGGCTTATTACACTTGAAGCACACGACTTGTAGGGGGTTGGAGTTGCAAGAACCAAAATGCTTTCTTTTGCACTTGGGACACAAATTCGCCTCTCGGCGATCATCAAAGTTTCTAACGTTCGGTTGGAACTTCGGTCGCTTGAATGAACTCGACGGCACTTCACTCTTCCTCTTTTCTGCGGCCTTCGACTTCTCTTCCTTGTCTCTAGCGTAGACTCTTTCCATTACTTTGGCTTCCTCAATGATCTCTCGTAGGTTTGTAGCTTTCGAGTTTTGGACTCGGTTTCCCATGTCCGCGGGTAGGCCCTTCAGATAGGCCTTTATCTGCTCCTTCTCGGTCGGAGCCACATGTCCCACAAGATTCAGCTTCTCCATGAAAAGGCGGGTATATTCCCTCACCGTCAGATCCCCTTTCTTTAGCGCTCGGAACTCTTCCTCGATCAGATCCATCTCGTTTTCATTACAGTATTCTTCCATAACCTTCTTCTTGAAGGTGGCCCATGACATCTTTGCTAACACGGCTTCCCCTATGGTTGCGGTGTGGACATCCCACCATATTAAAGCCGCACCCCGAAGCATTTGGGAACCAAAATTCACCTTCTGATTCTCATCACATCCACAAGCCCTGAAGGCCTGCTCAATTTCCCTCAACCATTTCATGCAAGCTACGGGATCATCGGCCCCGGAGAACTCTGGCGGTTTACACCCCATGAAGGACTTATACGAGCAACCGTTTCCAATTTGCCCTGTCTCCAAGACTACCACTCCCTCAGTACGGTTCTCGCCCCCGGTACCACCCGAGCCAGCTACCGCGTTCTTTGCCACCATCTCTGGCCTCCGAAGACTGGCATATCTATCTTCTAACATTTTCAGGAATGCTTCTTGTTGTTTTTCCATGGCCGATGTTACCATTTGCATAACACTGGCCACCATGTCAGCTTGCGGGTTTGCATCCTGAATGATCGGATTTGAGGATGCTAGTTCCACTCTAGGTATGATTTCCTCTGGTCCGGTAAATATCGGCGGCATGCCAAGAAGAACCACATTTGCCACTCGAACCACAGGGTTCGGGTTAGATGAAATATCCTCAGGCATCTCTCCCTCGTTCAGTGGGCGACTCCGAGTATTTACCATTTTGGATCTGCCACACAAGAAGTTAGGAAATGGAAATAAGCAACACTAAAATACACAATAAACATACTCGTACGGTCCATTGATCATCATAATCATAGTAATTCAAGTACGTTCACGTAATCATATATTCATAACAACAATAGCTAATTGAAATTATGAACATACACTACATAAAAATTCTCGCTACCACTTTTACAATTCTCAACGACGTAGTTTCTGTCGACTCTAGGGTCGTCTCATCTTAGAAATTCTACTTTAGAATGTAGTATTGACAATGATGAAGTTGGATATAAAAAAAATTATAATTTCAATTTAGTTTATAAAGATTGGTTTCAAAACTATTTGATTATATGATTACAGAACATGTTGGACATGCACATTCCCAGCGATACATCTTATTTGATCTTTTCGTCGAAGGATGAGAGCAACATTTATCATCCTCATATGGATCCCTTACTGATCCATAATGTAATAACCGGACTAAAAATCAATGAATTTATTTTGGGGTAAAATTTAGAAAGAGTCCTTAATGAAGGGGTCCTTATGTAAAAGAGAGGATAATAGGGTTTTATCCCTATTATCCTTGTAGACTTGTTGTTTGCGGCTAGTATTTTGGGGAAAAGGGGGAAAGAGAGAGGATTGTGGCCGACCGATCGAAGAGAGAAGGAGGCTGAAATTTTTGGTGTTCATCGACTCTCCAAGGTAATTGTAACACCCTAAAATTTCAAGGTAAAATAAAACTTAAAATTTCTGCAATATAACGCCTAAAATAAGGCGAATCCAAAACCTGTAAACGTGTCGACTAAAACCCAAAAGAGACGGGGTAGTTCTATAATGAAGTAGCGGAAAAATTAAGACATATACATGACAACCTATTTAATCTAGAACAATTAACAACTAGATTAGGGTGGGTGTCACTATGACTTCAAAAGCGCTCTTTCTCAATTCCCAAAAATGCCCGGTCCAAGAAGGAATCCTAGGCGCGATCCCGACAAATCAAGACATCCTACTCGCACCGCTAACGGAACCTGTGAACCATTTAAACATGAACACAAGTGTTAGAACGGAGTCTATTGGTTGTTATGTCGATACCAATTATGATGTAAACAAGAACAATAATTAAATGTTACTGGCTCCCAATGCATTGAGGTCAATGCCAAACCTCCCAATAGGGACATTGTAATTTCCTGTACAAATAATACACAAATATCTTCCATATAAAGCGGGGTAACCCGCGATCTATATTGGATTTCACCGTCCAGCCCGGTTCTAGTTCCCATGCCACGCCGGACATCACAATCCTCAAACCCTCTCTGCCTCTAGTGCTTACCCCGTCGGGTTACACCTCAAGGTCTTACAGGCAAGGGTGCCTATCCAATCTGGCCGAGTGTACAACTAAGGGACTTGCGCCCCTTATTGTCTACTCAAAATGCCCAACGACAATAACCATGCACTAATCATGCATACCATCTAAATCCTCGTGCACAAGGAAAATAGACATAAGACTTCCCATATAAACCATGAGCAAGTAGAATTAACAACTTTCATGCAATCATATACTTGACAAATAACATAATCATGCTTGATACATATTTCTCATAATAAACTAAAACTCCTTTAGCCACATACAAGTTCCCAATAATAGTTTGACTCCAACTGCTGATAAGAATCTATGCCCTTGATAGTAACCCTTAGAAGCGTAGCCATTTATTCTAATCCACATTTCATCCATTAATTTACTTAAATGAATCCTCACAAGATGTTAGGACCCTCACACTCACTTCACGATTATTTACTTCAAGACATGTCAAACCCTAAATTTTGGGTTAACATCCAATACCACATAAAACACAAATAAGCAAGTAATGGAGCATGAGTGAATGTTTATGAGTAAGAAAACTTACATTGAGATTTATTGATCAAACCCTAGAAATGTGGTGTGAATGGAAGAAGACTTGGATTCTTTGAAATCCTAAAGAAGGCACACTTCTACAAACTTAGAGCCTTACCAAATACCAAAACTTAAAGATTTAACCTACCACATTAAATGAAGAGAGATAGGGGAGGTAAGTGTGTGTAAATCGCACCTTAGAGTGTGTGAAAAACGTCTCTATGAGCTGCTGCAACCAGATAAGGATTCTAAATTCAAAAATGGCATTTAGAGAGAAAATCCCGACTGAACCAGGGCTTGCGCGACAATGCCCTGGCGACATTGCCCCTGGCATAGTCGCGGGGCATAGTCGCGGCAGATGTACCACCTACGGTACACCTTGCGCGACATTGCCCTGGCGACATTGCCCCTGGCATAGTCGCGGGGCATAGTCGTCGGTCTCTCACCCGATGCTGCCCGGTCTGGATTCGACGCTAAAAACTCAACCCAAATGGTACCAATATCATTAAAATAGTTTGGGAGCTCTAAATAACCAATAATACTGATATTAAACCATCGAGGTCCAAAATTCGGGGTGTTACAGTAATTTCTTATTCTATTGTTCTTATGGTTGGGTAAGGGTGATCTTTTGACCCTCTCAATCTGTTGAATGGGTTCTATCGATTAATTCTTAGATTATGGATTATGTTTTGGTTTTACTGTAGATTTAGTTTTGTTATGGAGTACTTGGTTAAGCAAGTTTTGCAGTTGATTAAAGGTTGTGGGTTAGATTGTTATCGATTTTGGGATTAATTGAGGTTGTATTATCTGTTATCGAGTTTTGAGTTTCGTTCGAAGTTTTGGGTATCGATCGGTACCGGGCAGAATGATTCCGGTCATCGAATTTTATTGACCCCTGTCGGGATTAGAGGCACGGGGCGACCCTTTGGTCAGGCCCCGGTCAAGGAAGCCGACACCGGTCGAGGGGGAACACCGGTCGACCCTTGGTCCGGTCAATCCACCCCGGTCGAGACACCGGTCATTGGGGGTGAGACCTCGATCTCATGCATCGGTCGTTGGGGGGTTAGACCCCGGGCACAGCCACACCGGTCGACCACCAGGATCCGGTCACCGACTTGTGCTGTTGTGGGCTGAAGCCTTGTGCTTCTGTGGGCCGAAGCCCAGTCTGGGAATCTAAGACTTAGTTGGTGTTGGGCTTCAATTAATTAGATGATTGGCCCACTTCCTTTTATTGAAATTATCTTGTTCAAGATGGTTATCTAGTGGACTAAGTGCTTTTGAGATTAAGTGTCGTTAAGGTTATGAGGTTAAGATCAACGTTGTTAAAATAGGATGTATCGCGAGTTTACCGAGTAATGTCTTGTTTTATAGCTTTTGATTCGGATTCTATAAAATTAGACGTAAAGCTTTGAGCAAAGGACATCAGGTGAGTTTTTCTGAACTAAACCTTTGTGGTAATGAAAGCGTGTAAAGTTTAAATTTTAAACTTTGATTTATTTATGATGGCATGTTTATGATGAGTTTATTTAAGTGTGTTTTAAATCGTTGATGTTTAAATGTATGCATACATTATATGTGGAGATTGTGACCTAAGTCGGGGAGTGTGGCCCGCCTACTCGTGTCGGGGAGTGTGGGCCGTTTATGCCATTGGGGGTGTGTCCCAAAATTAAGGCAGCACAAGTTAGACACATCGTCTTTAACGGTCGTGTGGTCAGTAGCGTGTTTTATCTTTATGTGTTTATAAATATGTTGATTTAATTCTGGAAAGTTATTTTATTGCTCACCTGTTAGAGGGGACCCACTAGACCTTCGGTCTAACCCTTGCTCTTTCAAAACTAAAAATCTTTTCAGGCAGGCGGGATATAGGAAGGGCAGATAAAGGGAAAGGGAAGATGTAGCGGACTCAGTTAGAAGACTGTTGGGTCTGAAATATGCCAAGGATGGTTACTACTTCTAGTTCAACATGGTTACTACTTCTAGTTCAACATGGTTACTACTTCTAGTTCAACATGGTTACTACTTCTGAAGTTAATGCTGCTAGAAGAACTTGGTTAATACTTTTGAGGTTACTACTTCTGTGGTTAATGTTGCCAGTTGTAGTTAATGTTGCTGGAACAAAGTTAATGCTGCTAGAAGAAAACAGTTAATACTTCTAGTTAGTACTTCTGTTATTAATGCTGCTAGTTGATGGTTAATGTTGCTCAACAAGATTAGTACTGCTAGTTCAAAGTTAGTACTGCTTGAAGAGATTAATGCTGCTGAGCATGGTTAGTACTGCTAGAGTTAATACTGCTCAGAGTATTAATGCTGCTTATGATTAATACTGCTTATAAGATGAAGATCTGTATGGAAAGGATGACAGTTGGATAAACTGAAGATTATGGAAAGCTTAGAGATAATGATGGAAGATATTCTGAAGATATTTTATTAATTGGAATTAGATTTTATCTTTAGTATATATATATATATTGTATTGTTTAGCAAAAAAAGAAGAAGTGAAAAATTCTAAGTGTTAGTTCTAGAAAGAAAATCAACCTCAAGGCATAGATCCTAATTCTAGAGAAGTAGAATTCGTATTGGTGAGCCTGTTCATCAATATTGAGGTTGAGTGAGTAATCTTGTAACTTCAAAGCATCAAATAAAAGCTTACAGTTTGTTATTCATATTTACTGTGTTGATTTACTGTTTCATTGAATATCAAAGTGTTATTCCGCAAACTTCTTTGATATTGTTTCTGAGAATTAATTCTTGTTGAGAATTCGATCCTGACAAGTGGTATCAGAGCTAGTATTCTCAGAAACCTGCAATCATCATTCTTCCTTGAAATCAGAAATCATCAATGGCTAAAGTTTCAGATTCTTCAAGCACAGAAATCCCCACAGAGGTAATGTCTAATCTTTGCTCTAAAACTTGTATGGAAACTGTTAAAAGGTACAGGGATCACAACCAGACAATGAGTGATGACCTTAAAAGATTAGAGAGAGATATAAAAGACTATGTAAGAATTGTTGAGAGTTTTGAGGAACAGATCAAAGTTTTCCAAGCCAATGAACTTCAACATTCTTATGATACAAATTACTGGAAGTGGGAGAAGAATGACCTAGAACTTCAGCTGAAAAAGTCTAAAGAGGAGAATGAGAAGATAAAGAGTGAGTTTGAGAAAGCCAAGCTGGATATTGAGAAATTTTCCAATGCTTCTAAAGCAATGGACTCTTTGCTCCAAACTCAAATCCATGACAAACTTAGAAGAGGAATAGGTTATAACACCACACCACCACCATACAACAACAATTACATCCCTCCTATATCAGACTTGCTAGAGACCAAGAATAGGAAGGAATTGTCTGATGAAGCCACTAAGGTAGATCCATTAGACAAAGTGGTGGTTGAAACAGACTCTGAAGGAGAGTACTCTAATAATAAGAGTAAGAAGAACACTGTGAGTGGTGAGATTCCCCTAGAAAATCACATTATCACCAATGAGGGATGTGGAAAGACTTTGGTCAAATCTAAGGACATAGAAAAGACAGAGGGAAAGTCTGGTAAGGTCCACTACAAACAGACAACAGTTGTGAATCCTGTCCCTTGCAAACAGTGTACTTGCAATAAATCTGAGCCCCAAAAACATGATAAAAGGAGGGGAAATCAGAGAAATTGGAATAATCAGTGGGCACAAAAACAAGGGGTTGATCTAAGTAAAATCAATAGACCAAAACCTTGTTTTATTTGTGGAAAGCTTAATCATATTGCCAAATACTGTTATTTCAATCCTATAAACCAAAGAGTAAATTTTCAAAGACAAACTCAAAACTCCTTTGGTTATAGGAAGCAAGGAAGGAATCAAATGGCTGAGAACAGAGCACCTAAAAAGTCTCATGTTCAAAATAAGTTTGCTAAACCAAAGAAAAATACTCCAAATAAGCCAAGGAGTAATTTAAAGACAAAGAAAGCAAACAACTTTGTTCAAGTTTGGGTTCCAATTGTAAAGAAACCTGTTAGTACTGCTATCCCAGATAGTACTGCTAACAGAAATAGTGTTGCTGCAACCAATACTAGTGCTAACAAGGATAGTGCTTCTACTAGTATTAATGTTGCAAAGCCTATAATCTTGACAAAGTATTCCAGCCATGAGATTCCTAAACAACTCATTCAGACCAAACTGACAGATTATATAAATAAGAAAGGACAACCCAAGACCACTTTGGCTTGGGTTCCCTCAAAGACTAACTGATTTATCAAGTGTGCAGGGCAATCAAAAGCTCAAGAGGAAGAGCATTTTGGAATGAAGATAATGATTGCTCTTGGCACATAACAAGGAACATGGATTGCCTTCAAATTCTTTAAAAAGATTTGATAGAGGACATGTTACTTTTGATCCAGCAGAAGGTAAGAAAAGTGAAAAAGGTATAGTTTCAAAAGATAAAGTAACTTTTGAAAATCTTATGGTATATGGTACTACTAACCTTGTGTCTGTAAGTGTTTCAGGTTGCTAATACTGAAAGGTAGTTAGTACTTCTAGTTCAGTGAAAACTGTCAGACTGTGTTAATGCTGCTGGTATGTGTTACTACTGCCAGTTTGTGTTAATGCTGCTGATAAGTGTTACTACTGCTAATGTAAGTTTTCTATACCTAAAAATGATCTTCAATGATTTAATGTCAAACCTGGATATCAATCAAAAATCTTTTATCTGTATCCAAGGTTTGTACAAGAAGTACTTAATAAGGAATTGACGGATTAACCTCATTTTAATGAGATATATGTACCTAAACCCCCTAAAGGCAAGGTTTTCTCAAACATGAGAAGATCTGCTAGGGACTCGGAAGGAGTTGATATACCATTGTTCTCTACAATGATGGTGATGTCCCACAATCAAGAAGGTAAGGCATCAGAGTCAAAGCCCTCATTAGACCAACCCACTGATGACCTATCCACACCTTCCACTACCAAGCATAAATCTTCAGATTCCTTTTGTCAAACCAACATTCCCCATTACTATATTATATAAGGAAAAGATACTGAAGGTTCCTTCCCTTCTTGTATCCTCAACCTCAAAACCTACAAGCCCTCTGATGGAGCATTTTTAATCAGAGAATATCCAAAGGGAAACCATAGAGGTGTCTCCCAACCTCAAGAAGGTGCTCAATAAGGAGATGCAAGAGCATATGGGTTGTAAGGCTCACACTACTGACTTTGCACAAAGTGCAGGACAGGACAGTGTGAACATATCTAAGACCTTCCCCATGGCAACTTTAGATGAGTAATTATCTAAAGGTCCCAGGTGCCAAGAAACCAAGGGAGTAGAAGGTGCTTCTGCTAGGCAGAAGATCTCTACTAAAAGATCCAAGGATCCTTCAAAGGTGGTAAAACATCTAAAGGAGGTGAGGACAGTTTAACTACAAAGAATTGATGGATACACTTGGTACAATTTGTCTGAAAGTTCACAATCAAATTATGGAGATAAAAGAGATGAAAAGATCATGATTATTTCAAAAAGGGGGAGACTTAAACATCTGAACTTGAGAAGAATTGAGAAGGAGAATCAAGTTGATATGAAATCTTATTTTGAGGGGGAGATAAGTGAAGAAGATGAAACAAAGCAGTAACTACAACAGAAACAGAAAAGAAGATAACAACAGAAACTGAATCAAGAAGAACTAGTAATTGCAGAAAGTTTTGAAATTATCATAAAGACCCTATACTGAAGAACTTAACTTCTCAGTTTTGAAAAGTTAAGTTAGGGGGAGATTGTTGGGTCTGAAATATGCCAAGGATGGTTACTACTTCTAGTTCAACATGGTTACTACTTCTAGTTCAACATGGTTACTACTTCTAGTTCAACATGGTTACTACTTCTGAAGTTAATGCTGCTAGAAGAACTTGGTTAATACTTCTGAGGTTACTACTTCTGTGGTTAATGTTGCCAGTTGTAGTTAATGTTGCTGGAACAAAGTTAATGCTGCTAGAAGAAAACAGTTAATACTTCTAGTTAGTACTTCTGTTATTAATGCTGCTAGTTGATGGTTAATGTTGCTCAACAAGATTAGTACTGCTAGTTCAAAGTTAGTACTGCTTGAAGAGATTAATGCTGCTGAGCATGGTTAGTACTGCTAGAGTTAATACTGCTCAGAGTATTAATGCTGCTTATGATTAATACTGCTTATAAGATGAAGATCTGTATGGAAAGGATGACAGTTGGATAAACTGAAGATTATGGAAAGCTTAGAGATAATGATGGAAGATATTCTGAAGATATTTTATTAATTGGAATTAGATTTTATCTTTAGTATATATATATATATTGTATTGTTTAGCAAAAAAAGAAGAAGTGAAAAATTCTAAGTGTTAGTTCTAGAAAGAAAATCAACCTCAAGGCATAGATCCTAATTCTAGAGAAGTAGAATTCGTATTGGTGAGCCTGTTCATCAATATTGAGGTTGAGTGAGTAATCTTGTAACTTCAAAGCATCAAATAAAAGCTTACAGTTTGTTATTCATATTTACTGTGTTGATTTACTGTTTCATTGAATATCAAAGTGTTATTCCGCAAACTTCTTTGATATTGTTTCTGAGAATTAATTCTTGTTGAGAATTCGATCCTGACAAAGACTGTCATTTCAGTTTCTTTTATTAATATCTCAGTTGTGAATAGGTTGCCTTTGCAAACCTTGAAAATTTTATTGTACGCTTGGGTCTGCTTTGACATGGATTATTATCGTTAATATGAAGATTTAAATTGTTATCTTGTTGCTTTTGGGTTGAGTTATTATACATAATATGTTCAATTAATTAACATATATTGTATATTGTCATATGTCTTGAAAAGTTACATATAACATTTGATATAAAGAGAATTTTTTTATAAATACGTGAACATATATACATAACAGCACGCATAATACTGAAGTACTTTGAAAGAATCACCTTTTTACATATTCGAAGGAATGAACGCAAACTGTTCGAACCAATAGAGTTTTAAACATGATTCAAAACCATGGTTACATTGTCTTAAAACTTTGATTTCTCAAATGAAACACTAAAAACATTTATTTAGTAGATACCAAATCAAGAATCGAAACTAAAAATGTAGATTTTACAACCCCTTTGGCGAGTAATAATGTTATATTATAACAAATAATATCGAAATGTTTTTTTCACGTTGTGTGAAAGAAATACTTGTAAAAAATCAAAATGAAAATTAAATTGAGATTGGAGAATTATATAGAATGACTTATATGCAATAATATATATATATATATACCGTGACAATGAGTGTTCATGTTTCGACATATTTCGGGATCTTCAAGATGTGTTTAGACAGTACATTGTTTATTTTTATTTTAATTGTGTCATATCAACAAAAATAAGTGTAAAAACTCGGCACAACACTAAATATTTTAACGACAAATAAACATTAACTACTTAGAATAATCTTTTAGCAAGAAATTTAGTGAAAAAATGTCAAGTCTAGTAAGAAAGATAAGAGATAAAAGTATTTAAACAAGTTTTTTTAATTGTCATAACTATTCCATTTATATACATTGATTATATATTAATTGTTATAGGTTTCAATTGATTTATTTTATCATGTATACTAAAATGTATTAAACTTCTCATAAGTATTTTATTTATATACATTGATTGATAATAATTAAAAGAAGAATATTAAAAGTTAGATCAATTAATGAGATATATTAATTTATAATAATTAAAAATATATATATAAATATTTAACCAATTAATAGAATATATTGATTTTAGAAAACTAAAAATAGATAAAATAGTAAAAAGTATCATAAAAAACCTCTAAAAAATGCCAACCTACATTTTTTAAACTTTTTTATAATGATATATTGATATTAATATATTGATTGTTACGTAAATAAAAAAAAAAAGTTAAAGGCAAATAAAAAAGTTGTTCTTAATTATATTGGTTGTAAAAAAATATATCTAGTTATATATATATATATATATATATATATATATATATATATATATATATATATAATTTGATACTAATTTCATTTATAGAAGATCAAAAAAACACAAAAATGAAAGGTTTAGTAATAAATGTGTTGATTTTATATTAAAAGTAAAAGTAAACTAAAATAAAAGGAAAAAAGAATAAAATGATTGAAAGTTGCATTAGTTTTTACTTCAATATATATATGTATTGACGTTTTTCTTTAAAAATTATGTAACTAATTTGACATGAAATGAAATTTGTCAATTAAATAACCATTAAGAAAATACAATATGTACCACAATAAACATATTTTAACGTATTATAGATGTAAATTAATTTTATTTATATTGTTTCTATAAAGAGAATTTCAAACATGTTATTATATTTTATCAAAGAATTTATTTTTCAATGTAATGTTATGTTTGTACATAAATGATTAGTCACAAATATCTATGCGATATCAAACATTATTATTAGAGAACTCAAAATTAATATCCTAAATTTAGCTTATAATGCTTATGTTGCAATCTCCTTATAAAACCAATAATATATTGTACAAATGGTTTATCATTTTTCTTCCATTGTTATAAAAAAAAAGTCAAAAGAGTCACAAGGATTAGCTATAATTGTCTTTTAGAGCACGTATCACATCAAAGTGGATGCTTTGAGGTAGGAGTGTTCATCTAAACCGTCAAAACGCATAAACCGCTCATACCGCATCGCACCGCACCGTAAAACGCGATTTAGAACTTACGCGGTGCGGTTTGCGGTTTGCATTTTTTCCAAACCGCACTATGCGGTGCGTTTTGCGGTTCTGAGTTATCAAACCACGATTCAAACCGCACCGCACCGCACATTATATATATATGTATATTTTTTTTAATTTTATATATTACACACACATATATGTATATATAGAATAATTGCAATATTTATATAATATGTATTTACGAGTTGGACGTGTTGAATATTTTTATTTTTTGGACTATGATCAAGTTATTGCCGACTTCAAAATGAAGTTTTAATTTTATAATTATTGAATTGTAGGTGAAAAGTGCGTTAGGTACAAACCGCACCGCACCGCACCACATTTCATGGTGCGGTTTGATGTGGTGCGGTTTGCGGTTTGAGAAAATGCTCAAACCGCATATACGGTGCGGTTTGCGGTTTTGCTCTAAACCGCACCAAACCGCACCACGAACACCCCTACTTTGAGGACCCTAAAAAAATTTCGGTATAAAATGCATAAAATAATAATATATTTTTATAAAATTTTTTATTATAGTATTCTACCTTTAATTTTTTCTTATTATAAGAATATATACTTTTAAATTAATTTTTGTTAGTACTTAGAAAATTTTACCCATTATAGAAATAAGTAACCTGTTATCTTCTAAACCGATTAACCCTATATTTTTTTTTATTAGGTCGTTAAATTGTAATAATATGAATGCCATGTTTGCTCTGATTAATTGACATGTCAACTCTCATGTGACATAAATGAAAATCCTTTCAGTTTTTTTATGCTTTCTCACTTCCCTTCCCTTCCCAACGGTTCTTATCCCAACCTGATTTTCATCCCTCTCCCTTCTATGTGGTTCTTCGAAGGCCCTTTCGCATCGTGATCATCACTACATTGATCATCTTGTTGAAAATTGTGACACGAAACAAGGAAATATAAAATAGGAAGTTAGGGGGTTTCTAGTACAACCGCACCTTATATTCAAGCAAAGACATGCATAATTAATGTTACTATGCAAAACATAAAGTTTTGGGTGTTCTGACACGACCACACCTTATGATCAAGCACATAGTGGTATTTCGTAAATAGAAACTTTTAGGTTTTCAGATATGATCGCACAATATAATGAAGCTCGGTTATGCACGATGATAATTATGATTTTCCTAATTTTAAGCGTTGTGGATCAAATTACAATTCCACCTATGGATTAGGATAAATAGCCATATCACTTTACTTCAAATAACAACCATGACCTATAATCTCTTCACAATTACTTTTGTTGTTTCAAACAAAGTGTAACATTTAGTATGATATCTAATTTTACAAATATTTTATAATAGTAATAAAATATTAAATAAAAAATATGAACCAAAATGGTACCACAAAGGGAAATTTGAGTTCCTATGCTCAAAGAGGCAATCCATATAACAAATATCTGTCGGTATTTATATTTTGGAAAAACTGTCTATCTTCTCTTTTATTACAAAAATACTACTCCCATTAGTCATCAACCATTAGAATTTAGAAAAGGGATAAATTATCCTATTTTGAATGATTAAGTCTCTAAACTATTTTTTTGAATGAAATTAAACTTTCTCATTTTGAATGATTAAGTCCCTTAACTATTTTTTTGAATGAAAAAACAATTAAGCATTCTAATTTTGAATGATTAAGTCACTAAATATTTTTTTGAATAAATAAACCATCAAACTTCTAAAAATTGGTTACCTTTTTTTAAAGGTATCTGGAACTGACTATGAATGTTTTAAATTAAAAACAAATCTAAATCATTTTTACCGTTTTCAAACTCTATGCCATTAAAATCCCTCACAAACAATTGTATCGCTCCGCCTCGTCACTCCCCGTTGCCCGAAAGTTGTCCGTTCACCATATCGCCTAACACGTTGTTGCCCCTGCCATCGATCTCTCTTTTTTTATTTTATTTTTATATTATTTAAAAAAGGAAGAATCAAAAGATAAACGTTTACAGATAGTTTTTTTTGATAAAATGATGTAAGTAACCAATTTTAAAAAGTTTCGATGATTTAATTTATTAAAAAAAATGTTCAGGGACTTAATTATTCAAAATGGAAAATTTTAATGGTTTTCTCATTCGAAATGGAAAAGTTTAATGATTTTTTCATTCAAAAAAATAGTTCAGGGACTTAATCATTCAAAATGAGATAATTTAATGGTTTTTTCATTCAAAAAATTAGTTTAGGGACTTAATCATTCAAAATAGAATAGTTTGTTGGGTTTTTATGAACATTCCCCTTTAGAAAAGTGTGATTTTTAGTCTTTCACTTCCGTGTCTCTTTGTTTCTATCTTCTCTCCCTCTTATTAACAACAAAAATAAAATGGCAAAGAGCAAATGTACAGTGGGTATTCATACTATGTGATTGTCTGTATTTTTAATCTATTTTATTGGTTATGCATTGACTGCATATTTATGAGGTTTTTAAGATTGATTCTGCTTGATAGACGAGGGCCTCAATAGGTGCTCCATATATGTAGTAAACTTAAGGGGTTGTTTGGCAGTTGCTGAATGGTTTAGTGCAGAATGATTAAGTGGTCTTAATAATTAAGAGGTTTTTATGATATCGTGTAAAATGAAATATGGTTGTTTGCTAATTGTTCATAATGAAATCAGGGCTCTTAATGGTTAAAGAAGGGTCAGGATACAAAATCATTAAGAGAATTTTGGAACTATTAAGAGGCAGCCCTTTTTTTTGCCAAATAAGATTTACCTCTTAGCGATTCAGAGGTTGCCTCTTAATAGAACCATTAAGAGGTAAACAAACAACCCCTAAGTTGAAGATGATGCTTGAAGTTGCTTGATGGAGTTCGCTGGTGCATGATGAAAATTTGTAAAATAATCAGAAAACTTTGAGAGGCGATAGTTGTTGACTCAGATCTTCGATTGAGACGATGTCTTATAAGTTGCTCATAGTGTGAGATACTTCTATCAAGTTCAATAAATCTGGAAGTGCAATTTGTAGAAAAAGTTATGATTGGTCAAAAGTTGTTAGAGTAAAAATTGATAAAAAAAAAAAGAAGTAAAATCTAACGGAGAATTGAGAAGACGATTTTTGACAAAGAAGAAGTTTGGTCAAACCGGATTTAGAAATTCCCCATGATTTGGATCTTGAGAAAAATACACAAATTATACAAAACCATTGATTTGAGATCTGAATTAATTAAAAGATATGGTCTTTCAAAATTCCGTGATTAAACTTTCACATATTTCTAAATATTTCATACTTATAATTCACTCTGGATTTTATTTTTCATTTCATTGAGCTCCATTAAGCTTCTATCGAGTTTACATCGAGCACCATTAATTGAGCATTGTATTCAACCTTGTTTATTACATACATTGAGCCTATCGAGCATACCATCAAGTTGTTATTGAGTAGATATTGTGGAAGTATCATGAAGTCATAACAGTTAACTCGTAACTCTAACTGAAATATTTTTTACATTGATTATTTTTTCAAGAGCTATGTGTTGGAAAAAGCATTGAGATCGAGTTGTTATCAAGTAGCTATTGTGTAAACATCATGTCATCATCGAAACCCATCAACAATCCACAAAAGCTTAGGTAAAGAAATTGCCATGAACACTTATGTTGAAGTTTTAGATTTACGAGTTCATGAATATGTAATGGATCAAAGTTGATCCATGGTCATCGGGACGTCTATGCTGAAAGAGAATCTAACTCGAAGATTGATTTTCCAAATGGGAAAATTAAGTAAACATCTCAAGTGGACATGCGTCGAACCACTCAGCTAATGAGTTGGCTATAATTTTTTTTAAACACTTAATAAGAAATATCATAAAAGAGATTAGAACTGACATACATTTTCTTCAAGTGTATTGCATCTTTAAGAAAATGAAAATTTTTACTTTTTAAAATTTGAGTTTTTGAGTCTATTACTGACTTTATTTTTGTGAAAAATATGTTTTTTTTGGAACGGGAAGGGTATTTCCTTGCCTAACTTATGTGTTATGTCAAATTATAATAGGAAATATGAAAAGTGGAAGATTGAGAATATACTCAATAATAATATATATTAAAAAAGACAAATTCAAAACATAGCTTTACAATAAGTAAATTATGGAGCATATTTTAGTATAAGAAGACTGATTAAGCATACAAACTCACATTTTTCATTACAAACATTTCAAGTTTTTTTGGGAAAAGTCCCAAAAAAAAACGATTTTGAATGATTAAGTCCCTAAACTATTTTTTGAATGAATAAACTAGTGAACTTTCTCATTTTAAAAGGAAAATTGCATGAAAATGGAACCAACTTTCCATTGATTCCTATTTTGAGGAAGCAATTTTCAAAATTGTTATTTAAGGGAATGATTGACCCATTGAGCAGGTAACAAGTAATTAATTATGATGTGGCAAAATAATAATTAAAAAAATGTCACGCGGATATTATATTTCCATATCATTATTATTGAAAAAATAAACTTAAATAATAAACCCAATCGTCTTCTACCCTCGGTTTCTTCTCGTTCCTTCTTCTTCTCGCTACCTTTCTCCGCCTCTGCCTTCGCACCAGCCGGTGTTCGCTTCCGGCAGGCTTTGCCCTCCTCCGCTGTTTTTCTCTTCTTGTCTATTAAAACACAAATGTGAATCCCAATTATGGGGAACATAAACTTCTGTTTAAAAAAAAACATCTCTGATCTTCTGCACTACCTTTAAAAACATTATTTCCTTTAGAAATAAATTAGACCTAGCTAATTGGAAACAAAAAAAGTCTGATGGTGAGAATTGTTGTAGATATGTGAGAAGTTGGAGTTTTGGTGTTGCTAAAACACATAAAACACCTACTGAATTAATGTCCAGTACATAATGCATCTTATGATAACAAGATTCTTGATGGTCCAAATGTAAAAGATTCTTGATGGTCCAAATGTAAAAGAAAGAAGCTACAAGAAGCAGTTCTTGAAGGAGACATGTTTGGATCATACTCCTCCATTCATTTAATCAAGGGAAAGTCGAATTTCACGATAATAGAAGCAAGAAGAACATGGTGTATTAGGTGGAAGGGTGGTTTAGTCTTTTAACATCTAGATATTAACCGGCGGTCTGAAGGGGTGAAAAGTGGGTTTCCTTTCTTTGTTTTCTTTTCACTATTTGTCCAAGTATAAATAGCCTTGTAAATCATTATTTTGGAAGTCAATTCATTCACAATTAATACAATGGAAATTTCCAGATCTTCTCAAAAATAGTTCTTCCTCTGATATGGTATCAGAGCTAGACACCATTCTGGATAATCAACTGCTTATGCATATGTTTTAAGCTCAAACACAGTAGACATAACCAATGTAAAAGCTCGAAACTTCTCAGATAAAAAATCATACCTAACTTGCTTTTCTATCGGATACCTCACATTCTTTTTCAAGGTGTTACCTTTTACAACATTGCAATGATAATCTTTGAGATATCTTTTACAACATTGCAATGATAATCTTTGAGATATGAGGGAGAATTATGAACTCGAGTGGATCTTCTTGTTGGAACTTCTTCCTGTCGCATGGTTGAACCTAATGATGATTCAAATTGTGATGTACAATCTGGTGTGGTTTCATCATCTGAAAAATAAACATCCAGAGTAATATCTTTACTTGAAGAAGGAACCAAATTTGGCATTAGGTACTCAACAAGATTGTCATTGAACATCATAGGAACAACAGTGTTTGGAAACATGCCAATATCACAACTCCCATTTTGGGAATTATGAAAAGGAAATATTTCTTCATGGAACACCACATCTCTTGAACAAAAAAATTGTCTAGACTCTAAGTCATAGAGTCTATATGCCTTCATTGCTACTGGATATCTCACAAATACACAAGGCGTTGCTCTTTTGCTACACTTGTTTCTTGTCTGCAATAGAGTAGAAGCAAACATCAAACACCTAAAAGTTCTTAACCCTGCAAAATCAGGAACTTTGTTAAACAAAAGTTCATAAGGAGTCTTGTTCTTCAAAAATTCTATGGTGTTTTGTTAATGACATGGACTGCTGCCATAACACATTCGGACCAAAACGTTGTTGGCACTTTTGATTGAAAGAACATAGCTCGAGCGACATTCAATAAATGTTGATGCTTTCTTTCTACTACAAAACTTTTTTCCGGACGAGCAACGCAAGAACGTTGATGAATGATTCCCTTTTCTTTGAAAAAACCATAAAAATTCAACTCCTTGGCATTATCACTTCTTACCATCTTAATATTCTTATTGAACTGAGTACTCACCATGTTATAAAACTGTGGAAATATATGCAGTACATCTGATTTATGTTTGATGAGATAAACCCATGTAAACCTACTAAAATCATCCACCAATGTTATGAAATATTGACACCCTTGATGAGAAGAAACATGAAAGGGACCCCAAATGTCACAATGAATCAACGTAAAAGCTTCATCACATCTTTTATTAAGAGAAACAAATGGAATTCGTTTTTGTTTTGCCAAAGGACAAATCGTACAAACTTTATTCTCTGGTTTATTCATAATATTCAACAAAGACTTAATAGCTAAAAGTCTTGAATCTGCGGGATGCCAAATTGTTTATGCCAAGTATCCATTGAAGCTTGACATACCCCTATGGGAAAAACTTCTCTCGACTTCTTTTCAGCAACAGGAAACACATATAATCCATGAATTCTATTGACCTTGCCAATCGTCCTCTTGCTTTCCAACTCCTGTATTTCAGCATTTTCGTTAAAAAATTGCACAAAGATTTTCTTAACAGCAGTTAGTCTACTTACTGATATAAGATTCAATGTGTTTTGTACTCACTGGAAGATACAAGGACACACCATGGAGAAATGTTATAAACTCCATGGCTATCTTGTTGGATACAAACAGAAGCAGAGGATCAATAATGTGTTTAGTGATGAAGATGCTCCATGTAATCAAGAGTTAAATTCTGTGATAAAAGGTTTTTCATCACTCCAGGTTCAAAACTTAATGGTTGCCTTATCGAGTCACATGACCTCTACAAACGTTGCTGAAGAAATCCCGAATCATACCCAAATCAATCAAGGTATCTGTCTATCACTTTTATTGAATGATGTTAAACAACATGATTGGATACTTGATTCGGGAGCCTCGAGACACATTTGCAAAAATGTTGATTATTTTTTAAACCTTAGAAAGGTTTCTGGTTTTACGGTTGTTTTTGCCAAATGATGCTAAATTGGATGTTAAAATGGTAGGAGATGTTCTTATCCATGATGATCTCATATAGAAGGAGATGATCTGCAAAATCCTTCACAATACAGAAGACTAATACAATTATTGTACAATTTTCCATCAATTTAAAACTTTGTTGAAAAAATAGTGCACATCTGCAATTAAAATGCATTAAAAGGGTGAAAAAAAAATCATATTTTCTTGAAAATTGGGGAGGTCAAAGGTCAACTTTGTGGATCTGGGGTTGGTCAACATGTCAGGGTGGATTAGGGTTTCACCCGGGCTTGACATGAATGTGTCCGCAAAAACCTAAGTCTGCAATTGCGGACTTGGGTATAATTTGTAAATTCTCAAAGATCAGGAACCACCTCCGCAATTGCGAATGTGGTTTTTTTGCGAAGAGGGGTTGGATCTGTAATTTTTTTTGTCATGTAGCTGGTTCCACAATTACGGAGGTGATCTTTTGCAAACCTATGGCTATTTTTGTAATTCCATGAGAAGGTCAATTGTCTTGTCACAAATGACTATCTATACTATATTATAAAGATGTCATAAAAACTCTTAAAAACAAGTCTTAAAGCTTAATGTACCGCTATTTAATACTAATTACTTAAAAAACAACCATAAAAGCTGTATGTACTACATTTAATGTTATTCATTAATTTTCAATCATTATCTTTAATCATTTTAACTCCCCTAAAATCATTTCCCACTTTAACTCCCCTAATATAACTCTCAGCATATTTTAGATATAAAAAATCTAAAATATAATTAAAAAATTTTACAGAACATTTTATAAAAAAAATTATATTATTAAACCAAAATAAATTACATTATATTATTAAGTCTAAATTAAACAAATGTATATAAAAAAATCATTATCACTCTCTCACAACCATCCAAAATCGTAATGTAAATCAACAAAAAACAGAAAATAAAATGAAACATTAAAATCGTGATGTATCTAGCTGCATTGCGCGAGTACACTTCTAGTTTTAATTAATTTCCCCATTTTTTTGGTTAAAACCAATTTTTAAAAGTTTAATGCTTTATTTATTTAAAAATTGTTTATGAACTTAATCATTTAAAATAAAAAAAGTTTAATAGTTTATTCATAAAAAAATCAATAACTTAATAATTCAAAAGAGTGAATTACATAAGTGGTCCCTCGTGAATGTCTGAATTTCACTTTTCGTCCCTCCAGTTCTGAAAGTACATTGATGGTCCATAAAAGCGAGTTTTGGAGCCTAAATTCGTCCCTGGCGCTAATGCCGTTTGAAAAGTTCCGTTAGAGTAGCCATGTGTCCCTCATGTGAGGGGCATTTTGGTCCTTTTACCTGTTTTATCTTCATCCTCACCACCATTTTCAAGAACATTGATAAGATACCTAGATTTGAATTTTTTTTATCAATCAAGAACATTAAAACCCATCTCCAGAAAATACTAATTAAATTTATATATTTGTTAAGCTTTGAACAAATTCTGATTTATGTGGAACTCTATTTTTTGAAGATTTGTTATTTGAAAATGTTAAAAAGGAAAATGCTATGTGGCAAAAGCTCAAAGTCTGCACATGGCTCGAAGTCTCCACATGGCTTCCCAACTTCCCAAGCTTTAAAATGGGTTTCCAAGGGGAATGACAGACATCTTTTATGCAAAATTCTAGACACCCATTTTTTAAAAGCAAAATTCATAAGCAAATCCACCGCCTCCTCAATCTATTCTGCAAATCCACCATCATCTCACCCTCTTCTTCAACGTAAACCAAAAGGATGATGAGATTGATTTTAAGAGGCAAAAGATCCAACCATTTCACATCTGGTTTGAGGGTTTTTGATCGGGGTTCAAGGGGCTTCAAATCGAGGTTCGAGGGTTTTGACTTGAAGCTTTCGATTCAAAGATTTCTATTCAAAGGTATTGTATCAGGATTGGATGGGTTTCAAAAAAAAAATAGATTTGGTATCAGAGGTTTTGATTCAAATATTTCGATTCAATGGTTTCAGATTTGTGTTTGTGGGGTTTTGATTCAAAGATTTCTTATGGGTTCAAGGTTTTAGTTTTTCTTTGTTTGTATGGAGAACCAAAACAAGAACAAAAGAAGAACACATTCGGGTTCAAGGTGTTGTACTTTTTTAGTTTTTCTTTGTTTTAATTTATCAAACTTGTTGATGTTCTTCAGTTATATATAAAATGTGATTTTTTTTTTAATTTAGGGATTTCAATTGTATAAACTTGTTAATGTTCTTGAGTTTTGTGTTTATGTTTCTGATCAGTTTAAGAGGTTATGAATATAAATTGTGTTTGGTGGTGGGCAATGGTGGTGGGTGGGTGGTGGTGGGCTGATAAATTTCTAATTAAATCTGGGTTTGGTCAAACTAGGGTTCTTGAGTTGAAGAGAAAGGAGGTTGAGGAAGAAGATGGCTAAAAAAAGACTAAAATGCCCCTCACGTGAGGGGCACGTGATGGGGTTAACGGAGCTCAGGCTAACGGCATTAGTAAGAGGGACGAATTTAGGTTCTAAAATTCGCTTTTAGGGACCATCAATATACTTTTAGAATTGGAAGGACGAAAAGTGAAATCCAAGCATTCATGAGGAACCATTTATGTAATTCACTCTAATTCAAAATGAAAAGGTTTGCTTCGTTTTTTCCCCTTTTTTTTCCTTGAATATAATGATGTTAAATTGATTCCATACAAAAGACATACCAAAAGAAGTGACCTAAGAGCATCCACAGTGTACGACTTTTTCACCAAAGTTTTTCATAGTTTTTTTCTTATATATTATTGCTACCTCAACAACTTAAAAACCTTTATATACCTCGACTATGTGAAAAACCTCACCCAAACTTTTTCGTTACTTTTTTAAACTATTCAGGGTTCTACAATTTTAACTTTATATCATTTTTATTTTTATTTATAA
The DNA here is from genome assembly GCA_954870635.1 of Arctium minus. Taxonomy (NCBI): domain Eukaryota; kingdom Viridiplantae; phylum Streptophyta; class Magnoliopsida; order Asterales; family Asteraceae; genus Arctium; species Arctium minus. The sequence goes on from OX941082.1 coordinate 101,529,793, forward strand.
AAATAAATATATTAAAATTCAAACAAATACATAAAAGTATGTACAGTAAAATTAATAAAAATTAGGTTATTAAGAAATATATAAAAGTTGTATAAAAAGTATGTAAAATAAAATTTTAAAAATGTTAAACTTAAAAGTATGTATAACCGAAAATAAAAATTGGGTCATTAAGAAATCTGTTATAATTGTATAAATATGTCAAATTTGAGATATTATTTTAAAAATATAAAAATGTAATTACTTTCATTATGTATTTATTTATATTATTTATTTAATAATTATATTTTAAAATAGGATTACTTTAAATATATTAATAAATAAAACTGGTTAATAAATAAAACTGATTAAATACGAAACTTTTATAAAATTCTATAAAGTTAAAACTGATTAAATACGAAAAAACAGGTCGTGCAGTTATGACCTATGACGAAAAACCTCAATTGAAAACCTCTCCACTATGTAAAAAACCTCAAAAGGAGGTTTTTATTTTTCGAAAAACCTCCCAAAAACTTTCTAACGAGCAAAGTGTGGATGCTCTAACTTTATCCTAATTCAGTGACGATATGATGAGAATTAATGGGCACATTATCATGCAACGCAAGTAAGTGGTTTCATCGTACGCATGGCTTAATTTTCTTTCGATGGTTCCTGTTCTTCCCAGATATTTCCTCCATTCACACTTGCTTTTTCTTTACTTTGTTTTTTTTAAATGAAAAACGTTACTATTTAAATCGGGATGTTGGTAATGTCTATGTATATATCATACTATTATTAAATCCCATTTTGTGTAAAATCTATTATATATGTTTTGTTCGATTTGCAATTGCTTTTTGTTTCTTCAATCCAATATCTTTTTTATAAAAACAAATATACATTTTATAAATTTATATATCCATCAATTAATAGGGTTTGGTTCATGGGAGAATAAAAGTGAAGATGATAAATGTGAGAAAAAAACATTTATATATACTTTAATCTACCTTTATTTACCTTTTTTTACCATCGTGACTGAAACTTTAACAAATTCATGCATGCAATAGTGATCAAATGTATGTAAAAGTCCGTGAAAGTGACTAAAAATGAAGATAAATTAGAAGATAAACGTAGATGAATGTGGTTGAAAATAGTTGAAGGAAAATGAAGTTAAATTTAAAAAGTCAACTCCTTTAAAAGCTCAATAATGTTCTTAGTATAATTCCACGTCTCAATTAATAATCTATACTATATTATAAAGTATTTGGTGAAAAATGGCCATATATTTGCATCGACTTAAGAATTCTCATAGTCCTTTACTTCACCGGGATTTAAATAGTCTTCTTAGCCAAGATTGAAAGGATGTCAATCTCCGACTCTCAGTTTGATATTTGAGAAGGAGCACTATCTAACTCAAATATCTCACTACAATTCAATAAATAACTTCTAGAGTAAACTACGATTAGTCCTTGTTGTTTGATGCTTATAACGTTTTTCATCCTTGTATTTTAAAAGCTACTTTTTTTGTCCCTGTGATTTTCATTTTACTTCCATTTTCGTCTCTCCGTCTAACTTTGTTAAAAATAAGGGTTAAAAATCAAAAAATTGATTTGAGAAATTACATTTAGTCTTTGTGGTATATGAAGTATTAAATATTTTATACTTAAATTTTATTTACTACTTTTTCTTTCATTATTATATTTTAACACACACACACACATATATATTTACATACATATATAGGGGTTAAATCATGTGAGAACCAAAAAAAGATTGAGAACCATAAGAACCGATCTAATCCGTAGTTTGGTTTTAATCCTATGGTTATAATTAAAAGTTGTTTCACCACATGAAAATGGCATAATCATCATTTTGGTAGCAAGATTCACCAGATGAAACATATCGATTTATTCATCAGATGAAATGCACAGATTCACCATATGAAAAACACAGATTCACCATATGAAACACACAAATTCACCGGATGAAACACATGCTAATCTTATTTCACCACATGAAATCAAACACAAATTTCGTCTATAATCTATTTTCACCTAATGAAATCAAATACAATTTATGTTTATAATCATCGATTCTATAATCATCGGTGGACAGGGACTCCATTTTCTTCGGACTATCTTCTCTGCCTTCTTGCGATCGTTGATTTCCACCGCTCCATTTCTTCCAGTTCCGTTATCTGTTCATCGTCTCCGGTCATCAGTCCATTGATTGCTTTCACTACCTGCAGTTAATAACAAAAACTCACCAGATTGAAGAATTTGATCATCAAAATTTATGAATAAATTTACGACATTATACAAATCAGTCACGATTAATTCAACGACCCTGTTCAAGTTTAAGAAACCGATCTTCCCCAAAAATTGTTATAATCACAGCTCTCTTTCTTTTTCTCTCAATTAGTTCTAGTGGTGAAAAGCAAATCCATCAAGAACTCCATTTTTCTTTCCGGCTTCACAGTCCTCCGTCTTTCAAGATCTAGGTGTCGGTGATAACAACGATGTTCCTGTAAGTCTTTCCACCACTGCAATGGTGTCGTTGTTGCCTCGTACGATGGCCGAAGTTTCGTCGGAGTTCTGGCAGCAGCCGGATGGAGAAGAATTTGGGTCGTGTTTGGATTTCAGTTTGAAGTATCGGAGGTACAACGACCACCGGAAAATGGAGTCGTCTCTTGGATCAAGCGTTACTCCGTCGAGGGCGGTGGAGAGTGAAAGGCGACGGTGAACATTTTCCTCTTTTGTGAAATTAGGTTTGATTACCAATTAAGCAATGGAATTGGAATTGGGTTTTAGTCGTGGTTCTTATTTCAAAGACTCAAATTACAATATTGTCCTGAAACTTTCAAATTAGACATGAGATTAGATATAACTTTCACATTTATTACAAAAATGTCACCTTTTCTAATTGCCTTTGATTAAAACATTTGGACGATTAAGATTGGTCCTCACTGTCCTTAATCTTTTTTTGGTTCTCATTTGATTACCGTCCAACATATAATATATATATATATATATATATATGTTTTTAATTTAAATATTAAACAAATTCAATTAATTAATAAAAAATAAAGTTTAAAGGAAAATATAGAATAATGGGAGTAAAATGCATTTAATAAAATAACAAAAAAACAATCGTTTGGCATAAGATAAAACTGTTTTTTTCCTCGAGTCCTATTAAACTTATTCATATGGTAATTTTAAATAAATAAAAATATTAAGTAATCAATATATTAATTTTAGATGATTTTAACCTAAAACTTAAAAAAAAAAGAAATATATCAATTCTTATCAATAATCTTAAAGGAATTATTTGATTTTCTTTTTTTTACTTATCAATGTCCCATTTTAAACCAACAGTTTTTAAAAACTAATAAAAAAAACCCAACCGTTTTTTAAAAATAATAAAATTTTGATAAAATAATAAAATAATAGGATTAGCAAAAAAAAAATAGTTTTATTTTATACCAAACTATTGTTTTTATTAAATTTATTTTTCTCTCACTATTCCATATTTTCATTTAAACTTTATTTTTATATTAGTTAATCAAAAAAGTTAATATTTAAATAATATATATATATATATGGGGGCTTTTCAAGGGAGATCATAGTATTTTGTAGGGGTGACAATTTTGTACCAAACCAAACCAAACCAGCCAACATGTGTACCAGCCGTACCAATTAAATTGGTACCAATTAAATCGGTATCAATTTAAATTGGTTGGTTGTACCGTACCAAGTGTTTGAACTTGGTTGGTACACGGTATTGAATGTTGTGTACCACAGTAGTACCGTGGTACCGACTTTTAATTAATTATTATTTTTATTAATCAATGTTATTATTAATTTTGAGTTTAAAATTTAAAAATCCTTAATTTTTTTTAGTTTTCACCTTATCGCCTAAAGGCCCAAAAAAGTGAAACCTAATTAGAAACCCAATTGATCATGTATTGAATATTAAACAATGTTATATTCAACTTTTTTGTTTGATCATTTGCACATTTTGAATTAGTTTTTTTTTTCTTATTCCGTATATGTAACATGAAGTTGGTACAAAACCGGTACCAACATGTACCAACCGAAAAAAGTCGGTACCAATTAAGTTGGTACCAATTACAATTGGTTGGTACATGGTATAAGATTTTGCAAACCAATTATAATTGGTTGGTACACGGTATTGGCAAAAAAAAGTCGGTACCGTACTGATTGCACCCCTAGTATTTTGTGGTAACTATGAGATCTAATCTCATCTATCCATCTAAATAATAAATGGTTTAAAATAATTAAGAGAAATATTAATTAAAAACAGAATTTTAGGCCACTAAAATAGGTAAAGAGGGTAAAAATGTCAAAACACATTGAAATTCAGTATTATCTAATTTAGGCACGTACCGATAATTTAGGCAATGAATCAGATGTGATAACCTCACAATATTGAAACATATCAATCAAATTCGATTACACTATTTCGACTACACTATATATCACAACAATCTACAACGATTTTAACCCTAGTTACACATTGTATCATGTAAGATAACACAATGTATCACATTGTGTGACACTGTGTGACAACCTTGTATCACGAAGGAGGTAAGTCTTTCGGTTACACATTGTATCACGTAAGATAACACAATGTATCACATTGTATGACATTGTGTATCACGTAAGATAGCATGCATCGATATTGTTTTAGCTGTAAGATAACACACCGTATCACATTGTGTGACACTGTGTGACACCTATTTGCAACATAGATCACAACGAGATGAAGCAAGGATGGTGAAAAGATGCAGGATTCGGTACAAAAGAAAATGATGGAGCAAGGATGCAGACTTCGGCATCAAGAATGAAGATTTCATACGATTGAATTTCAAACCCAAACATGGAGAATATCTCAAAATCAATTTGTTGAGATATTTAAGGAAACTCAATATTTAATTAATAAGGGATTGATATTTTCAGTTACAATTTTTTTTTAATATTATTTAATTTATCAAATGACTAAAATAACATCTCTTATTAATAAATAAAAAAATTAATAAATTAAAATGGATGGATGAGATTGGATCTCATAGTTACCACAAAATACTAGGATCTCATATGATTAGACCCTATATATATATATATAGTATATGTATATATGTGTGTAGCATTAAACTATAATAAAGAAAGAAAAAGTAATAAATGTAATTTTAAGGATGAATATTTAAAGCTTCATATACTACAAGGACTAAATATGTAATTTCTCAAAACAAAATTTTGGACTTTTAACATCAATTTTCAGAGTTGAATGGAAGGACGAAAATAGAAGCAAAATGAACACCAAAGGGACAAGAAAAACAGTTTTTAAAGATCAAAGACGAAAATCATTACAAACATCACGAAAATAGTAGTTTACTCTATCTTCTAAACCAACATATCATGGAGTCTAGTAGTTGTTAGCTACCTTCTTTTTCTGTGTATGGTGTTGGCTCCACCAAACTTGTTAACTATTAAGCAATAGGTAGTAGGTAATGCATAATAATGTATAATCTTTAAAAAGTTTACAATTTATCATCGATACATGCAACTTTTAAAAATTTATGTATGAATTCATAAACCAATTGATAAACTCGTTTAAGTACAAGACAAACATTAAGTTTTAGGCATTGTTTGCGTTCGACAAAAATAAATTAACTTATAAGATAACTTATTTTTTTAATAATTGTTTAGATGTACATAATCTACTTTGTGTAGCTTATGAGAAGCTTTTTATAAATATAAACATTTTATTATTCATTAATATTAATTCATAATAATGAAAATTAATTAAAAATTATTATACATTATTAATTAATTTTAGTTATACAATAATTATTAATTATTTGTAAATGTTATTAACTATATCAGTTGTTTTTTAAATTATTATTCAATATATTTAGATATCAAAAAGCAAATATAACAATTCTAAAAATGTTTATGTAAGTTACTAAAAAATTAAAGTTATAATTATTTTATTTTAATAATTAAAATATGCTAAATAATTTTAATAAAATATTTAATTTTATTATTAATAATATTTTTAAAAAATTAATTAATTATGAAATACAACATTCACCAATTTTTTTTTATTATTATTCATAATATATGTTTGTATTAGTTAACATATTAATTCTAAGAAATTTATTTAATAATATTTTTAGAGTGAATTGTGGATTTGGTCCATGTGGTTTTGTGATTTCTTTGACCATGGTCCTCATTCTATATTTATTGTGAATATAGTCCCTGTGTATGCAATATATTGTGGCTAGGGTCCCTAAACACTAACATCATTAACTTTGAAGGGTTAAAGGTATCATGTGCCTTGCACACTATAGGTATAATAGTCATTTTACTTTTCTCTTTCAATTTACTCTATACACCTTTAAAACAAACAATACTAAATTGTGGATTTGATCCCTATGCATCACTCATCATCTTTAAAACACATTTATCATCTCTCTTAATTTTTTTTCATCCAACCTTCATTGTATTATTAGAAAATTTATTAAAAAATTATTTGAATTATATTATAAAACATTTGTAATTGACTAATTTTTCAAAATGTCATTTTTTGTCATTTTTCATTCTTATAAGTTAGTTTTTTGCCAAACATAATTTGTTTATCAATTAATAACTAGCTTATCAACTAGTTTGCCAAACATGACCTTCATAATATGGCAAAACATATCATAAATTTCGAATTTTTTAATGAGGAACTACATTGATTTTATATTCTTGTATTATCTATATTATATTATAAAACATTTATAAAAAACTTTTAAGAACAATTGCTAAAGCTTAATGTACCGCTATTTAATGCTAATCACTTAAAATCTTTTAAAAACAACCGTTAAAGCTTTATGTACTACATTTAATGTTGCTTATTAACTTTCAATCCTTATCTCTAACCAATTTAACTCCCTAAAATTACTTTCCATTTCAATTCCCCTAAAATTACTCCCCGCATAACTAAATATATGATAAAAATCAAATTGTAAATATAAAAAAAATCTAAACTTAAGAAAATCTAACAGAATATTTAATGTTTATTTTATAAAAAAAATTATATTATTAAACATAAAATAAATTACATTATTATTAAACTATCGAAGAAACTAGGGGTGCTCACGGGTTGGGTTGATCGGGTTGAAGGCTTTTTAACAACTCAACCCAATATAGGCGGTTTGAAAATGTTACAACCCAATCCAACCCAATCAAAAGTACAACCCAACCCAACCCAAACCGTTCGGGTTGATCGGGTTGGTCGGGTTGTGTTTAAACAAGATGAAATCAAATTTAGAAATATAAACATAAAGGAAACATTTCTTTGAAATACAACCGAATGACCGATAATTCATGAGAGTATGTAAGTCCATAAAAAATATTACGATATTACATATAAAAATGTCTAAACCAAACGATAATATGTCAATCAACAACAATTGTTTTAGACGTCTCCGACCCCGATGCTTTCGCTTTCTTGGCCTTGAGGTTAGTCGTGTCATCATCAACCATTTGGTACAAGTTATCCATACTTCTTAAATCTTAAATATATCACATTTAGTTAATTTTTAAGTTTGCACACACATATATATATATATATATATGTGTGTGTGTGTGTGTGTGTGTTTACATTTATTAAACATATATACAAAAGAGTTATATAGAGATGAATAATAGATTGAAAATATATGTAAATGAAAATGGTAAGCAATAGTGTAATTGTCTAATTTACATATTAATAGAGACTTAATAATCATATTAAATCCACAAAATAAAAGGTTCGGGTTCATCGGGTTGGGTTGGGTTCAAATAAAAGTAATCCGATATCAACCCAATACCTACGGTTTGAAGATTTTACAACTCGATTAGACATCGGGTTGCTTCGGTTTGAGTTATTTCGCGTTGGGTTGGGTTGGGTTGGTCGGGTTGATCGGGTTTTTGAGCACCCCTAGAAGAAACTCTTAAAATCAACATTTTATGCATTAAGTGTTGTTTATTGATATATAGTACGTAAAATTCAAATCATGATTCATGGGTACAAATTTCTAAAGCTATATATTTGAATTCATAACTAACTGATAAACATAATCAAAACAAGATACATATCTCAATTTAACTATAAAGAATTCAAAATATATAAGATAATCAATGAATTCTCACAAAAATGCTTAATTTTTTTATATAAAAGTATTATATTATTAAGCCTAAATTAAACAAATTTATAAAAAAAAAACAATTATCACTCTCTCAAAACTATCCAAAATCGTACTGTAAATTGATTAAAAAAACAAAAGGAAACATTACAATCGTGATGTATCTCGCTGCATTGCGCGAATATGCTTCTTGTAAAATAATAATTTGAATTATTTAATTCTTAATTTACAATAAAAGAAATTGTTGTGGAAAATAAAAAATTGATTAACAAACAATAAATTGCTTAAACATTTTTTACCCTCGACAAATATTAACTAAGATTACTCTTTTTTCACAAACATGGTATATTTTTAGTTAAAAGAGACTTCAAGACCATGAATTGCAAATCTCTCTTTCAAGTTTAATTATCTCATCAAGTACGTCGAATGAACATTGCCAAATATACTAGTTGCATACGAGAGACGGATCAAAATTGTTTTCAAATGGGTGTACAAAGTTATTTAAGATAAAATAAAATTTAGAGTATCACTGCAAGATTCCCACAATAACCCTAGTGTCCACAGAACTTCTAGATGAGTTTTACCACAAAAGTCACTGGTCTCCATCTACAACTTCAACAAGTACCATCGCAAGACTCTAGCTCCGTATATGACTCAATAGAGTACCATTACAAGCTCATAGCTCTGTATACGACCTAATAGGATATTACCGCAACCTCTAAAACCATGACTTGGTGACCACTCTCTAGACTTAAGTGAGGACATCAAAACTCCACACTTAACAACACAACATACTCATATGACTATGAATCCAATGCATTATAGTGTAAATTACATGACCCCAATTGAATGACTAACACACTCAAAACATGTAATTTCCAAACAATTATGCAATAAATGAAAATCAAGTGCAAAGCTCCACATTGAGATATTTAAACTGGATAAATATCCCCAAAACTCATTTGAGTTAAAAACAACCCAATAGACTCCACAACTCAATTGACTATTCAAATAAAGTCAATATAAACAAACGTAAGCCAAAATATGTGTTTCCCAAACGTTATGTAACCCATGACACCTATAACATGAATAGACCTATAAACCATTATTTGTAGAAGTAAAATAACAAAATATCAAAAACCACATGTTTTGTACTTTGAAAATTCTCACTAAGGCAATGATAAGCATTTATCATAGATTGATACACTTATGACCCAATAGGCTCAAGTGCCACCATTATTTGCTCATAAGTTGGGTAAAATCCCAAAACAACATTTGATTAATATCAAAGTCAATGAACCCTTCAACTTGTTTGGCTAAGCCAACAAAATCATTAATAACCCAAAAGTACATTTTTCGACAATCAAAATAACATAGTATCCCAAATCATCCACATATTCAAGGAACATCATTTGATGCAATAAATATCATTTGGAACAACTATTTATGATTTATGTCTCAAAACACCCAATAAACACATCATAAATATTCTTTCAAGATTTTGAGACCCAAATATACCCAAGTGCACAAATAATCACGAAACTCATCATGTAACAACCTAAAATATGGAAAAGAGCGACTAAATTAAAATTTTCGTTATAACGCTGAACTCAATAGAACTTCTCTCGAAACTTCTTTATACTTACATACAAGGATACAATAAAGCCAAAGTCAAGGATTTAGAGTCTAAATCCTAACGAAACTAGATTAAGATTGGTGTTACTCTAACTCTCACATAAAGCCTCTATCTATAACAATATAAAAATGTCCAAAGAGTTAAGTCCTTCATGAGTCTATAACTAGCACTCGACTTTGCTCAAGTGTCACTAATACCGCCCCACGAGGACCTGATGCACATGTCGATAAGAAGAAGTGTTAGGCTTTAAGCCTAGTGAGTTCAAACAGTTTTCATCATAATTATAAAATGGTAAAAACTGAAACACTGCTTATTTAAATCGCCAATTCCATAATGAAACGTCTTTACCATAAAAGCAACATGTTTTTATAACCCATCATTTTCGTGATGAAAACTCAATAATCCAAACACCCATTTTTAGGGGCAAACATGGTACGATACCATGTTTATTTTATCAATACCGTGTACCAACCAACTACAATTGGTACACAAAAATTTATACCGTGTACCAATCAACTCTAATTGGTACCAATGTTTTTCGATTGGTACATGTTGGTACGGTTTTGTTACCAACAAGTTTACAAAGTTTACAAATCTAATGTCCTAAACATGTTGTCCATAAAACTTTTAGTTGTAAAACAATAAATTTCCTGAGTTTAGGTCTTTGAGTTTGAGAGTTGAGTAAAACTTTTAGTCTTTTACGGTAAATTGTTTTTTTTTACTAAATAATTAAATCTCTTTAAAAAGCAATGAGGACATCTCATCATAAAATGTATAAATAATACATTAATAATCAAATATGTTTCGTTCTATTTATTTTTTATATAATAAATGTTTAAAAATATGATATTATATATATATATATATTATATTATATAAGTCGGTATGGTACGGTATTACTGTGGTAGACGATTTATAATACCACGTACCAACCAAGTTTGTGAAGTTGATACGGTAGTACCAACCAATTTAATTGGTACTAATTTAGTCGGTACCAATTTATTTCTCATGACGAACGTTACTGACTTAAGAATCGGAGGGTCATTAGTCAAACCAATGACCACCATAACCGATTTTCCCTTGCAGATTTGCATGATGCCAGACATCGGTATGACGAACGAAGAACAATCTAATTTGAAAAATGCAAAAAAAAAATCATAATAGTTTAAAACACGACAAAGGAACTAAGGCCTTGTCGCCTGAAACATTGCACTATATGCCTTGTCGCATGAATTCCGGCTGAGACGCCCGAGTCGCTAGAATGCCCTAGATGGTAGAAAACCCTAGTTGTCTAAACACCCAAGTAAGTAAAAACAAAAATCCTTAGTCGTCAGACATAAAAATGCTTGAATTGGCATGACACACACGAAATAGTCGAACGAAATTCTTACTTGGAATCGTATGATCGCTTTATAATGGCAGACGCACGTCACACAAGTCAAAAATTCATACGACATGTTATGCAACGACAGTTAGGGATGACAAAAATAACCGAAACTGATGGTGAAAATCGAAAACCGAAATTTTTAGGCCGGGTTCGGGGATTTCTTATCGGGGACGGGGCGAGGATCGAGGACATATTCGGGGATTTTATCGGGGACGGGGGCGGGGATGGTGATCACCGGCCCGACCCGGCCTGATATATGTACGTATATATAAATATTAATGTCTATATATATATGTTAATTTATATATATATATATATATATATATATATTTATATATATAATATCATTAAAAGAAAAATACTAACATTACATTAAAATTTAAAATATTTTTATCCATTTTAACTCAACACCCCAAACAAGCCTCTCGAAAAAGTCTATTTTGTTTGTCTAATCATGAAACTGTAATGTTAGCTAGGTGATATATGAATTTTATTTACTTTTATATTGTAATTTAAGACATTGTTTGAGATATTTATACTTGTGTTTTTAAAAATTGTAATTTACTTTAAGTTGTGAAAATTAACATTTTGAAAAAAAAAATTCCGGGACGGTTTCGGGTTCGAGTATAACCAACAGTGAACGGGGAAAACAAACCAATGGGGAAATATGATTTTTAGCCTTAAAGGGTTCCCCAAAGGGGATCGGAGAAACCGTGGGGACCCGATGGGGATCCCCGACAGGGATCGGGGCAGTTACGAGGACGGTTTTGGTTATCGGTTTCGGGGATACCAATAACCGGACCGAACACGGCCCGTTGCCATTCCTAACGAAAGTTTGTCTAAAAAACAAAACACTTGTATTGACCTTAAATCAAAATATTACAAGTGTTAGGCCCAACCTCCAATGGTCAGCCGAAAAAGAACAATTATAAAAGAGCTTCTAAACTTGAGGAGAAGAGTCTTGAGTTTCCTCCGGGGCTCTCTCCACCACGGATCCCTCAACAAGGATAAACTTGATAATTGCAAGGTCTTCCTCGACCACCTCCTATTCTTCATCAGACTTGAGGTGATCCTTATTTCCGATGTTCTTCGGGAAAAAGTTGAGTTCATCCTCGGCATCCTTCAAAGGGTTCTTACCCGCCAAGTGTTGCCGCATAATGGAAGTCGTCATCCTAAGAAGAGTGAAGGATTTTAAGGTCTCCAAACACTCCTATAATTTGGCAATCTTATTGCTCGCCTCATTTAAAGACAACCTAAAGGCTTTAGACTCTTTTTCATCCTCGACTAGTGCGACCTTTGTCGCCTTTTCCTTCGCCTCAGTTGTGTTGACTTTGTCGAATGTTTCCTCAGCTGAACATGCAACCATCTTCTCACGACCTTCGACCTCCAACTTGTTCAAGGCGTTGTTTAAACGCAATTTGGCCACCTTTTTAGCCTTCTTTGCATCCTCGGATTTCTTTAGAGAAGCCATTGCTACCAGCAAACCTTCTCAATCTTTTGATGAAGAGATGAGGGATTATTGGAAGGCCTACAAAATAAGACATATGTAATTTATCAAAGAAGTACGAAAACAAGTAAGACGATCGAAGAAACCACTTACGAAGAAGTTTAAACTGATGTTGTGCATGTCCACATCCAGTATAGGCACAAACATGTTCTTATACTTCACAACAGTCTAAGAAATGATGAAAGAAATCATGTGGGGAAACATATTGTGGCTAAGCATGTGCCCCTGCATGAAATCCCCAGGAAAATTGAACCTTATCGACATCGTCCGAGTCAATTATTTCTCAGGTTGCTTCCTCTTCCTGGTGGAAGCAGCAACGGACCCTTGAGGAACCTCCTTCTAGATTGAAGGAGCAACAATCGCAGGAGTCGAGGTCATCACCTTTTCAACATCGACGACCTTGTGTTGGTCGCTGCTTTGGTAAAAAACTTCATAACCTCGACCGATATAATGAAACTCTCGACCAAACTTAAAAACCGGCGACCAAAGTGTTACCGACTTATGATCGTTATTTCCTCTGATACTTGTAAGTTACTTCCAACATACAACTAGAGAACTAATGACAAACGTTCATTACTGACTAATTGCGACATCCGTTATGATTTATTATTTTATGCAGGACCAGACTTGTTAAGTAAAGATCATAATCGAATACATGTATTCAAGACCATTCAATATGACTGTTGATGCCATTAAAGACCTTAAAGACGACTATCACAATAGAAGCATGCATATAAAGACCTCAAGGGAATTCGAAAGAACACAAGAAATTGCAATTCAGAAGCGCTCTGAAGCACTCTGAAACTTCCGTGCAATAATCGTCCTTGATTATCCACGACGCATCAGTTTACTTACGTTTGTTTACTGTTATTTTAAAGTCTGACGTTCCTGTTTGATGTCCATAGTATATTGACGACTTCTATTGTCATCTGCAATGTTTACCCACGACAGGGGTTTTCCGTGTCACCAATTCTCTTATGTCTTTTATTTTCTTTTGACCGACGTGTTTATTCAAAGAAAACAGTCTTTAGTTGTTAAAGCTCCACAAACCAACCTTAAATTATTTCAAGTGTAATTTATGGCATAAACAGTTTGGCGCCCACCGTGAGGCCCCAACTAAAGAATTTCTTCGAAACAAACACGTGTTATTAATAGTTTTTTCAATGTGTTTATTATTTGTAGAAAACATGGCCAACCATGGAGCAATCATAATGTCATCGCACAAATGCGGGCTGAATTAGATGTCGCACGACAACAAATCGCTCGATAAGGGAGCAAAATCAAAAAATTTAATCAAGAACTCTCACTTGCGACAACAAAATTAAGGGATGACTTTTGGAAGCCCAGGTTCATCGGTTAGACCTCAATTCATACCTTTAAACTCTATGGGCTTGCCATCTTATACGGGATTTCCTTTTTTGGATCATATAAACCCGACTTCGATGAATACATCTCGACTACCTCCACCACCATCCCTCTCACAGAATATGACGTTTTTTCCTCGAACTTTGATCAACATTCCTTCAATTTCTATCCCCTCAATTTCACAGACATCGACAATTGTCTTCACAATTCCGATAGCCACAATGCCCATGCCATCATTTCCAATACCTTTGACATTTCCCAGCCAAAAGTGTACCAATTACCCTCGACGACACCGAGTTATCCCATCGTCAAGGCCAACACGCAACAATAAGGATCTCGACCCAAGGATCAGGTGTCATACCTCCTATCATGTCTATTCCTATGATACCTAATGCCATTAATCATGACGACCTAGTCGCTCGACGGCTGAAATTACTGGAGGAGAAAAATGAGAAGATGTTGTCACTGTTATCTAAGTTACTTGGAACAGACAGTCGACGTGGAACCACCCATAGGTTTTCAAGAATTGCTATTTGTTGACTATATTGCTTTGGTTGACGTACCTAAAAAGTACAACATCCCTATCTTCACCCTGAAATACTCTGGTATCTTAAACCAAAATGAGAATGTTGCTCAGTATAAACAACTGACATGGACAACATCCATTCCACAAAAGTATCAAGAGGTTTGCATGTGCAAGAGTTTTGGAGTGACACTCACTGGTAATCCAGCAATGGTTGATAAACCTTAAGCCTAGATCGATCCACTCTTTCTTTAATCTCGTTAATCAATTTTTTCAAAAATTCGCGAGCAGTCGCAAGATGGAGTAACAGACTAGCGACCTGTACTACATCACTCAGAAGAGAGAAGAATCTATTCAAAATTACTTTTATCAGTTTAATTATGAGATGATTAGTATTCGAAACTGTGACATTCGAACAACAATTCAAGACTTATAAGCGAGGGTTGGACAAAAGTTTTGAACAATACTTAAAACTAACTAAATATCCAGCCGAGACCTTCAAAGACATGTGAGCACAGAGGCTAGCTCATATACGTGCCAAAGACGATGCTATCTTTCTACGCAAGCATTCTCACGACTAGCGGCCTCTTGGCATCAAGAATTCCGAGTTCAAAGCCAATGTTGTCCAAAAGCATGAGCCGTCTCGACAAATATCAAACGTTCGATTCAACAAAAAGAAGAAAGCGTCATCATTCCCGAAATTCCCTCAACATCCAAAGATTTCAAAATATGGGTTCAAGGGGACCCAAAAGGATTTAATCGATGCCCTAAAGAATGTCCAATCTACACGAAGATGGCCAAAGAAAGTGACAAACCTGAAGATAAAAGGACAAATCTAAATGGTGTAATTTCCACAAATACTAAGGTCATACAATTAACAATTGCTTGGATTTGCAAAAAGAAGTCGCATGGTTAGTTCCTAAAAGAAATCTGAAAGACTTGATAACAACATACATCATTAAAAACAAAGATCCTTGACCACCTTCTCTGTGCATACGAAGGTAGTCAATTGCATCACAAGTGGTTCTGATATTTGGACTAACCTATTCTTCAACAAAAAGGCACACTAGTCAATGACCAAAGGATTTGCCCATACTTAGATCACACAAGTCGAAGGTTGAACTAGATATAGAGCTGATGCCCATATCATTCGATCACGACGGGTTGATTATTCAACTGAAGATTGGCAACTACTCGACCAAAAGAGTCTTGATCGACGAAGGTAGTTCATCCAACATCATATTCCTCAACACGATCAAAGATATGGGAATCAATGACACCAAAATTATTCGACAATTAACCATCTTAGTCGGCTTTAATGGCGACACTGCCAATACTGTAAGAGAAATCACTCTCCCAGTATATGCAAAGGTAGTTAATAAGCAGACAAAGTTCAACATCATTGACTGCTCTTCATCCTATAACGTCATCCTCGGATGACCATGGATCCATGACATAAAAGATGTTCCTTCGACATATCACCAAATAACCATTTCTGACACCTTGGGGTGTTCAAAGGATAAAGAGTGAGTAGAAGACATCACAAGATCGCTACAAACAAAATAAAAAACCATGCAAGCATGACATCTAGCAATTACAGGACCATAGAAGTATGAGACTATTGATGACTGTCAATTACAAGAAGTTATCCTTGATCAAAGTAAGCCTGACCAAACGGTGTTCGTGGGAGCGTCATCAGATCCCGATATCAAAAAGGAGTTAATCGAATTCTTGAAAAAGAACACCGATTGTTTTGCTTGGATGCACGAAGACATGGTCGGCATTAACACCGACATTATTTCACTCAAGCATAACATTGACCCTGTTTATGCTAAAAACATATGACAATTGCAAGAAAATACACATGACAATTGCAAGAAAATAAAATAAGACAAGAGAATTTGGTGATGCAGAAAACCCTTATCGAGGGTAAAAATCGTGGATGACGATTAAAGTCATCAATGCACTATAGACATCAAATAGGGAGTTTGTCCTTTAGGAACAACGGTCGTAAGTACAATGATTACAGACTTACAGTAACGGTCGTCAGCAAATAAAATAACAAAAATTGTTAGTTGCTGAAAGCTTCTTGAATGAATATGCTACTCCTTGTGTGTCATTTGGAATTCCTTTGGGTTCTTTATATATGTTTTTATTGTAACAACTATCTTGATTGTCTTTAATGGCAACAACGGTTGTGTCATTAAATGGTCTTGAATTTGTGTCTTCGGCTACGATCTTGGCCATTAATGAATCAAATCTTGCAATGTAAGCCATAAAACATAACAGTTGTTGAGTGTAATTAGTAATAAATGTGCGTCAATGGTTCATTGGTCGTAAGTCGTATGTCGGAAGTAACTTACTACTATCGTCAATAATGATGACCAATGGTCTTTTGGTCTTTGGCCGCTAATACATGTTCAGCGGATATGTCTAGTTATAAGGTTCTTATGTCGGTCATGACTTTGATATTTTTTTTTTACCAAAATAGAGCCAACGTTCAAACCAGTCGAGCAAAAACGTCGTAAGTTCGCTCTTGAAAGGAATAAGGATGTGGTCAATAATTTATTGAAGACAAGCAAGATCCGAGAAGTAAAATATCCCGACTGGTTAGTCAATTTCATTGTCGTAAAAAAGAATGGAAAGTGGTATGTATCGACTTCATTGATCTTAACGAAGCTTGTCCAAAGGATCCGTTTCCTCTGCCTCATATTGACGCCATGGTAGATGCGATAGCAGGTCACAAACTCTTAACGTTCATGGACTCCTATTCAGGATACAATCAAATCCCGATGCACCCCGACGACCAAGAAAAAACATGATTCATGACCGATAAAGGTATATACTGTGACAAGGTAATGTCGTTTAGTTAAAAAATGCAGGTTCAACATACCAAGGATTAGTTAATTAGATGTTTAAAAAACATCGTGTTGACACGATGGAAGTATATATCGATGAGATGTTAGTAAAGTCTAAAAAGGGAACAGACCATATTGATCACATCAAGAAGTCGTTCGACGTACTCCGAGAGTATCAAATGATCTAAAATCCTACGAAATGCTTGTTCGGAGTATATGCCAGAAAATTATTGGGGCATATGGTCACCGATCATCGGATCGAAACAAACCCCGACCAAATCAAAGTGATCGTCAATATTTAGTTGCCAAGAAAATTTCAATGAAGTCCAACGACTAACAAGGCGTGTTGCAGCCCTGAACAGGTTTATCTCTAGATCCTCCGATAAATTCTCTATTTTACAACGTTTGAGAAAAATAAAGGTTTTGGGTGGACTGAAGACCATGAGAAAGATTTACAAGAACTAAAGAAATATATGTCGTCTCCTCCCCTTCTCTCAAAACCTAAAGACGATGAAGACTTACAACTCTACCTCACGGTAAGTCTAAACTCTGTTAGTGCCATCCTCACACATGAGGATGACAAACAATAGTTGACTATCTATTACGTCAGCAAGTATTTGCTCGATGCCAAAAAGAGGTATTCCTAGATGAAAAAAAATTCTATTGTTGTTAGCAACTACCGTAAAAAAAGCTACGACATTACTTCGAGAGTCATCCTATAACTTGAGTTGACAGGACAATTAGCGAAGTGGAGCATATATGTCAATAGTTACGACATCAATTTCAAACTGAGGACACAATAAAATTTCAGGCCCTTGCAGATTTTGTCTCCGATTTCAGTCCTGAACTGGAAAAAGAAGTCCACGACGGAGCACTCCTAGTGGTGACTAACGACTAAAACTTATGGACCCTTTACGTCAATGGTTCCTCCAATTTTAGGGGGGAAAGATTAGGTGTCGTACTAAAGTTTCCAAGGGGGGGGGTGATGGTATATTCAATATGTTGCGACTTTAAGGCAACGAACAATCAACCAGAGTATGAAGCTTTAACCACAAGTATGAGTATGGCAGTAGATCTCGGTGGGACATGCTTGCAAGTCAAAAGCGTCCCTTCTGGTAGTTAATCAAATGAATAGATAATTCAAGACAAAAAATTCTAGGAGGACTACCTATCTCAAGATAACAAAAGACAAAGCAAAGATGCTCAATCCAATTTTCATACGACAAATACCAAGAGATCAGAATACTCAAGATGATGCCTTAGCTAACCTAGGGTCAGCCCTAAGGAAAGCCCCTTTTGAAATCGTCCCTCTAGTTCATTTATCCTTCTCATCTATCGAGTACGATGATCGAATCCATGTCTTGGATGAAGGAAGCGACTGGTCGAAAGAAAAAAAGACTATCTAATGCACGACCGACTTCTTTAAGACAAGTTGGAGGCTCGAAAGATTCGATTTAAAGCATCCAAATATGTCATGATTTAAGGAACATTATATCGACGATCATCGACTGGCTTAAACCTTCGATGTGTCGCTGAAAATCAAGT
Organism: Arctium minus; assembly: GCA_954870635.1. Taxonomy (NCBI): domain Eukaryota; kingdom Viridiplantae; phylum Streptophyta; class Magnoliopsida; order Asterales; family Asteraceae; genus Arctium; species Arctium minus. Next base: position 101,548,781 of record OX941082.1, read on the forward strand.
CGAAGAAATCCTCAAGAATATTCATTCTAGAGAATGTGGTAATCATTCCGAAGGACGAAGCTTGGCAAATAAAATATCACGAAAAGGCTACTATTGGCCTACCTTATGACAAGACTCCATCAGGTATGTCCAAAGTTCAGACGCATGTCATCAACCCCCTGAATTATTACACACGACATTAATTCCTTGTTTCTTCATGCGATGGGGCATGGATATTGTCGACAAATTACCCTCGACACTTAGACAAAGGTATTTTTTTAGTTCTCACTGATTGTTTTTCAAAATGGATAGAAGTCACTGCTTTCTCCCAAGTAAGTTATAAAGAAGTCATCTATTTTATCCAAACTAACATTATATGCAGATTTGGTATCCCCTCCGAGATCGTTTGGGATAACGGGTTGCAATTTCATAAGCGACATAACTCGACGTTTCTGTGAAGAACGTTTCATAAAATTAATGACATCAGCGCACATTATCCACAATAGAATGGATTGGAGGAATCAAGTAATAGATTCATTATTAACTCTGTAAAGAAAAGTCTTAGATATGGAAAAGGTAAGTGGGTTGAAGAACTCCCTTCAGTTCTATGGGCAAATCGTACGACTCCTCTTACTTTAACATGTCAGTCTCCTTTCTCTCTAATCTACTGATGTGAAGCGTCCTGCCAGTCAAAGTTACTTTAGTTGTCGCATGGAATACATCTATTGACCATAACTTAGTCAACCTAAGTTATGACCTCGTCGCTCTAGAAGAGTTGAGAAAATCAGCACTAATCAAAACGGCGTCCCAACAACAAATTGTCGCTTGACACTTCAACAAGAACGTGAAAATTAAATTCCTCCAAGAAGGTAACTATGTCTTGAGACGTGTATTCCCTAACACCAAAGAGTTGAATGCATGTAAGCTAGATACGAGTTGCGAAGATCCATATTGAATATCTGAAATCTTGGGAAAAGGAGCCTACAGGTTGCAAATCTTGGATAACCACGACGTCCCACGTAGCTGGAATGCGGTACATTTAAATACATAGTTCTTCTAAATTTCCATTTATCTTTCTTACGACAACATTACTAACTTGAGCGTCGGAGGGTCATTTGCTTACCAATGACCACCGCTAACATTGCTCTTTCACTGGAATGCACAACTCAAAAGCACGATCGATGATAACTCATGATTTGTTTGACGCAAGATCTAAAGAGATGGTCAATTCAAAATCTTGATCGTAACTAAAGATTACAATCTATTTACTTTTAACCTATTAAACTTATTGAACAAAGACACCTTTAACAAGGATTAGGAACATAAGACAAAATTATTGTTATAAAAAAAGTCCTTTCTTACTTGGAAAAAAATTCATTATAAGTTAATCACTTTTGACTGAGGTTAAGCCTACGACTTATGACTAAGAAAAGCTCTTCATTAAAGCATATAAATATGGAAAACAAGGACAAGTATAAACAGTCGAAAAAATCAAGATAGTCGGCAAAAAAGACCTTGTATTAATTACTGAAAGTAATTATAATTGAGAGGCACGACCACCAACGGTTGCCTTAAAACAAAAACAAAACAAAAAAAAATCTAAAAAACTAAGGAGCAGGATGCTCTCCCTCGACCGACTATGTTGTGGTGCACCCTCAGCAGGATTGGCCCTGATGCCAGCTTGTTCCTCGACCTCCTCTTCATCATCAGAATCGAGGACATCTTCGGTTCAGACATTTTTTAGAAAATAAACTAGTTCCTCCTCCGTGCCCTTCAAAGGATCCTTTCCCGTTAAATGGCGACGCATAATCGTCGCCCGAGTTTTGAGACCCGTAAACGCCTCAAGAGTTGCTAACCGCTCCTTCAAGCTGATTATCTTCAGCTTGGATTCTCCAGCTCTGACTTAAGTGTCCCGAATTTTTTTTCATTCGCATCTAGGAGTAATTTAGCCAATGTTGCCTCCACCTCAGATGCAGAAGCTCTGTCCAGGGTCTCCCTGTGATGTCCTCTGAGCTCCTTCTTGGCCCAACCCTCTTCCTCCAGATGAAAGAGGGCATCGTCCAATCAGATGAAGAGATCCTCAATCTTCTCCATTGCCTCTTTCTGCTTATATAGGGATTTGTATACGACATACTTGACCTTATCTATCCTAGAATGGAGAGCCAAAGAAGTCTAGAACGCGTGAAAAAGGAACATTTTAGTCAACATATTAAAACAAGATGACTAAATCTTGTGATGAATAAAAACTTACCATAATGGAGAGCCCTACGACAGGGGCATCCAAGTCGTCCACTGAAACGTCCTCATAACGTTCCCGATAATAATTTGTTCATATGTGGGAATATCTTCTTCCTGTCTAAGGGGTCAGACCTCATCAAGTTGATTGGGAGCTTATGATTCAACGTTATTGCGTTTGGATCTCGATCTTCTTCGACCAACTTCCCCTTGCCCTTGGTAGTAGGGGATTTGGTCTTCGACACCCCTGTAGTGTCGCCTTGGGTGTCTTTCCCATAGGCGTCGTCACCTTCTCAGTATTGACAACCGAAGGCTGGTCGAAAATCATTAAAGATGGTTCCCTAGGGGAATCCACCTTCGTATTCTTCAATCCCGACCTATCGTCCACGATATTCCTTTTTAAATCCTTGACCCTATGGGCAAGGAGAACATCTCTATCTTTCTTGGAGAGAGAAGTCGACATCGTTGTGTTCCCGACTGTCTCTCCTGAAACAAATAAAAACAAGTAAGTTACGACTTACGACTCACGACCAAAGAACATACGACGAATGATTGCACGAATTATCTGTAATCTCCTCTTCTTCTTCCTCTTCCATTTTTTATCTTTCCTCTACGATCGAAGTCCCAACAAAGTTCATGTCCTCGTAGTCAATCCACGTCCTACTTCTATACGTGGGGGTAAAACTTCGGTCTGAGATGCAAAGGAAGGCTTCAATCTTGTCATGAGTATATGGAAAGGAAGATAGGGTAGAGAAGTCAATAGCTGACAAAAATAATGAAAGTCATTAGTTGACAAGTAACGACACAAAGAAAACAAAGAGAAAAATCATACAATTAGTTTACCTTCGATATTCCATCATGAATTCAACCAATGACTGTCGTCATCCAAGGATGAAAGCTTTGCCGAGATGTACCTGGTCTTCCACTTGTGATCATTGACTGTAGCGCCTTGGACCAGCGTTCGGTCACCCCTACCTCGAGTATAGAGGCTATATTGGTTGTTCACCTACGGTTTAACTAAATACGCCGTCAACAATTCATGGATCATGAATGGTGATGTCCAGTCAAACGTCAAGTGTTCTCTGGCGCTAACAATTCTCCAAAATTGGGGAATCATCTGCCCGGGAGAAAGATCCAAGGTCGTACGACCTCGATAATGGAGAATAGGGCCATGTGAACCCTATTTTGAATGGGTATTCCTGTAACATGAAATACACGGGAGGGAATTCCGCTCGCATTAGGTTTCTAGGAGGATGCAAAGTGATACTGACAGGTATCTCCGCCAAGGCCTTGCAAGCCTCCACATCTTTGATTTCCTTAATGGTGCTTAAGGGGTCTAGCATCATAGAAAACTTTGGTACATTTATTGAGGCTCTATACAAACAGAATGCTTCCCACTTTTTTGTAGGCTTTTTGGCTTGGCTCCTAGCGCGCATATGAAGAGAAAGAAGGGAGATCATAACTTAAATATTGCCTAAACCTCAAAGCAGAAAATGGCAAGGATTTTGCAGATGTTTGGAAACGATTCTAAAGGATTTATCTCTCCAAAAAACCATATGCATGAAAGGAAAGGAAATCAGAGAAGATCGCCTTTTATACGATCCTTCATGTCATGTCAGGTCGCTCGATCGATGATCGACACCTGTTCATCGCCTTTTCGCATCCCTCGTTGGATGACCGCTAAGTGCCCTTGATAGTTATACCACGCATGTGACATAGCCACGTCGTCACGATCTTATCGCCTATTCACTTACCAAGATAACCGATTCAGTTCCAAAGAAACTGATTCAGTTTCTCTAGGTGACACGTGTCAAAATTGAAGCAAAATTTTAAATTCAAAATTGCCTCTCTCATTCCAAATTTTTGGGGGAAACTCTTTTGGTAAAAAATTGTAACCTCGACCAGTATAATGAAACTCTTGAGCAAACTTAAATGCCGGTGCCCAAAGTGTTACTGACTTACGATCGTCATTTCCTCCGATAGTCGTAAGTTACTTCTGACATACAACTAGAGAACTAATGACAAACTTTCATTACTGACTAGTTGCAACATCCGTTATGATTTATTATTTAAATGCAGGATCCGACTCATTAAAGTAAAGATCATAACCGAGGACATGTATACAAGACCGTTCAATAATATGACTGTTACTACCATTAAAAACCTTAAAGATGACTGTTATGATAAAAGTATGTATATAAAGACCTTAAGGAAATTCGAATGGACACGAGCAATTGCAACCAGAAGCGTTCTGAAGCACTCTGAAACTCTCATGCGACAATCGTTCACGATTATCCACGATACACCAGTTTACTTACGTTTGTTTACTGTTATCCACGTCTTGTAATAGAATTTGTTATTATTAAGGTCGACGTCCATGTTTGACGTCTATAGTATATTGACTACTTCTATTGTTGTCTGCAGATTTTACCCTCGACAGGGGCTTTCCGCATCACCAATTCTCTTATCTCTTTTATTTTCATTTTTCTGACGTTTTTATTTCAAATAAAACAGTCTTTAGTTGTTAAAGCTTCACAAACCAACCTTAAATTATTTCAAGTGTAATTTTTGGTATAAACAGTCACCGATCATCGAAGATAATTCGCTCCCTCCCATCTATGATCTAGTTCTTTTACGAACTTGACCCTCGGTGAGGGCCCCTATGTTCAGCGACTTGCCCTGTTGTGGAAGTTCAACATCCCTCTCCTTCTTTGAAAGGGCAATCCTCACTGACTTCTTAGGGGTTGGGGTCTTTTCTGGGGCCTCCCCGAGAAATTTAACTAAGAGTTAGAATAATCCACAACAATTAATTGTATGCAAACACAAAAGCAACTTACTAGTCATCTCTATAGATTCTTCCTTTTCCTCAACCACAACAGGTCCAGAAAATCCTATAAAAGTGACATTGTCGTCTTCGTCTTCTTCACTACGATTCTTTGTCGTAGGAGTGAAGTCCTAATTCTGAAGTCGTAGAAGACGCTCGACTATGGCTTGAGAATCTGCTTGGGGCGACACCCGGGAAAAATCAATACCTGTAAAAAACCAACAAATATCAATACATAAAAAATATATCCACAATAATGGTACAAATGGGGAAAACACTTATTGTCGGTGTTCCAACCCACGATGAACCATTGATCATTATAGCAGAATGTGGATATCCTTCCAAAAACATACCTCGATTTACATCCTTTGTCATTAACAGAGGTACCTAAAACTAATATCATATTGCATTTCACTTGAGGGTAAAGGCTATATCTATGATTACCCTTTGATTTTACCGAATAAGCAATCAATAGGTCATGGATAGTGAAGGAAGATCCCTATTCACTCATCAGTTGCTCGATGGCACTCACAATCCTCTAGAATTGGGGCATCATCTGCCTTGGGGCAATTCAAAAGCTTCTAAGAAATCCCTAGATAAGGGCAAAAACGGCCAAGTAAAACCTATTTTAAAAGGAATTTCATATAACATGAACCACCCCGGAGGACATCCTCACTCAATCACTTGCATGTGTGGGTTATAGTATTTCTCTCAAGACCTCCTCGGATGATTGGTAATGTACAATAGACTTGCAAAAATTCTCATTCTTCACCGTCGGGATTGCATGATTGATACAAAATGGAAAGGTCTCTTTCACATGTTGTAATGCTGGCTATGGGTAGGGTAGGATGGTTATGGTAAAGTGACTTTGAAAACTGCAAGACTAAGGGGCAATGTGAGCAATAAACCAAGAGCATGTAACATTGTGGTTCTCTTTGAAACTTACAAACACTATACTTTCGCTTCAATTACTACAAGCCTTTATTCTTTTTATCTCTCTTTTTTTGATTGATTTTTTTTGAAATTTTTTCAAGGCTTTGCTTTCCAATCTTTTATTCTTTTGAACATGTAACTTCAAGGTATCAAGTATGTAGCTCATTGGTCTAATGTCAAACCCCAGTCGTAAGGTTAGGTAGGAAGTGTTTGTCTTGTGTGGCTTGTAACTTAGGTGTGTCAAACGAAAGGGTTTCTAGGCTCAAAATGGTTGATCAAGTGGAGCCAACTTTTTGGCTAACAGTGGTTAAGATTCACATCAAATATACCTCTATCACTTTTGTATGCAAGAATAAATAAAATTCAATCTCGAAGAGAATAGATGCAAATTCTAGAGAGACCAATGCACATGAGGTGTAATACACACATGAATTGAAATGAGACTAATTTTAATGTTTTAGTTATAAGGCTCAAGGGTCTCATAGATTAGATGTGCTCACCAAATCAATCAATGTCAATTTCTGATAGCAAGACACACCAAGTAGTCTTACGTGATTAATTGACCAATTCATTAGTGTTATATGTTCCTTAGAGTCTAACAAGATTTTTTTTTCATTATGCTCATGTATGTAAAGAATTATTACCATAGAGCAAATCAATATTTAAGTTTTTAACACCCAACACTTTTAGATCATGCATTGTCCCAATGTGTGCAATTATGAAAAGAAACACAAAAAGATGAAGGGAGACAGAAAACTCCCCTAAATATCCCTCCAATGCATGACTAGGTGCAACAATGATCATTCCATGATATAAGCTCTGACCTGTATGGAATGTCAACTTTTGGCAATTCATCAACACTTTTCCTATTGAAACACAATAGCTCGGACCAACTTCGTTAAAGCACAATGAAAATTCAATACTAGTTAATAAAAAAAAATTCAAATTTACCCCTTCCCCAACTTAGAGATATGCATTGTCCTAAAATGCTGGGAAAAGGAGAGTTAGTAAAGCACACAAAAAAATTCAAAATTCCCCCCAGGTGAATTCAAACAAATAAAATAACAAACTAAAACAAGAAAAAAAACACAAAGCTAACTAATCCACATTTTCGCAGAGAAACGGGATTGCACTTAGACTTTACAATAAGCCTTTTAAACCCCTAGGTTCCCCCTAGTGGACGAGTGATGTCTCGTGAGGGTTTGCAGTGAACACACCCACAAAGTTCATTTAACTATGAGCTGACTAACTAATGTGGTAAAAATAAAATAAAAAAGGAAAAGAGATGTACAAAACACAGACAAGTGTTAATCTTTTTACCAATCTATGAGTTACATACCTGCACTGCGATGTTTTTGCAACACTTTCATGCATAACAAATGAAGAGAAATAATCTCTAAGTTTGAGTGCATTCGACTTTCAGTTGTTGAGGCATACTCGCCATCCAATGTTGGGGCGAGTAAGAATGTCCTCCTTCCACTTTCAGTGATGGTGATGCCAAATCTCTTGGGTTCAACCTTTGTCGGGCTCACCTAAGATCTTTCAATACTAGGATATTTGTTCCTGCAATCTAACCATTTGATAACTACTTATATGCTTATCTTTATCCAAGTTATAATCATCTTATGTGGTGGTTGTCTACTCGGATGGGCATTGTATTCAACAAACCATTTGATAACTTCATGTATAATTACCTCTCTCCAACTCGGGTTCAACTATCTTAAAGGTTTTGCATTGGATTCAATAAGATCTTGGTGTGTGTCTTTTGATGTATTAACTCCTCTACAATCCCAGTTAACCCTCATTCTAGCAAGGTAAGATCTTTCAGCATTGATTTAAGAATGCAATCGGGTGATGTGTTTAGCTCAAGAGCTCAAGGTTGTTTAAGTGAATTTTTGGAAGGCTCTTGTGCTAAACTCGACAAAACGTTCTCTTCATAAGCCAATGGCAATTGATCGGATGTGATCAGTTCAACTAGGAATGTTTGGGTCTCAACTAAATCCACCAAATTTAGTTCATGCTTTAATGAGGCCACTACTATTTTATCTCTATCTTTTTCCTCACCATTCTTTTGATTGTGTTCAACCTGTTCAATGTCTAGGTGAGGTTCATTCTGCCAAGGTGTTTCATCAATAAAATCATCACTCGGATTTTCCCTAGACATGATTGGTGGTATACCCTCATCTATTTCAGTTAATTCTTTTGCTAATTGGCTAACATTTGCTTTAAGGGCAACAACAGATTGGGTCACACTATTCGTATATTGCATTTGTTCCTTCATTATCGCCATCATGTCATGCATTTGTTCATCAAGCGATGATGATCCCTGATTATTGTTGTCATAATTACCACTGAAATTATCATTTTGATTTGTTTGTTTTGGTGGTAATTGCTTGAATGATATTGGCTTAGGGGTTATTTGGCAGACACTGAACTATTTAGTGCATAATCATTAAGTGGTCAGAATGGTTAAAAGATTCTGTATGATTTAGTGTCAGTTTAAATATGATTGTTTGGAAACTATTCTGAATCAACGTTCTGAATGATATAAAATTGCTATTTTACCCTCAGTCTTGTGTTGAATGAAATTAACGTTTAACAAAAGGTTCTGAATAAAACTTCTAAATGAAAAATAATTAATGGTCTAAGCCAATATTAGATATCATATTAATCGATACAAACATAGCAATAGTTATTCAAATTTTGGTATAACAAAACATCACATGAAATGAGTAAATTGGAACTGCTATAAATTGAGTAAAAATGTTTAATAAATTAAATTATGAAAGACATAAAATAATTCAACAGTTTGTAAGTTTATTACCTAAATTTTCATCTATGAACTCCATTGACAGACATCTCATCGACATGACTGCATCCGGAAGGTAAATCCATGGAACCCAATATAATCACAATGTTCCAATAGTTTTGTCCAACCATAAATTGGAAAACCAAAAATAAAACAGAATTGGAACATGAAATCTAACATAAAACCCATATTATCATAGAAGAAATTTGAATGTAGAGAGTTGAGGTCTTACATGCTGAATCGGCGGTCGGTTTCCTCGTGGTGGTGTGGCGGATTTTTCAATAGTGTGCGGTGGTGTGTTTAAACAATCGAGAGGCATTACATGTTCGAGAGAAAGGAGATAATCGAGGGAATTGAGAGGCGTAACATGTTCGAGTGAGAGGAAGGAGAATCAAAGAGAATATAGAGAAATGAAGATTAGTGCAACGTGGGAATAATGAGGATCTGAATCATTTCAGGGGTGAATGGGCCTATGAGTGATTCAAATGTATTAAAGGATTCAAAGCTTGTTTAAAAACTTTTCCAAAGAAGAAAGTATCTGACCGAATTAGACCTTTACCTCTTAATGGCATCAATAAGAGGCCAACAAACGAACCCTTGGAAAACTAGGCCGACTTGAGTGACTTTCATGTTGTCTTCCCTAAGAGAAGTCTAGCTGTTCTGGCCATCCAGGATTATAAGAATCGAAAAACATGTCTTCATTATAATTTGTAAACCCTTGAGATCTATTGACACAACCATCATGACAGATTGCACACTCATTTATAGGATGTCATGGGTCACCACAATAAGTAGATGAATTTTGACAATTGACTCTCACATAATAGAATGTGGGACAGTCATCCAAAGAATGTAAGGGATCCTCATAATAATTGCATAAATTGTGGATATGATAGACCTCACTATCTCCCCCAATAAACTCATTAAAAGCATGTTTACGATCACCGATATTACCCTCAACCTCTCGCCTCAACTCATCCATCTCCGCTGTAAACGTAATATCAAACGACATGTTTCCAAATCAAAACTGAGATCTAAGATGAAGATGTTGGATCCCAGATTCAGTCTTTTAACAATGATATAAACATATAATAACAATAAGAACAACAGAAACAAATAATGTTTAAATCAAAGCAAGATTCACACACAATAATAAGAAGATATATCCAATAAAGTAAATATAAGAACAAACTAATATTCACTAGATAATGCAAGTAGATTATGAAGAACACCTAAAAAGGTGGTTTAATCTTACATGATCTTCTTGTACACTTTTCAGTACATAAAGAAATAATTCTATTACAAGTTTGTAAAGAAAGGCACACTTTTGAGCAATGGATGCACTTCCTATTTATAGGACCATAAAGTGAACAGTGTACTTTCCTGATACTAAAACCATGCTTGAATAGTGTCTTACGTAAAAGGTAATCTCAAGACATGCTTGAACAGTAACCTATCTAGAAAGGTAAATCTTATTACTAAGTGACGTATCTTCTGTTCTTATGTCAATTGTAGAATTCTTCAGCTTGATCTTTAGAGACAATGTCTTCAGAGCTCTGATGTAGGTACTTCTGATGAAGCTATCTCTGAAGCTCTTCTGATGCATTTCTCTATCTATGGAATGTACTTTAGAGGCAGTCATGCTCTCTGAAGTCTATCTTGTGGAGGTCCTCTGGAATAGGACTTAGATTATTTTCAATACTTTTACAATTCAGAATTGGGGCTAACAATCTCCCCTAAGTATTGAAAATAAAAAATTGTAAAACAGTAGAGCTAAATTAATCTAGAAAACAAAGAGGGGAAAATCATCCTCTATTAAATGTTACTTATCACTTAAACATTTTAAGTTACAAATATAGAGAAGATGACAAACAAAAATTACAAGGAAGGAAAACTAAATTCTAACACCAGAACAAATCTTATGCAATTTTATAATAAGCTCTCTGAACTCAATCATCGAGCTAATCTCTAAGTGTAGTTTTTCAAATAGGTTAGCTCTGTGTCTTTCCTTCTTCACACCTATCATCCTCAGCACTCCTCTTAGAGTCTCATCAGAGTACTTAGCCACCTCTGATGCAAGGAAGATCTTCTTGACATTGTTGACTTTGAAGATGAATCCTAGAGGATCTGATATGATTGAGTCAGTATTGCATTTCTCCAAGTCTTCATAGGTCTCAACTTGAGCATTGACCCCAAGCCTTTCTTCTCCAAGGTTTAGAGCAATCTGGAAGTCTAATCTTGCTCTATGTTTGATGTGAGCTTCCATGGCACGCCGGACTTCGTATTGACCCATTTTGAATACTTTTCCTTTTTCATATTTTGCAGAGCAGAGGGCGTGTAGTAGAGGTAAATCATATGGATTCAGGTTTACAAGGTCATTATCATTAAATTGATAAACCTTTCCATCAGAGCGGATGACCTCGTAATGCTTATATATTATCTTGTTGTAGGCAAACTTCTTTTTAGAGATCTTGTTTATCTCTATAATGGGTCACTCTGAGAGAACATCTACTCTTCGGATTGTCTTTTCCCTGATAAACCTCTGTTCAATCTCGTCCATGCCTTCTCTGATTCTTGGGTTCAGAGGGAAGGCAAGTGTGTCCTCTATATTGAATTCACAATATAGGTATCTGAACTTATCTTTCACTAATGCCTTTTCTTCTGTGGCTAGAAACTCTGGAGGCTTTGTAAATCTTGAGAATGCAGGGATTCCAATACTTGTCTTCCGAACAGGTTCCTTTGGAGGTACTTGTTCATCAATAACCACTGTTGATTCTTCAACAGACAACTGTTGAGTTGTCTCTGGTTCCTTTCGTTGGACTTCTGGGGATGATGGAGGTGTTTTGTTTATTGCAGAGGAGAGTAGAATTTCAATCTGCATGTCATCTTCGTTCTGATGCTCTATGTTAGAGCACAGTGTCATTGGATTCAAGATCATCCAATCTGAAGATCCAATCTGAAGCTAATGCTGAAAAGTCGCTCTCGATATAAAGTCTAATGTCATTTGTAATAAATGTCTAAGTAAATTATTGTTTATTGTAATTTTAGTATTTAGTTTAACTTAGTTTAAATATCTAATTATGTTATATATTAGTTTGTTATTTAATATCTAAGTTATTTAGATATTATATTATTAGATAATATCTAGATATTAGTTTTATTTGTTTAATATTGCAACTTGTTGTTGCAAGTGGTTTTGTTGGGTTAGTGTGTCAAGCAAGATCAGATTAGATCTAATAACACAATCAAAACACACAAGAACACACACACAAACGGTGTAATACACAGAGAGAATACGAGAGCTTCAAAGTGAACATCAACCTTGTAATCGTTATTTTATATATCAAACAGGTTGGTAATCATTTATGAGTTGTGTTATAAGAACTTGATATAGTATTGTGGACCGACAATTGGTATCAGAGCCTGATAAATAGATTCAATCAAGTTTTTAAAACTATCGACTCTGTGTTCATATTTTCAAAATCGATTTCGAGTTTTTGAGTGTTTTAGGTGTGAAAATCGATCAGGTTCTGATCGATTAGGGTGCTAGATCGAGTTGTGAGTGTTTGATTTCAGTTTAGAGCTTAAATCGAGTTCCAAATTTGTGATTTTGTTGTCTGAGTTAACGTCCAAAAAGTTACGGTGCCATCGATTTGCATTTCAAAAAGTGATTTTTATCAAGATCGAGTGGTAACAATATGTTCTAGATAGGTTAGTGGTCATTTTATTGCATATTGGGACTGCTAATCTTGGAAAAACAGGTTTATTAGTCGATTTATCGAAGTATAGGACGAACTCACGTAAAGTCTAGTCTTGTGCCAGTTCATAAGTTCCACTTTGCGCAACACACTGATCACGCAAACTCCACTTTGTGCAACCAACGTATCACGCAAACTCCACTTTGCGCAACCAACGTATCACGCAAACTCTACTTTGCGCAACACTCTACACACGCAAAGCCTACTTTGCGCAACTCAAAGCTCACACAAAGCTCTACTTCACGAAACGCAAACCTCGAATCAGTTCACTCAAACCAACAGCTCAAGTAAACCTCAGTTTGCGCAACCCTCTAGTCACGCAAAGCTCAATTCTCGCAACCCTCTCATCAAATAAACCTCAGTTTGCGCAACCCTCTATTCACGCAAAGTTCAATTCTCGCAACCCTCTCATCACGCAAACCTCAGTTCGCGTGATCAACTCCTCACGAAAAGCACAACTTCACTTTGCGCCTCAAGCTCATCGCACAAACCTCACTTTGCGCTTCCAACATCTCGCGCAAACCTTACTTTGCGCAATCCACTCTTCACGCAAACCTCCTTTGCGCCACCTTCTAAAAACGCAAAGTTTTCCAGACTTCAATCTTTTTATTCAGAATGACATCTAGAGAAGCCCTTGCAATCGGAACTGACTCCAAGCCACCAGTTCTCTTTGAAGGAGAATACGAACAGTGGAAAGATCGGTTCCTGAACTTTGTTGACAGACATGAGTTGGGTGATTTCATCAGACAGTCGATAGAAGAAGGGGTTATGAAACCAATTATGACGACTCGTTTGGTTGGAACTGTGCCAACACAGTTTGAACTTAAGTATCATGAGCTCGAAGATGATAACTTAAAAAGAGCAAAAGGTGATAAATTAGCAAAGTCATACATTCTACAAGGAATTCCAAACGAAATCTATGTAAAGATTGACAGCTACAGAGCATCTGGCAAGGAAATGTGGGATCAGCTAGAGAAGATGATGCTGGGTTCAAAGGTTGGGAATCAACTCAAACTTTCCAACTGCCTAAACAGTTATGAAGAATTTAAATGCAAAAGTGGAGAGTCTTTAGAAGGAACTTATGACAGATTCGTGACATTGCTAAACGAACTAAGCAAGAACAAGGTCACCAAATCTCAAATCGAGCCGAACGTCAAATTCCTGAGTATTCTACAACCGGAATGGAAGAGATTTTCCAGACAGATGAAGCAGATCAAGGATCTGAATGAGATTCCACTTCATGAGGTGTATGAAACCCTCAAACAAAATGAAGAAGAGGTGGATGAAATTCTAGATGAAAAGAGGCAGAAAGTAAAGATAGTTGACGACACAGTTGTTCTTGTTGTCAAGAAGAAGAAGAACAAGACGATTGTGTATGAATTAGAAGAAAATGAAGCTTATGCAAACTCTGACATGGATGAAAATGAACAACTGAAGCAGGCTATACTCTTGCTGACAAATGCTTTTCAGAAGAAGTTCTACACGAAGCCAAGTTCAAACAGTCAGAGGTATTCTTCTGGTCCTAACAACTATGCTCATAAGTAAAGGGTTGAAGGAAGTAGATATAAAGGAAAGAAGTTTGAAGGGAAGAGAACAAAAGAGAGGAACCCGGAAGAGAGAAGATATCAGTTTGAAGGGAAGAGAATAGAGGAGAGGAAACCGGAAGAGAGAAAGTTTAAAGCTGAAGGATCCAGTCAGTCAGAACCACCAACGTGCTACAACTGTGGCAAAACAGGTCACTTTGCCAGAGACTGCCGCAGACCCAAAGTCAGAAACTCCGATTAATACAAGAACAAGATGTTTCTTGCAAAGCAACAGGAGGCGGGTAAGGCACTGATGGCAGAGGATGAGTACTGGATTGATCATTCAGACGAAGAAGAAGAGGATGAAGAGAGAGATGAAGCAGTCAACATGTGCTTGATGGGAAAGCAGGAATCAGACGATGAAGCAGATTCAGAAGAGGATGCAACAGATGAGGTATGTGATTTATCGTATTCAGATTTCATAAATAAAATGCATGCCATGAATTTAAAACAACAAGAGTTAGAGTCGAAACTTAAGCAAGAAAATGGTGTTATTATTGACAAAAACCAATCGATACAGAAACTTAGCGATGAAATTGCTGAGAAGAAAGTATTGGTTGAGGTTTTACATAGAAATAATGACACCAGCGCAAAGGAAAAGACAATAATTCTTAAAGAGAATTCTGAACTCAAGTCTAAACTGAGAAAGAGTGAGCTTGATTTATATGAGGTTACGAAAATGCATTCTTCATGTACTGAAGAAAACAAAACTTTAATTGCAAAATTAAAAAGTTTGGAAGAGAAGTTATACAAGTTGGGTCAAACTGAACAAACTATTCATCTGAACAAACCCAAAGAGGAAATAGAAAAATGGGGAATTGGTTATAAGAATCCTCATTGTCTTCAAAAAGGAATATCTGAAGTGCCTGCACTTTATGATCCTCTTTCTTTGAAATTAGCTCGACGAATCCCTGAGCTTAAAGTTTTCTGGACTAAACTATCTGAAAAGGATGAAGCCAACGAAACTGAAAAACGTTTGAAATCATCTAAAGTTCATCTTACATTTTATTATGCGAAAATGAATAATAGTTATAATGATAATCCAATATATCAAAAGAAGAAATCTCTTTCAAATGACTTCTTTCAAAGTTATTCTGAAAAAGAAATGGAGGCAAAGCCTATTCAAGGTAAACTATATGTCCCTCATCTCGTTTTAGAAAGTAAAATTTCTGAACTCGAGAATTCTTTGACAGATGAAAGACTTTTGATGAATATTGAACAAAAAGTTTTTTCAACCGTGCTGAAAAATGTTATTATTTCAAAGGCTTCAAACTCTGAGGATATGTTTGGTTCATCAAATAAAGGGTTTGATTTTCTGAACTCTGACGGTGGTTTAGATGATTGTTCTAATCAATTTGACTTTAATGAAAGACTTCCTCACCATTTATCTTTTGTTGTCAAATCTTTGGATAAAACCAGTATGCCTGTTAACAGTGCAAAATCAACGAAAGTTGATAACTCAGTCTTTGTGAAATCTAAAAATGCTAAAGGTAAGAATATATCTCAGCATTCACAGAAACCGAACACTACTGGTCATCCGAAGAAGAAGCATTCGTTTGTTGCTCAACAGTCTAACTCACGAGTTTCACATGTTTCAGATCTGAGCGAGCAAAGGCCAGAAGTTAAATCTCAGTGGCAACCAAAACAGAAGCTTGACAAGACCGTTAAATCTTTTTGTAGTGTTAATTGTAGTAAGACTTCGCCTAGTAAAGATGTCTTAATTGCTGATGTTGCTATTTTGAACTCAAAACTTGCTGTTTCTCGTAAACAATATACAATGAAGCAATTATTTCAGTTATCTTTATCTGCTAGAAAGTCTTCTATTTATGATAAACATGTTTCTACTTCTTGTCAAGATTCTGAAGTTTGGCGTGGCAATAATCATGTGCACTCATATCATTCATCTCATTATAATGCTTCAAATAAATTTCAAATGAAAAGAGGACCCAATTTCAAATGGGTACCAAAATCTTGTGCTAACACAGTAGGACCCAAATTCCAGTGGGTACCTAAGGCTAAATATGTGTTGCAGGCACACAAAGTTTAAGAGAGCTTTTGGATATGACTTCTAGACAAAACAGTCTAGGACTCGTTCCTCAAAGAAACTAGGTTCTTGAATACATCAGCTCAAGACCCGAACTTTAAAGAATATCGACTTCTGATTATGTACAGATCAGGACTCGTTCTTCAATGACAAAATCAAAGGCTTCTAAGTAAATCAGCTTAGAACCCGAACTTCAACGAAGTTATGACTTCTAAACACAACAGTTTAGGACTCGTACTTCAGTGATCAAAAGACCTTACTTCCAAGCTAATAAGAGATTGTACTCCAATACTCGAATGAGGAAATCAACCTTCAAGGGGGAGTACATATTTGTCTGAAATTTTATGCATATCTTTAACACTAATAATGTTCTAATGCATAACTTTAGGGGGAGTAAAAAGGTGATGACTTCTGATTCTTTCTGATCAGAACTCGTACTTTAACAGTTTTACTGCTTTTTGTCTTTTCAATTTAAGTGAATAAATTTGCTTTGACTTTGACATAAGACTTTTGCAGAATTTTCGAGAGATGCTTACAAGTTCATATGTTTATGACTTTAAGCTTAGCTTCATGAGATATAAGATCGCACGTTAAGGTACAATCCTTTATCTTAATATCATATATGGTTGAAAGAAGGACAACTTTCAATCATCGAAAACATTGTTTTCAATGTTCAAACCACTTCCCGATTCTCAAAACGATTTCATGAATTGGAAGTGGGACTTTAAATGTTTTAAAGATCATATTTGTGCTTTAACTGAAATAGTTAAACCAATCTGAGCATCATATGCATCATAGGAAAACAAGGAATCATTGTGCTAGGAATTAACACAACTTCTATGTAATCACCTTAACCAGTAATTTCTACCCAAGAAGTTAATCCATAGTGATTGAGTGTGAGAAGTCAAAAGAAATGAGTGTGTCAAACAAGCAAAGAAAGTTTGATTAGAGTGAGCTAAATGTTTAAAAGAAAGAGCGTGTGAGAACAGAGTTAAAAGAATATCACAACTCTGCACCAACTTTTTCTGAGTCGGGTAGCCACATTACTAGTGTTTCACAATTCTTTAGTGAACATTATTGAAACAGGCAACTAGCCCATGCCAACTCTTGATCAAATCTCTCTATCTACTCATTTTCTTCTCAATAAGAAAGTGTTTCACATTTTCAAAGGGGAAGCAACACATTTGCTATCTGATTTTCATTTGGAAAATCTGGATATTGAAAAGAAGGAAGTCTGCCCCACCTTCGCACTTCAATCATGCACATTGAGTCTGTGTTTAACTTACTGTTGTCTCAGTGGTTTACACAAATTTTGAGCCTAATAAGCAATCATCAAGTGCTTAATTCTTTCAACATAAGCACGAACACACAAGGAATTAGTTTCTTTGTCATAACGTTTATAGAAATTACCTTTGTGGTGTTTCGATGATTAAATGGAAGCCCTGGCGGAGTCAACATCAAACAACTCCTTTACAATGTGTATTTGTTACACACAGTGACTTAGTATTACTGACAGGCATGTTAACTGATTCATTAGTTGATTCAGGTGTTACACGACTATTTTGTCTGGATTTGAAAAGATCTGGATGAATATCTTTTGAATTGATGGATCAGAGGCTCCAAGTGGTTGACATTTCTTACTCAAAGTTTTGATGAAGTCGTTGCACTTTTCATCAAAAAGAGGGATAATCTAAAGCTTGAAGAAATGTACAGTCCATTACATTACAAGACATTGGAGAAGCGAAAATCTAACAAAGAAATGCGAGATCAAAGTATTCTGAAGACATGCTGATTTCAGATAAATTTTCTTTGAAAATACTTTGCTAAAGCATTCTGAGCTAGAGAAAGAGATTGCATCTTCTGAGCTGAACAAGAAGACTGAATTGCTAAAATCTTTGTAGTAATGATCTTGATCCAAAGGGGGAGATTGTTAGAGCACAGTCTCATTGGATTCAAGATCATCCAATCTGAAGATCCAATCTGAAGCTAATGCTGAAAAGTCGCTCTTGATATAAAGTTTAATGTCGTTTGTAATAAATGTCTAAGTAAATTATTGTTTATTGTAATTTTAGTATTTAGTTTAACTTAGTTTAAATATCTAATTATGTTATATATTAGTTTGTTATTTAATAGCTAAGTTATTTAGATATTATATTATTAGATAATATCTACATATTAGTTTTATTTGTTTAATATTGCAACTTGTTGTTGCAAGTGGTTTTGTTGGGTTAGTGTGTCAAGCAAGATCAGATTAGATCTAAGAACACAATCAGAACACACAAGAACACACACACAAACGGTGTAATACACAGAGAGAATACGAGAGCTTGAAAGTGGACATCAACCTTGTAATCGTTATTTTATATATCAAACATGTTGGTAATCGTTTATGAGTTGTGTTATAAGAACTTGATATAGTATTGTGGACCGACACTCTACTTCTTATGTGGTAGTTTGGTGAGGTTGAGCATTTTTGTAAGCATACTCCTCCTTGGTAGCATTTTCTTCTTCTGAATCAATCCCAAATCCATCTCGCATAATTATCTATGGACGTTCAGGGGAGGAGAAAGGATCTTCAAAAGGAGTGCTGGAGTAGTCTATTATTTCTTCATCATCATCCAGAGCATCAATTGTCTCTGGAGTAACGTTTTCTTGTACTTATTTTCTCTTATTTGTCGAGGAGGGGGGAGCAGAGCCACTTGTTTTTGCTTCTTCTATTCTTGTTGTGCCTTGGTTCTCCCCCTTTTGATGATCAGAGGCCCCCTCATCTTCTAGGTTGTCTGAATCATCAAACCTTGCCTTCTTCGATTCTTCTATGCAAAGATCATCAGGGGCACGTTTCTGTGGATATTTTGGGAAGCGGTTGCCGGAGTCAACATTAGTGGCCACACCTTTGCCTTTAACATCCACATATGCCTTTTTAATGTTTTTAATGGTGTCATTAGTGGTATGAAGAATGTCAAAGACCTGATCTTCAGTGTGAAATCGGAACATATCAAGGTTGGCTTGACCCTTTTTCTGGGTCATCATGCAGAACTTTGAAGAACAAGTTATCATTCGACTCATAATGCCTTCCTTGAATGTGGCTAAGTCAGCCTTCGTGACTAGATCTTTTGCAGTTCAGCGTGGAGGTTGTGGTAGCTTTGAAGTGTTTGCAGTAGTAGGTAGAGAGGCAGAGATGGTATTCTTGATGAGCTCAGAGAGGGAGGCCATTTGCTCTGAAGATAGAGACACATGATGTACTGATTGTTTATTGGTGGCCAACTCTGTGCGTAGATGCTGAAGTTCTGTCTGAAATTACTCTGAGCTTGACTTAGTTTGACTTTCCAAGCTTTGAAGTTGTGATGTTGATATAGAGAGCAGTGGTCTTCAGATTCATCACCTTTGATTGGAGATCAGAGATAGATGCATCATTGTTGGTTTGGCGTTGGAGTTCGGCGAGTTGTGCTCTGAGCATGGCTATCTCTGTGGAAGAGGTGGTAGTTTTCTCCCTTAGTTTCTATTCCAACTCTCGAATTCTGTGAGAGGAATCAGAGAGCTAGGTCTTCAGAGAAGAAACTTTTGCCTTGAGATTCTTGTGTTCAGAGATAAGGGTAGAGGTCTCTGAGCCATCAATTCTTGTAAGTTTATGCTCATTCTAGGAGCTTCTGATCTCTTCACAAAAACCTATGAACTCTGTCTTAGTAAGGACATCAGAGAGGGGTAACTTGGCAACAACATGCGCTGCCAATTTGTCCTCGAGTTATGAGGAGTCTTCAGCCAGAGATAGCTTTATTTGTCTCTGGAAGGACTTTCGCTCTGTCCTTGATGCACATTTGGTGCATCTCTGAGCGTTCTGTCCTCTTCCATGTCCTTCTCCTCAGATTTATAGGAATGGAAGTGGATGTGGGAGTTGACTCTGTAATCCAGACAGGTCAATCCTTATTATTTTAGGGTGTACCATTGTCCCTAAGCTGGAGAATCCGCACGTCGAATCCTTATTATTTTAGGTCAATCCTTATTATTTTAGGTCAATCCTTATTATTTTAGGGTCTCGGATCCCTCTGAAGTCGAATCACTTTGTCTCTCACTCACAGGGTTTGGACCTATATGTGTTGGGGTTCCCAGAACTGGTTCTAGTCCTTGGG
Source organism: Arctium minus (assembly GCA_954870635.1). Lineage (NCBI taxonomy): Eukaryota > Viridiplantae > Streptophyta > Magnoliopsida > Asterales > Asteraceae > Arctium > Arctium minus. Next base: position 101,569,073 of record OX941082.1, read on the forward strand.
AAACACTTAGATAAGAAGTTAGGGCTTGAGATTGAGGATTTACCTGTTTCAACATTGTATGTGGAATCCTCCTTGTCTCTAGATAGCCTTCTGAAAGTATGGTGGGTTTGAAACTGTTCATGATGTAGAAAGGGGTTTTGCTTTGATCATTATGAGTAAGGATGTGAAGGCGATCGATTGTAGCCTTAATGATCAAGGCAATAAACCTTGGAAATGAGATGGAAGGAACAGTAGTGGAAGGTTGAAGTTGTTTTGGATCTTTGCTAAGAACTTGTTCTTTTTCTTGATTGCAATTAAGAATTGTTCATAGAAAATTTCTGCCATATCGATATTTCGGTTGAAAAACAAGGCATACATGATAGTCAAAATCTCAGTGGTTGTTTGATCTATATTACCAAGCTTGCAGGTCCGAGTTCGATTAAGAACAGAGAACATAAAATTCCAAATGGATGGTAAGTATTGTCTTCTAAATTTACTCAAATGAGTAATATCAGTGTTATACCTAAGGAATTTCAAAAACTGGATTAGGGTTTCAGAAGTGGGTCTTCGTTCAAATCATTGAATCTCCAGTTCCTCTGGCTTAAGAAGGTAGATTACATCATGAAGAACAGTAGGGGTGATGAGGACTTGGCATTTAACAAATTGAGATAATTCAAACTCACCAATGATACCATCGTGAGCTTCATTGTAGTGGCTTGAGGAAAACCATTCTTCTACGAATGTTAAAGGAACTTCAGTGGTGGTGGTAGTGAGAGAGTTTGTGAGTTCACAGTTGGCGAGAAACTCACAAATCAAATGATAGGCAGCTTCGAACTTTGGTGAATGAAGTCTCACCATATGATTGTTATCCTTGATGGGAAATCGATGAATGTGAGAGGATTCCCCAGATTTGGGAATGAGTTTGCACCACTCAGAAGAATTTACAAGTTGAGCCATGGTGAAAATCTTTGTGAAGAAGATGAAGTCTAGAGAGGGAAAATAAACTCGAGAGTATTTGTGCACGAGAGAAATGAAAATCCGGATATAAAATTGATTTTATACCCCAATTTAGAAAAATAACACTCGAGTGTAAAAAGGTGAAACAACGAGGATTAGACCTTTTGGGTTGAGGTTGTTCTACCTTACTCTTCTCTCTATGGTGACACGTGTTTTTGGTAACTGCAACACATAAGTGTTTAGTTGCCAAAAAATCGGAGTGGTTGCAAGACTGGTAAATATTTAAATATAAATTACCACGCGTGTTGACTAGACAAATCTTTCACATTATCCTCTGAAAGAATCTTTTATTTAAGAGTAATCTAAAATATCACAAGTGTAGAATAGTTCAGAGGTTCTGAGATCCTAGAAAAAAATGATATAAGAAATTGCTCTGAATAAAATATGAAGAAAAAAAAATGCTTCTGATTTTGATGTCCAGAGATTCTGATCTTATTATCATAGGCTCTGATGTTTGATGTAGTGACCACTCTTCATTTTCTTGCTCCCCTTTGACAAATGATGGTTTCTTTTCTACTCTCCCCCTTGAATTATGCTTTGGTGTACTAATTGAGATGAATTTAAACATGCTTTATAAAGTTAGAGGCTCTGAAGAAAGTATCAGAGACCCCAATATTCAAAATATGCTACTTTAGTATGTCAGAGGTTCTGAAGTAGATATCAGAGACTCTGAAGCATTTTGAAATCAAGTAAACATATTTAGCATGCCCAACATTCTAATTAAGAAATTGAACCTTCGTTCATCTAAAGCTTTTGTGAAAATATCAGCAAGTTGGACATCAGTTGGAACAAAATACATCTCAATTGTCCCATTTTCAACATGATCTTTAAGGAAATGATACCTGACATCAATATGCTTTGTTTTGGAATGCTGCACTGGATTTACAAAGATGGCAATATCACTTCTAGAGTCACAGAGAATGGGAATTCTGTCAAACTGAAGACCATAGTCTCTGAGTTAAGTCCTCATCCAAATGACTTGTGAACAACAACTAGCAGCAACAACATATTCTGCTTCTGCTGTAGAAGTTGATACACAATTTCGCTTCTTTGATGACCAACTTACTAGCATGTTTCCCAAGAGTTGACAACATCCAGAGGTACTCTTCCTATCTAACTTGCATTCTGCATGATCTACATGGTGTGCCTCTGAGGTATCTAAACACTCTCTTGACTGCAGATAAGTGAGATTCCTTTGGATTAGCCTGATATCTAGCCCAGAGACATGTTGAAAACATTATATCAGGGCTACATGCAGTTAAGTATAAAAGTGAACCTATCATGCCTCTGTAGGTTTTAACATCGACAAATTTTCCTGAAATATCAGAGTCAAGTTTGACTACAGTGGCAATAAGAGTTTTCATAGGAGTTGAATCATTGAGTTTGTACTTTTTCAAAATATCAGAGACATATTTGGCTTGGTTTATAAAAGTGCCCTCTGATGTTTGTTTTACTTGAATTCCTAGGAAGAAGTTTAATTCTCCCATTAGACTCATTTCAAATTCACTCTTCATCAACTCTGAAAACTTATCACAATACTTTTGATTTGTAGAACCAAAAATAATATCATCAACATATATCTATACTAGAAGTAGCTCATTTTTATATCTCTTGATGAACAGTGTGGTATCATTTGTTCCTTTTTCAAATCCACTTTCAATCAGAAAAGTGGACAGAGTTGCATACCAGGCTCTGGGAGCTTGTTTAAGGCCATACAGAGCTCTATCAAGATGATAAACATGGTCTAGAAACTCTGCACTTTCAAATCCAGGTGGTTGTTGGACATGTACTTCTTCATTAACTTTGCCATTAAGAAAAACAGATTTAACATCCATTTGATACACTCTGAACCCTTTGTGTGCAACATAGACTAAGAAGATTCTGATTGTTTCTATCCTAGACACAGGTGTAAAGGTTTCATCATAATCAATGACTTCTTCTTGGAAATATCCCTTAGCAACCAGTCTAGCTTTGTTTCTGATGATTATCCCATCTTCATCCTTTTTGTTTATGAAAACCCATTTGGTTCCAATTGCAAATTTGCCTTTGGGAAGAGGAACCAGGGTCGAGACTTTATTTCTTTCAAACTCTTGAAGCTCATCCTGCATGGCATTGATCCAATTAGGATCTTCAAGAGCTTCATTTACCTTCTTTGGTTTAATAATGCTCAAAAAGTTTACAAAATAGCATTCATTGATTGTGGCTAAAAGTTCCAGTTCTAAGCTCACACAATCATACACAAAGATGTAGGAATCAATATTTTATTGATAGATCAATTAGTGCATCAACTCCATAAATCCATATACCAATTTATTGCAATATCTCTCTCTAGAATCCGTATGACACTGTGTGCGTATATTCTATCTGTTTTCTGCGTACTCTAATTACAAAGACAAGACCCTTTTATATGGTCAACATGACCTCACAGTAAGCTCAAGTCAAAGTCAAACACTTTGACTCTCAACATAATTACAACACAACTACTTACACAAATACAACTTTACATCTTTGACCCCTCATTTAATCTTGAATACATTATTGACTTAACAATCTCCCCCTTTGGATTCAAGATTAAAAAAAAAATTGTCAATAATCTTCTTGTTGCAAAATCTTCAAAATGAAATCTTTAATAGCTTCAAATCTTTAATAATCTCTCTTTTGATGTTATCCTAGTTTAATCTAGTTGGTAAATAATCAATCAAGTAATCAAGCAACACAATAATAATCAAGAGATATATAAATCAGAGTAACATACCAATCCCTTGAATAAACAATGAAACCCTTGAGTGTTCTTGATACCCTTGAATACAGAGAATAATAGGTTTGCAGATTAGAATAATTATCAAAGGTTAACCTAAACCTAAACTAAACATAATTTTAAATACCTAGGCCATATGGGCTTTAACCATAATGGGCTTTCTAATAGGCTTTAGGCCCATTTACAAATAACTATTAACTTATTACATAATAAACCCTCTAACTTTAACTATCAAACAAATACGGTTTAGACCCTTTAATCTTGAATACAATTATTTGATCCAACATTTGAAATTCTTTTCATCACGAATACTTTGACAATCTTCACAGACTTTAAATCTTTAGCACTTTGACACTTTCTTCAATCTCCCTCTTTGTTCACAAATATGCAATAAATTTCCAAATAATCTCGTCAATATGATAATCATCAGATTTTGCTTTGACTTTCTCCATTTGTCAACTTTCTCTTCCTTTTTGATAAACATCAACCTAACTTTGAAATCTGGAAATATCTCCCCCTTTTTGATGAATTATGAGAAATCAGAATCATCAAAACATTTCAACGTCAGCTCTGTCTTTGAAATATCTTCCCTTCTTCAGCAAAATAAGCACAGTCTTCATGAGATAGAGACAATCTCCCTTTCAGGAAAATAGACAATCTCCCCCAAAGAGAAAATGATCTCTGTCTGATCTGATATTAAAATTCTGACGTCAATTCATAAGATGTATTCATCCGAGTCTTTTCAAACTCAGACAAATTAGGATTGGTAACCCTGAATCAACATATGATCAGTTATCATGCCTGTCAGTAACACAGAGCCACTGTGTACAACGAATGTACATGGGAAAGGAGCTTTTTGATATTCACTCCCCCAAGGCTTCCATTCAATCATTGAAAAACCACAAATAAATTTTCTATGAATGTTAAGACAAGAAAACTTATTCCTCGTGTGCTCGTGCAAGTGTAGCAACGATTGAAGCAATTAAAGCTTAAACAGGCTTAAAGTATGTAAACCATTGATACAACAATAGAATTACATAGACTCAATGTGCATGAAAAAGGGTCAAAGGTGGGACAACTTTCCTTCTTTTTCAATATCAACATCTTCCAAATGAAGATTCGATAGATTATGTGTTGCTTCCCCATTAAAATATGAAACATTCTTTTGTGGAGAAAAGAATGAGTATCTGGTGAGATTTTAATGCAAGAGTTAGCATGGGCTAGTTGCCTGTTTCAATGAAGTTCACGAAAGAATTGTGAAACAACAGATAATGTGGCTACCCGACTCAGAAAAAGTTTGGTGTAGAGTTTGATATTCTTTTACTCTGATCTCTCGCCCTCTTTCTTTTAATCATTTGAGCTCGTTTCTAACCAATCTCTCTTTCACATTTTATCTCAGCACCCACCCACTCTCTATTCTTTTGACCCCTCTCCCCTCAATCACTCAAGGATATCTTTCGGGGTAGTAAACACTGGTTAATGTGAATCCATGGAAGTCTTTTAAGCGCACACACTGATTCCCATGTATTTTGTCCTAAAAAAATATGTTGCTCAACAGTTTAACTTGACTTGTAAGCACAAGATATTATTATCAGAAAATGTATGCTCCTCAAAAATAAGAATGAGATTGGAGCATTTTGAACATTTAAGATCTCTCAAAACAATGAAATTGAATGAATGAAACAAATTCAAGTGAAGTGTTTTTGAGAATCTGACAATGATTTGATCAGATTAAATATCATGAAGAAAATTCTTGGGATATCAAAGAACGAATATTTGCTTATATGAACAAGATATAAACAATTTGACAATGAAAGTACAATTATGAAGAAATGACGTCTTATTTCAAGCAAATTAGAATTCAAACGGGAGTATTACCATCGAAAGATTTATCTTTTTGAGACATGGTAATAACAAAGTCAATAAGAATGTACTGAACCAACGTGTGTAAGAATACTTGACAGTATAAAGACAAGATAATACACAAGTATTGATCTTTTGGAAACACACAGTCAGATAAACATGAAAGTATCCATATGAAAAACATTTAAAATCACACTTCAAAATTCATAAAAACGTTTGGGAACACGAAGTGGTTTGAACATTTAAGAAAATATTTTTCACATCTCAAAGTCATTCATCTTTCAAATATGATAGAGATTAAGATTCAGAATGATGTACCTTTAGTGTAGAAATCTTAACTCCCCCTAAAATGAATATTTATCTTTTAAGATTCCTTTGACAAAACATCAGATACTCCCCCTATGTATCTGTAAAAAGTCAAATCATTAGTAAAGAACAAAATGAATATAACAATGAAAGTTAATTTTCTTTTCGCCCTTTTTAAAATATGACAGTTAAAGTTTTAACAAACTCCCCCTCAAACAAAAAATAAAAATTTTCTAAAAAGATGTTTCTTGTCAGCATCCTTAAGAAGAAAAACACTTAAGTCCAGGTTCTGAACAGAATTATCCAGAAACCATCGTCGCGTATTCTCCGGTGAGAATAGTAACTTGTCCTAAAAGTAATAATGAATTTATCTTTTAATCTCCTCCTGAAAAATCAGAAAATATATCAGTAAAAATATAAAACATATAATCCCCCCTTAACATTTATATAATCCTTAATCATTAAACCGATGTAATTCAGAACTCGATTTGTTTTACTCCCCCTGAAAATTTCCATTCACAAACTTATCTGAAGAAATAATATGTATACTCCCCGTTAAAGATTGATCATCTCGTATGCATCGGAGTACACCTCTTTTAATCATTGAAGTGTGAGTTCTAAACAGATGTGTTTAGAAGTCTATATTCTTTATCATTGAAGATCGGGTCTTGAACTTCTTTGTTCAAAAACCATAGTTCTTGACTTTGAAGATCAAGTCCTGATTTGTACATAATCAGAAGTCTATGTTCTTTCTCCCCCAAGATTTTAGGTGCCTGCAACATAGATAGAGCTTTTGGTACCCACTGGTATTTGGGTCCCGGTTTGTTAGTTGCAGTTCTATTAGGAGAGATGTAGTAAGAACCATACCAGTAATTCACATAATTTTTGTGAACAAAATCATTTGAGCCACAATAAGAACAATTGATTTTCTTTTGTGCTAACATGATCAATTGATTAACAGTATAAACAAGATTAGGTTTGCCAAGATATTTACCTTTTGGAGCATTGTTCTTTTTAGCATTGGAAGCATGCACAAATGATTTATGATCCTTCTTCTCATCAGAAGATGCATCCTTTCTTCTCCAAATCCACTTTTCTTTACCGTTTGTCCTTTTAAGTTTACTTGAACCTTCTTTTCTTCAAATGATTTTCTGGAAAATTCAGAAATTTTTTGTGCAAAAGCTTTTCTTTCTTTCTCAATCTCTTCTCTTTCTTTAGCAATTTGCTTCTCCAAAACAGATATCTTCTTTTGTAGCTTAACATTTGCAGATTCTAAACCTTTAGCTATCTCCTCACTTTTCTTGACAAAATCTTCATTTTTGAATTTGACAATCTTAGCTTCCAATTCCAAAATTTTCTTCTTCAACTCAGCATTCTGTCTTTCCAATATTTTTCTATTCTCTTCAACTTTCTTCAGCTCATTTTGCATACTGGAGTTGTCTTTCACTTGAGAAGCTTCCTCTTTTAGCACATTAATTTCCACCTCAAGACTAAAGACTTTTTCCTTCAGTCTGTGTCTTTCAGCTTTAGGATTTGTGCTTTTAGATTTGCTTTTCAAATCTTTTACTTCTAATTCAAGAATAGAGACTTTATTTTCCAATTCAGCTTTCTCAAATTTAAGCTTTGTATTTTCCCTTGAGTAATCATTAGCCATTCTTGTATAGATGGACAACTGTCCAACAATATGCTTAACATTCTCTTTAGCTTCATAAATGTTCTTCTTTCAAAAATCATAACTATATCCCTGAGACATCTTTGAAATCTGAAAAATAAGAGCTCGGAATGATCGTTAGTTCGAAAAATAAACAGTCAACAACTCAAAAAAATTATCAGAAAAAAATTTCCAAAAATTTTCTAAGTTAGAAATCCTCACACCACTGAATGTATCAAAATTCGCACACCAATGAAAATCTTTTCGCACACCACAAGACTCCAAAATTCACACACCACAAGAAATTCGTACACCAAGTGCTTTAGAATTCGCACACCACCAGAAATTCGCATGCCTTGCTATGCGAATTCTAACTATTCGCACGCAATGAAATGCGAGTTCTTGCCTTAGCCAAATTCTCAAGGTTCAAACTTTTCGCACGACACCTTTATGCGAATTCCATACTTAAAAAAATTTGTTAGTGTATAAAATTGTATCCAAGATTTAGTGAGAAAAGTCAAGTCTAGAGAAGTCAACAAAGTCAATGTCTAGTTAAGTCATCTTAATGTTTGTGTTTAAGCTTGTAGTTTTAGTTCCTTGTATAAATAGCTTTTGGTAGTTAATAATCATGTAACTAAGACATTCATTGTAATATCTGTTAGATATATGACAAGAACCTTTCTCTCTCTACTCTCTCTCTAGACTTCAATGTTAAATCTTGAATTGAGAATTGCTTGATTGTGATAAGGAATTACAATTTCAATTGGTATCAGAGCAAACCAAACAGATTCAGAAGGATCAGATCACAAAACTGAATTTAATTTTTGGATTTTTGATTTTCACGAACTCATTTCTTGAAAATTTACTGTTTGATCGTTGATTTTATTGTTTTTGCACAATTGAATCAAGAAATTGATTTGATTGTGTACGTAGTATCACTAGAATCAATTCTTGTTCAGATCACATAGGATTATTTCAATTCTAGATCGATTAATTTGATCAGATTGCGTTTTTTGAAAAACTTGTAGTCGTACACTGTATCTCGATCAAAATGCAATGTACTTTGATGTTTTTGATAGATTTGTTGCTTAGAAAAATGTTCTAATATGCATTTCGAGTATACTGGTGAAATTTCAAGAATTAATTTGCAGGTTTGAATCGATTTGGATGGATTTTGGGATCATAACTGTGAAAACGCGCAAGGAAACCCAAGAACGCGCAAGATTCATGCTGAAGAACGCGCAAGCCAAAGGATTTCATTTTTGGTCAGAAACGCGCAGATAGTTGCCTGCGAGTTCTTGACAAACGCGCTAACAGAGGCCTGCGAGTTTCAGAAACACGCAAGACAAAGCTTGCGAGTTTGGACAAAAGCGCAAAGTGAGGCGTGCGAGTTTTAGAAACGCGCTAGAAGAGACTTGCGAGTTTGAAATACTTAAAAAAAAATTAAGTGTTGAAACGCGCTAACAATGCCTTGCGAGTTTGAGTTTCGCGCTACCAACGTCTAGCGAGTTTCTAGGTTCACGCTACCAGTGTCTAGCGAACTTCATACTTTCGCACTACCAACGTCCTGTGAGTTCCCATTTCGCGCTAACAACTACTAGCGAGTTTCTCAGTGAATAGTGCTTTGCGAGTTCAGTGATCTGCGAGTTCCAGAGATAGATTTTTTTTTCTGAAATTAATTTTTTTTTGTGATCCAAGTTTGACTTTTTAGTCAACATTTCTGAATTGTTTGGGAACGATCATATCAATCAAACTCATTTTTCATTCAAGATGCCAAAGACAGATGAGAAGGGAAATACAGTATTGTCAGCAAGAGATATGACAATCTTGTACATGCCTGAGATACCTGTTATAGAAGCAGAAAGAGAGAAACTGAAAAATCAGAATTCAAAGCTTTTTAAACAGATTCAGGAGTTGAAGCTAAATTTGTCAAATTCTGATAAAATTCCTGTTTGCGTTAAATGTACTGATATTGCTAAATCTGATTATGCAGGTATCATTAGCGCAAGAAAGAAGGAAATTAGAGAAAAAGAGATAAAAATTAAAGATGGAGAGAAAATGATTGAAATAAAAGAATATGCCATTCAGTCTCTTGAGAGAGCAATCAAAGTCAAAGAGACTGTAATTACGAATCTTCAAAGCGAACTGAAGAAAACTGAACAGAAATCATCAGAGCTGAAAGATGAATCAATTAAGCTTCAAAAGAAGTTTAAGGCTTTTGAAGATCAGATATCTGCTCTGGAGAAGAAGAATGCTGAACTGAAAACAAGCCTCCAAGCAGAAAAAGAAAAATCAAAACTGGAGACATCTTCAATTCAACAGATGTCTGATTTTTCAAAGAAAACACTCCAAGAGAAAAAGGATTTGGAGCTTAGATGCCTTAAACTTTCCAAGCAAGTGTCTGATTTTGACAAGATTCTAATTACTGAAAGAGACATATTTGCTAAGGAAAGAAAAGTTCTTGAAAATAAAATTACTGAACTTCCCAATCAGATTTCTACTTTACAAGACTTGTTTGAAAAAGAAAGACAGATTTTCAAAGAAAAGAAGCAGTCTTATGAGCTTGAAAAGAGAAATGCTGAAAAGAGAAATACTGGGATTTTCAAAGATATTTCTGAAAAGAACAAGAACTTGGAAAAAGATTTTGAGCTTGAATGTTCACATTTTGAATCTGAAATATCTAAGCTCACATCCAAAATAACTGCTCTGTCATCAGATTATGAAAAAGAATAGAAGGCCAAATCTAATTTGAAACAAAAGTTTGACACACTAACTTCTGAAAGAAACATTTTATCCGAAAATATAAAAAGCTTGGAAGCTGCAAACGTTAATTTGTAAGAAAAGATTACAGCTGATGTGATTAGTCAATCACCTGTTGATAATTCAACAGAATCAGTCTGTTCTTTCAAAACAGCTTCAAGTTCTATTCATGAGAAAAATGTTTTGAAAAAGAAAAGTGTCAAATCACAAACTGTCAACTCAAATCAGATTAGACCATCTAATCTATTCTATGATAAATCTGTTGATGGTTCAACAAATTTTTATATAAAATCTCTTAGAAAGCATTCTAAGAAAAATCAGATGGTCTGGAGAGTGAAGAGTTCTTAAGATGAAGAGAAGAAGGACAAAGCATTCAAATCCACAACCAATGCTAAAAAGAACAGAACACATAAAGGTAAATCTTTTGGTAATCCTGATATGTTTTACTCTACTAATCATTTGATCAGGATTGCTCAGAAGAAAATCTGTTGTTCTTACTGTGGAGAGAATGACTTCATTCGAAAAGAATCTGCTCATAAATGGTACGGATCTTACAGAATTACTTCTCAGATTTTTGATTTTAAAAGATATAAATCTAATGAGAGGTGGATTCCTAAATCTAACATACCAGGACCCAAATACCAGTGGGTACCAAAGCCTGTTAAATCTGTTTCGCAGGTACCACAGGTATAGGGGGAGCAAGATGTTTGACTTCTAAGTACTACAACTTAGAACTTGGACTTCAATGTCAAAGACAATGGCTCTTGAATAATTCAGTTCAAGACCCGGACTTCAAAGTTAAAAGACTTTGACTTCTAGACAAAACAGTCTAGGACTCGTACCTCAAAGAATAAAGGCTTTTGAACAATTCAGTTCAAAACCCGGACTTCAAAGTCATAGTAAAAGGCTCTTGAATAACACAGTTCAAGACCCACACTTCAAGGTCAAGAACTAAGGCTTTTGAACAAAACGGTTCAAAACCCGAACTTAAGTGTCAAGATTGTGGCTTCTGATCACATGACAGATCAAGACCCGTTCTTAATTATGTAAGATAAGGATATTTTGAAAATATCCAGGGGGAACTTATCTGACCTAAATCATTCTATCATGATTTGAGGGGGAGCTTAAAGGTAAGTATCTTCTGATCTATATCTCTGATTGTTTGAAAGAAGAACAACTTTCAAGCATGAAAAACGTTTTCTTAAATGTTCAAACCACTTCTCTATTCTCAAAAGATTTAATGAATTAAGAAGTGTGACTTTAAATGTTTTTCATTGTTGAACTTTAATGTTTAACTGACCGTGTGTTTCCAAAGATTAATAATTGCGTATTATCTTGTCTATATACTGTAAAGTATTCATATACACCGGTTCATTCCTTCATTTGACATTGTTTTTACCATGTCTCATAACGAAACAATTTTTCGATGGTAATACTCCCGTTTGCTTTCAAATGTTGTTGAGCATCAATCATCATTTCTAATCTTGTGCTTTCATTGTTAAATTGTTTATATTTGTTCATATAAACAAAATATCCAATTCTTTGATACCCTAACCATTTTATGTGATCTGATTGATACATTGTCAGATTCTCAAAACAATTCTCTTGATTTCATTTCATTCATTCAATATCCTTGTTTTGAGAGATCTTCATTGTTCAAATGCTCAAATTTCATTTATATCTTTAATGAGCATACATTTTGACAATGTTATCTTATCTGTGCTTAACTGTTCAAGTTAAACTGTTGAACAACCATTCTTTTTAGGACTTACATGGTATTCATGTGTGAGCTTAAATAAAACTTCCATGGATTCACGTAAACATGTGTTTCCTACCCAGGAAGTTATCCTAGAGTGATTGAGGGGTGAGGGGTTATAAAAATCAAAGAGTGGGGGAGATAACTCATCCAGTTGAGTTTTTCTCATTGAGTTGAGGTAAAATGTAAAAAAGAGTTTGGTTAGAAGTGAGCATAAATGTTAAAAAGAAAGAGGATGTGATATCAGAGTTAAAAGAATATCAAAACTCTGCACCAACCACTTTCTGAGCCGGGCAACCACATCTACTGATTGGTTCACATTTTTTGGTGACCATCATTGAAACAGGCAGTGGGCCCATGCCAACTCTTGCAATTACCCCACCAGCCACTCGTTTCTTTCTTAACAAAGAAATGTTTCATTTTCTTTGGGGATGTAGTATATCTGCTATCTAGTCTTCACTCGGAAGATTTAGATATTGAAAAAGAAGGAAAGTTGCCCCCACCTTCGCACCTCTTTCATGCACATTGAGTCCGTGTAATATATGTTGTTGTCTCAACAGTTTACACAATTTGAGCCTGAAAAAGCTAAGTAGCTTCAATCATTCATACACATGCACGTACACACAAGGAATACGTTTTCTTGTCATAACATTCATGGAAAATTCCTTCGTGTTTTTTTCGATGATTGAATGGAAGCCCTGGGGGAGTGAACATAACAAAAGCTCCTTTCCAATGTACATCCGTTGTACAAAGTGGCTCCGTGCTAGTTACAGGCATACTAACTGTTTCATTTGTTGAATCAGGGTTACAACGTTCATTATATTTGAATTTGAAAAGATTCAGTTATATACAGTTCATGATTCAGCTATTCAGATCAAAAGGCGGAAAATGTCAAACTTACCATAAAAAGGGAAGATTGTTAGTTTCTTACAAAGGGAAAGATCAAAGAAAGTGTTGAAATTGAAGAGTTTTGATGATAATGATGTTCACAATCATCAAAAAGGGGGAGATATTTACAAAGATCAATTTCAAACAAAGACTTGGGGAGAAGTTTTCAAAAGTTCAATTTCAAAGAGATGTCAAAGTGAAAAACACTTGGAAAAAAGAATACAAAATTTTCAAGTCAAATGGATGATTTCAAGACAGATGAAAGTTTGTTTGGATCAAGAAGATTCAAAAGGATACTGAAGAAGAAAGATGATTCAAAGACAAATTAAGATGATTCGAGAAATTTGTTTTTCTGAAGACAGTTCAGAGATTACAAGTGATGAAGATACATATTTGTTAAAGATCCCTCGAAGGTTCAAAGAGTTTCAAAGTTTCATTCAAGACATGTTGTTTTTCAAAGATTCATAATGCAGAAGACTTTTCAAGATTCTTGAACAAGTTCAGAAAGAGCTTCAAAGTTCAAAGTCGTCAAAGTTAAAGATTGAAGAATCAAGCGCTGAAGACTAGTGTCATTTTTTTTTTAAATCTTGAATACGAAGGGGGAGAATGTTAGTGTATAAAATTGTATCCAAGATTTAGTGTGAAAAGTCAATTCTAGTCAAAGTCAACAAAGTCAATGTCTAGTTAAGTCATCTTAATGTTTGTGTTTAAGCTTGTAGTTTTAGTTACTTGTATAAATAGCTTTTGGTAGTTAGTAATCATGTAACTAAGACATTCATTGTAATATTTGTTAGATATATGACAAGAACCTTTCTCTCTCTACTCTCTCTCTAGACTTCAATGTTAAATCTTGAATTGAGAATTGCTTGATTGTGATAGGGAATTACAATTTCAAAATTCGATCTCAAACTTTTCGTATCGATACGAATTATGTACTTAGAAAAATTTCTGCTTCCTTATACTAGTTTATCAGAATTCGTATATAATATGATGCGAATTTCTCAGAATTCGTATGCTTTGAGGTGCGAAATCCTCACTTCTCGTACGTAGACCGATGCGAATTATTGCCTTGCATAAGTTTTAAACTAACTTCTCGTATATCAAGCTATGCGAAAATCTTCTTTTCGCAGACAGGCATATTAGAAAACCACACTTTTCGTATCTAAAGCCCTTCGAATTCCTTATTTAGCCTTTTCAACAATCAAGAGTGATGCAAATTTATCATCATCATGCGAAAATTTTAGATCTTGCGAGTTCTTGATGCGAGTTCTTCACTGTTTAACTAAAAAATCCTCAAGTCTATCCAAAAACCTTCAAATCTCTGAGTTAGCTTCTGCAAATTCATGAATTTGATCACGAACAATGCTAGAACCAATTACAAACAATGAATTACACACAAATTGACTCAAGAATACATGTTGATCAATGTACAGTGCGTAGACTTCAAAAAATCACAAACACTTCAAATTGATTGAAAATTACAGTGAAAATATGTTCAAAACCTATACAGTATGATTCTATTTGTTTAATCGATCATTACACAATCAAATTGACAAACAATTACAATACAAAAATGCAAATTCGATCAAGAATCAGAATACAGGGTGCGAGTTCTTCATTTGTTGAATTTCAACGAATTAGGCTCTGATATCAATTGAAAGTTCCAGTTCCAAGCTCACACAATCATACACAAAGATGGAGGAATCAATCTTTTATTGATAGATCAATTAGTGCATCAACTCCATAAATCCACATACCTATTTCTTGCAATATCTTCCTCTAGAATCCGCATGAGACTGTGTGCGTATATTCTATTTGTTTTATGTGTACTCTAATTACAAAGACAAGACCCTTTTATATGGTCAACATGACCTCACACTAAGCTCAAGTCAAAGTCAAACACTTTGACTCTCAACACAACTACTTACACAAATACAACTTTACATCTTTGACCCTTCATTTAATCTTGAATACAATGTTGACTTAACAATTACAGATCTGGTTTTGACACCATCTGAAGGTGATCCTATGACATGATCATGGGGGTGATCTTTGGTCCATCTTTTCATTGGAGCATGAATGTGGGGTGGAGTTTGAGCTTCAGAGATGACATGTGGTGACATCTCTGTGGTGTTGTTCAGAGGCTCTGAAGATATTTCCAGAGATGGTGATTGTGGCTCTGGAGTTTCTTCAGATGTCTCTAGTTCACCTTTTTCTTCTGAAGATTCTTGGTCTTCAATTCGTCTTGATGGTTCACTTGGACCTACATTGAGTGAAGTAGAATGTGTGTTATCAGAGGGACCAGTAAGGATTGTACCTGAAGTCTGTGGTTCCTCTGATGATGCTCTGTGAATGTCTCTGAATTTGAATTCAGAGTTATCATCATCATCAAATAAGTTTTCAAAGATTTTGTTGAGTTTAGACTCTCTGAGTTTTGATGATTCAGAGGCTTTCTTTGTTGTGGATTGATCTTTCTGTATATTAGAGCTTCTGGTCTCATCAAAAGAGACATTGATACTCTCTTGGATAGTTCTGGTTCTAAGGTTGAACACTCTGTAGGCTTTTGAGGGTAAAGAATAACCAATGAATTTACCTTCATCTGCCTTCTTATCAAACTTACCAAGATGATCTCTGTCATTCAAGATATAACACCTGCACCCAAAAACATGAAAATATTTGACATTTGGTTTTCTGTTGTTAATGAGTTCATATGTTGTTTTCTTAAATATTTTGGCAATTATGGCTCTGTTTTGGGTAAAGCATGAAGTTGATAATGCTTCTGCCCAAAAGTTGGTTGGAAGATCATATCCTACAAGCATTGTTCTTGCATCTTCAACAAGTGTTCTATTTTTCCTCTTAACAACACCATTTTGTTGAGGTGTCCTTGCTGCAGAGAAGTTAGGAGTTTTTCCTTCCTCTGAAAGATAAGAGTTAATCTTGGCATTTCGGAACTCTGTTCCATTGTCACTTCTCAGCTTTTTAACTTTGTTGTTGAACAAAACCTGTAATCTTCTTAAAAAACTTATCATAATATCAGGTACATCATATTTGACTCCGATGAATTCAATCCAAGTATATCTTGAGTATTCATCAATTAGTACAAGAATATACTTTTTTCTTGACAGACTTTGCATAGAGATAGGACCACAGAGGTCCACATGAAGCATGTGCAGAGGTCTTGGACAATTATTATCACTTTTGGTTTTGTGGGAAGATCTTTTCAATTTTCCCATCTCACATGCAGAACAAAGATGGTCTTTTTTAAACTTCAGAGATGGTAGTTCCTTAACCAAATTAAGTTTAACTAACTTATCAAGTGATGAGAAGTTCAGATGTGAGAACTTCTTATGCCAGAGCCAAACATCCTCACTATTCAGAGATACCAGACAGAGTTTCTCTGAACTAGTATCTACATGTTTGATAAAATTCATTCTGTAGAGATTACCTTTTTTGTCTGCTCTTAGCATTTCTTGACCTATTTTTGAGTGAAGTGTTGAGCAATATTTTTCTTGAAATTTCACATCAAAACCATGGTCACATAGTTGACTTATGGTGATTAAGTTGTTCTTGAGTCCACTAACATAAGCAACTTTGGAAACAGATACATTACTTCTTGTTTGTCAGGATCGAATTCTCAACAAGAAATAATTCTCAGAAACAATATCAAAGAAGTTTGCGGAATAACACTTTGATATTCAATGAAATCAACACAGTAAATATGAAGAACGAACTGTAAACTTGTATTGAATGCTTTGAAGTTACAAGATTACACACTCAACCTCAATATTGATGAATAGGCTCACCAATACGAATTCTACTTCTCTAGAATTAGGATCTATGCCTTGAGGTTGATTTTCTCTAAAAAAAACACTTAGAAATCAATTTCTACCAAAACTATTCTGTATCTTCTATACATAAACTAAACAAAAAGATAATTATAAAAAAATAAACATATCTTCAGTATATCTTCCATGTATATCTCTAAGCTTCCATGTATATCCTTTCATGCGAATCTTCATCATATAAGCAGTATTAATCATAAGCAGCATTAATACTCTGAGCAGTATTAACTACCAAGCAGCACTAACCACTAGCAGTAGTAACTTTGAACTAGCATCATTAACCATACTTGATGAATTCTTCAGTTCCCAACAATCTCCCCCTAACTTGACTTTTAGGACAAGAAGTCAAGTTCTTCAGAATTAATCTTCAAGATGCTTTCAACACCTCTGGTTCAATTTCCCAAATTTGGATCTAGGCCCAAGCTTTGATTTACAGTTCTTCTCACCACAATCTTTGCCATCTCTGAATCCTTTGTACATACCAGTGTAGCTTTAAGCATCCCTTCTAACTTCTCCTTGCTATGCTCATAGATTTTGTCCACCAGGTAGTATTCATGATAACAATTGTCAATAGTAATCATGTATACTCCACAGTTTTCAAACAGTATCCATTTGTCAATCTTCTTGAATATGAACTCATGCATATGATCTTTAATCCTATGATGCACTCTTTCAGGCTCAAACATCATGCACAAGTATTCCAATGTCACTTTGAGAAGATTCTCTTCAGTACCTTTCAACACAGGTTCATAAAGTTTCATCCCAACTTTATATAGTTCTTCCATATCAGCTCTTGAATAACTTCTGATGACTTTCCCCCATGTTGAATAAGCTTCAAATGAACCATCAGCTCTCTTGATTCTGAAGAAATTCTTTCCATTGTCTCTCAGAATATCCCAGAAGATGATCTCTGGAGCTTGCATAGAGATTGGAACAACTTTCAAAGGTTCCACTATTGTCATGTACGGATCCATACCCTCATCTGTTTGCTTAGTGACCTGCTCTGGACTCTGTACTGGCTCTGTTGGAGATGTGACTGAAGGTTCTGCTTCCTTTTCAGTTTCTTCCACCCTAGGCCTTTTCAACTGCCTTTTTGAAGCAATTGATTTCACTCTTTTTCCAGACTTGGCTTCTATACCAACATTTCCAGGTTCTTCCTTCTTCTCTTCTGCTTCTTCTTTGGAGGGTGTGGTTTCCTCAGGGAATGGTTGTTGGATGTTGAGATCATGTCTCTCTTTCATCCTTCTCTCAGCCTCCTCCCTTTGTGCTGAATTCCCTTGGAGCTTGGCCATTTCCTTGTTATACAACTCTTCAACCTGAGAGTATGCCATGTGGATAAACATCTCTCCCTTAACACCAATTGCACCTTTCAGGAAGTTTATCATTTTTCTTCTTTCTTGATTGGCCAAAAATGTCTTGGAGGGTTGTCTTTTCTGCTTTTGCTTCTGAATAGGCATCTTCTTAATTTGAAGTTTCTTGACCTGAGCTGCTATCTGAGCTGCTTCTTTCAAACTCTTTTGGTATTCTGCATTTAACTTCTTGGCCATAATCTTTGCCAGTTCTCTATCCTTTTCTGTTTGCAACTGCTCCTCTTTCTCCATTTGGTCTTGCAACTGCTTTGCTATTACCTCATCCATTTCAATCTGAGACTTCTGTCTTGGAGGCATTTCAGCTTCAACCATCTTCTCTTTTCCTTTTCCCTTTGATTCTTTCAAAACTTCCTTCTCTTTTTCCTTCTCTGAGATCCCTCCTTCTTTGATAACTACTCCCTTGGCCTTTTGAGTAGCCTTAGGAGTATCATTCTTTGCTTTGACTAAAGTTTCTGCTATCTCCATTTCTTCCATAGAGAGCCCTATTTCTGCTGCTTTAGTTTCTGCTGCTACTTTTGCTTCAGCAGCAGTATCTGTTTCTGTTTCCATCTCTTCCTCTGTCTCCCCCTCAACTTCAGCTTTCTTTTCAACAGTTTCCCCTTCATGCTTCTCCCCCTTGTTGAAAGAATCTTGAACTTGGTCCCTCTTTTTGAGTACAAACTTGAGCCACTAGCCTTGCTTTGTTCCTTATGACAATACCTCTTTCATCTCTCTTGTTCCTGAAAATCCACTTTGTGCCAATTGCTCTGTGACCTTTAGGAAGGTCTACTAAATCCCATACATCTTGTAGCTTGAATTGTAACAGTTCTTCTTGCATTGCTTCTATCCAGCTAGATTCTTTCATAGCATCATGTGCCTTTTTAGGCTCAAGCTGGGATAGAAAACAAGAAAGCACTGTATGCTGTTGATCTTGCATTTCTTGAAGCCTGCTTTGATGTCTAGTCATCATAGGAGAAGAGATATCTCCTATTACCAGCTGTGGAGGATGATTCTTTTGAACTCTGATGTTATGACTAGGTTCTTCATTCAGTCCAACCTCTAGATTAGAGTCATGCAACTCAACTGAAGTGTTTTCAGATGCCACTTCTGATTCTTTATTTTCTTGAGTCTCCTCATCTCTAGTTTCTTCTTCACTCTGACTTGGTCCAGTAAATGATTCCTTTTCACAGTCTTCAACAGAATTCACTGTGGGTATGGGAAATATCATAGATTTAGATATACTTTCTAAGACTTGTGTAGTCCCTGATCCTCCACTTCCTGTTCCTGTATACTCATTACTGAAACCAAAAGAGTTAGTTAGTGAATCAATGTCAAATAGCCACTGAGGTCCAGACCCAACAGGATTTGGTGTGTTCTCATTGCATTTGACATTGTCACTTTCTTCAATTATTCTGGAAGAAGAGTTAAAAACTCTGTAGGCCTTACTCTGAGATGAATATCCAACAAGAAATCCATCATCTGCTTTGCTATCAAACTTACCTAAGTGAGATTTGGTATTGAGAATTGTACAAGGACACCCAAAAGGTTTGAAGAAACCAATGAAAGGTTTTCTTTTATTTAAAAGCTCATATGGGGTCTTGTTCTTTTGCTTGATCACTAGAACTCTATTTTGGACATAACAAGCAGTATTAACTGCTTCAGCCCAGAAGGTAATTGGCAATTTTGAATCAGCCAACAGAGATCTAGCAGCCTCTATTAGTGTCCTATTTCTCCTTTCAGCAACACCATTCTGTTGAGGAGTTCTAGGAGCACTATATTGCCTCTCAATACCTTTCTCTTCACAAAAGGTGTTTAGATCATGATTTTTAAACTCAGTTCCATTATCTGATCTAATGACTTTTACTCTTTGATTAGTTTGGTTTTCAATTCTTAGAATAAAGGATTTGATAAGTCCACTTGTCTCATCCTTAGTCCTTAGAAAATATACCCAAGTAAATCTGGAGTAATAATCAACAATAACCAAGCAGTAAGATTTCTTGCCTATACTCATAACATTTGTAGGACCAAACAGATCCATATGCAGTAACTGGAGACAAGAAGAAACAGAATTTAACTCTTTGGTCTTATGAGAAGTTCTGTGCTGTTTGCCTTTAAGACAAGCAACACAATGATCATCACATGAAAAGACTTTTGAAGGTAAACCTCTTACAAGGTTGTTTTTAACAAGTTTGTTCATAGTCTTGAAATTCATGTGACACATCCTTCTGTGCCAAAGAGAGGATTCATCTATAGAAGCTTTTAAAACAAGACAATTTAGAGATGAATCACTATCAACATTGTCCATATCTAGACAGTAAACATTGTCCTTCCTTGGAGTTCTAAGTAGTATCATGCTTTCATCAACTACCTTGAACCCTGGAGCAAGGATCATACACTCAGTATTTGTAAATAATATACTATGTTGTTTGTCACAAACCTGTGATACACTTAACAGGTTGTACTTTAATTGATCAACATAGTAGACATCCTCAAATGTCATCTTACCTTTGGTGACATTACCTTTTCCACTTATTTTACCACCAGTAAGATTATCTCCAAATGCAACATGTCCTCCATTGATATGCTTGAAATCCTGAAGGCATGACATGTTGCCTGTCATGTGCCTAGAGCAACCACTATCAACATGCCATATGCTCTTTCCCTTGAGCTGTTGGTTGCCCTGCACATAAGATAGGTCAGTTAGTATGAATTAGGAACCCAAGCCAAAGTGGTCTTTGGTACCCCTTTCTCATCAAAATACTTGCATTCTTTCTTGACAAGATTTTTGAACTTTAACTCCTCATTCTTGGAGTACTTTGTTACAATAATAGGCTTGGAAATATTTTTGCTAGAATCAGTACTGGTTTTAGAAGTACTAACTGCCTTAGCAGCACTTGCATGCTTAGCAGTACTAACCTTGTTAGCAGTAGTAACTGTGTTAGCAGCAGTAACTGTGTTGGCAGTATTAACCTTTGAAGAGGTACTAACAGTATTAGCAGCATTAATATTTTCAGCAGTACTAACACAGGTAGCAGTAGTAACCATGTTAGCAGTACTAACAATTTTAGTGCTTCTAACCCTGTCATCAGTACTAACAGTTTCAGTGCTTCTAGGCACCCACATTTTGACACTTTCTTTTAAAATCTTTTTCTTCATGGGGCCTTTCCTTTCATCATGTTTCTTTATCACATGTTTCTTTCCATCCTTCCTATAACCAACAGGTTTTTGCACAAATCTTTGAAAGTTCATCTGTTGGTTAATAGGGTTAAAGTAACAATACTTAGCCAAATGATTTAACTTGCCACATATGAAACAAGGTTTTGGTCTATTGATTTTATTCAGATCAACTCCTTGTTTCTGAGCCCATTGATTATTCCAGTTTCTTTGATTTCCTCTTTTTAAACCAGAATTTAGGCTCTTGGCTTTACTGCAATCACACTGTTTACAAGATCCAGGATTCACAACTGTGGTTTGTTTGTAATGGACCTTGTTATCCTTTCCTTTTGTCTGCTCTATCTCCTTGGACTTGACCCAGATTTTCCCACATCCCTCATTGGTGATAATATTATTTTCTAATGGTATCTTTTTACTCACATCATTATCCCTATACTCACTGGCTTCTTTCTCAGTTAAATCCTTAATTACTACTTCGTCCAAAGGATCTATTTTAAAGTCTTTCTCAGATAAGTCGTTTTTCTCCTTGGTTTCTAACAAGTCTGAAGTAGGAGGAATATAATTGTTATTGTAAGGAGGAGGTGTATTGTTGTATCCAATACCAGGCTTCATCTTGTCATGAATCTGAGCCTTTAGAAGAGAATCCATTGCTTTTGAAGCATATGAAAACTTTTCTATGTCAAGTTTAACTTTAGACAGTTCCTCTTTCAGCCTATCACTCTCTTCTAAGGATTTAGACAGTTTGGTCTCTAACTCATTCTTTTCCCACTTCCAATAGTTTGTGTCATAAGAGTGTTGAAGTTCATTAGCTTGAAAGCCTTTGATTTGCTCTTCAAATCTCTCTACTATCAACACATACTCTCTTCTGTCCTTTTCTAATCTTTTGAGGTCATCACACATACTTTGATTGTGATCCCTGTATCTTGTGACAGTGTCAATGCAAGATTTAGTACAAAGATTAGAAATTACCTCCGAGGGAAGATCAGACACTTCTGCCATAAGAGCTTGATTCTGAATGGCTTCCTCAGCTTGATCACTCCAGTCAAATCCCATTCCTTGTTGAGAAACAAGGGCTTGAGCAGGATTCTTGTTTTGATTGTAGCCTCCATTCTGAGCTTGTTGGTGGTTGTTGTTTGGAACAGCACTCCTGCATTCTCTAGCAAAGTGTCCTTTCATGTGACACTTATAACATTCCACCTTGGTCTTGTCAAACCCAGCTCCATCTTCTCTTCTTTGAGAGAAGTTATTCCTTCCTGTTCTTTTAATGAACTTCTTCACCCTCATTGATAACATGGCCATCTGCCATTTAATATCCATCTCCTCCAGGTCATCAGGGTGAATTTGATCCAGATCATCATTAATCAAAGAATTGCTGTTATGACTGGACAAAAAGGCTTCAAAGATAGTTTCAGTGCCTTTTTCTGAGCTTACTCCACTGGCAGTACTAACTGCTTCAGGGTTGGCAGTAGTATCAGTGGATGCTGAGAGAAGTGCAGCATTGTGGATATAACAAGAGGGCTTCTTCTTGGTTTCTACCTCAATTTCAAAAACTCTTAGATCATTGTATAGATCATCAAGTTCTTTCTCTTCCAGATTGTCACTCTGTCTATATGAGACAGTGTACATAGTCCATTCATCCCCAAGAGATCTGAGGAACTTTATGTTGATATCATCTTGTTCCATCTTTACTCCTACAGTAGCCAGTTCACCTATGAGTTTGTTGAACCTATCAAAAGTTTGAGTCATAGACTCATTCTTTAAGGAAGTGAAGTTCTCATACTGTTGCTTTAGAACATCTCTTTGGTTTCTTTTGATGCTTTTATTTCCAGCAAATCTTTTCTCTAGAGCATTCCAGAGAATCTGAGCATCAGTGCAGTTGCAAAATTGATGCTGATATTCATTGGGGATGGCCAAGAGCAGAGTGCTCAAGGCCTTCATCTCTGTCTGTCTGATCTTCCTCTCACCATCTGTCTTTGGTGGAGGTCTTTTCCCATCTGCTCCTATCCTTCCAGCTTCAGAAGGACCATTCTCAATGATATCCCACATTGAGTAGTCAGTGAGAAGAATATATTGTCTGATTCTGATCTTCCACATGTCAAACTCACTGGGTTTGAGCATTGGAACCTTAGAGACCAAAGTACTGCTTGATTCTGTAAGATTTTCCATGATGAATAGATGTTTCTGAGAGAGTTTGGCTCTGATACCACTTGTCAGGATCGAATTCTCAACAAGAAATAATTCTCAGAAACAATATCAAAGAAGTTTGCGGAATAACACTTTGATATTCAATGAAATCAACACAGTAAATATGAAGAACAAACTGTAAACTTGTATTGAATGCTTTGAAGTTACAAGATTACACACTCAACCTCAATATTGATGAACAGGCTCACCAATACGAATTCTACTTCTCTAGAATTAGGATCTATGCCTTGAGGTTGATTTTCTCTAAAAAAAAAACACTTAGAAATCAATTTCTACCAAAACTATTCTGTATCTTCTATACATATACTAAACAAAAAGATAATTACAAAAAAATAAACATATCTTCAGTATATCTTCCATGTATATCTCTAAGCTTCCATGTATATCCTTTCATGCGAATCTTCATCATATAAGCAGTATTAATCATAAGCAACATTAATACTCTGAGCAGTATTAACTACCAAGCAGCACTAACCACTAGCAGTAGTAACTTTGAACTAGCAGCATTAACCATACTTGATGAATTCTTCAGTTCCCAACATTGTTAACTCCCCATAACCTCTAATCTGACCTTGCATATTATCCCCAGAAGTTACCGCTCCTCCAGATTTTTCTTTGAAAGAGGATAACAACTTCTTATCTCCAGTCATATGTCTAGAGCATCTAGAATCTAAATACCAGATTGGCATATGTTGTTTCTGCAAGGCAGATTAAAGAGTTTTAGGTACCCATTTCATTATGGGTCCATTCTTGTTAGGTTTAGGAGTTTTCTTTTCATAGATTGGCATTCCATCCTTTGATGCGTTTCCAGAGTTGTTTCTCTGTTGTTTCTGAGTTTTAATCTCTGAAGGTATTTTCAGAGATTGATTCAAAAAACAATGAGAACCATTAAATTGATTTTTCAACTTTATCATGAGTTTGATGCAATTACAGTTAACAGAACAAGATGAAGTTGGAGCAATGCTTTTGATTGAATTAAAGACAGTGGGTACATTTTTCTTTTGAAATTTGCCTGAACTAGCACTAGGAATATTACAAATATTCCTAACTATTTCAGACTTCTTGGCCTTCTTTTGAAGTTTCTTTTTCTTGGCCCAAAACATCTTCTTCTCCTTCTGGCTCACTGCCCAAACAGGAACAAAATGGTTAATTTCTTGCCATTTGCCTTTTTGTTCAGGAGAGAATTTGATTGGTTTATAGGCATAGAATTGTGAAGTTTCAGTTTTACTCTTGGCTTTTTCCTTTATTTCTTTTTCCAACTCCAGAGAAGTTTTTGCTTTCAAGCACATATCAATAAAATCAGGACATATTGGTACTCTAGGTCTTTCTTTTAAAATTGGAATTGGTTTGTTTAAAATTCCAGAGCCAATAGTCTGTGTCTGTTTATAAATGACCTTCTCTGGTGTGAAAAAGATTTGCTCATCTACCTCTGAGTCAGAGTCGGAGTCGGAGTCAAGAAAGTCTCTTTTCTCTTTGTCAGAGCTTACTACCTCTGGAGTTCTAACAATCTCTCTGGGTTTTGAAACTTTGATTATCTTTTTCATGCAAGATTTCTTTATAAAATCAGATATGACATTTTCCTTGTAAACTCTTCTAATATCCTCTTCAAAAGTAGTTCTGATAATTTCATTTGACTTTGGAGAGTACAGAGGTGCTTCTGGATCAAGTGTGATCTGAGATTTGACTTCAGAGGTACTTGCTTCAGAGACCTCTGGTTCTTGAGTGATGAAAGAATCAAATCTAAAGATTTCTTTGGGATCATTGCTCTGAGGTTTTAAGAAATGATATTTTACAATTTCCTCCTTTGATTCCAATATAGGTTTTGAGTCTAT
Source organism: Arctium minus (assembly GCA_954870635.1). NCBI lineage: Eukaryota > Viridiplantae > Streptophyta > Magnoliopsida > Asterales > Asteraceae > Arctium > Arctium minus. The sequence continues at coordinate 101,594,453 of OX941082.1, forward strand.
CTTAGTTTCAGAGTAGGAAGTGTTTCTAAAATTGAGAGCTCTACGTTTTGATCCCTCTAAGGTTTTAACTGTTTTAAAGAATTTAGAATTTTCTAGAGATGGAAAGTCAGGTTTCTGGACCTTTTCAATATAGAAAGTTGAAGATAATGAAATTTTCTTCTTTCCAGTGAAAGGATCTAATTCATTGAATCCTAGGCCCTGAGTATCCATCTGTGAATTGATCTTAATGTGCACATCTTTTGCATCTTGATAACTTTTGATTTGAAGTTCTTTTCTTTCTAGAGATTGATTTTACACTTCTCTTTCCTTTTGGAAGAAATTAGTCAAAGCCACAGAGTTGAGCCTTTCATACTCTGATTTCTTAACTTCTTCTTCTTTATCCTTTAAAACTTTTTCAAGCTCTTTGTATTTATCAGAAAAAAAAAATTTCTTTTAATCTCTGAGATTTTTCAAGATCAGATTTTTCATTAAAAATTTCTTTTTTTCTGATTCTAGAAGATCCTTTTCTCTTTTATAAAACATCAAGTCTTTTGTGACTTGTTTTCTCTTTTCTTTATCCTTATGGAGTTTCTGCTTTAAGCTATGAAAATCATCTGTTAGTTTAAGTACATCTAATTCAAGTTTACTTTCAGAGGTGGATGGAGAATTTACCTTTTCAGAGTAATCTTGTGATGATCCATCTGATTGATCACCCTCTTTTATAGCCATACCACAGAGGTTGGTTGGCTCTTCCTCTCCATCACTTGTTGAATCTGAAAGCCAATATTCCATTTCTGCTACAAGTACCCTATCTCTGACATTGTACTTGTATTTGCTCTTGTAGTAGTCCTGATCCTTGATCAGTCTACCTCTGCAATTTGCAGAAAAATGGCCTGGTTTTCCATATCTAAAGCATCTTTCATCATTCTGATTTACTGGAATAGTAGCAACTGCTTCTGTCTTTTGAGGTTGAGGTTGGAAGTATCTCTGAGGTTGGGAATACTTCTTTTGAAATGGTTGATGAGGTCTTGATTGTTGAACAACATCATGATGGTTGTACTGAATACCCTTTTGATCACTATGCAGAGTGGATATGGGTTCTTGATGATATTCTTCTTTTTGAAATCTGCATTCTTGATTTCCTCTTCTTTCTTCGTCATCTCTTCTTCCTTCAAACACTTTCTTGCCAAATTTATTGTGAATTGATGAGTTATCAAGGCAAGACATTTAGCAAAAGAATTTATATCTTCATCTTCATCTGAGTTCTTGTTATTTTCATCTATCATGGCCTTTTTGGATTTTCTTTTGGATTCTTTCTCAGAAGATTTATCTTTTGAAGCTTTTGATCTTTTGGATCTGTTTTCATCATGACTTTCTTCTAGAACACCTTTTTTCTTTTAAAATCAAGGCAAGAGGTCTACCTAAATAGGTCTTTGTCTTTTGCTTGACGACTTCTTTTTCTTGGGCAACAAGGGTGCCATAAATTCCAGTTAATGACCATGACTCAAGGTTTTGATTGACTTGAATTGACATGGACAGTTGTGACCATTCTTCATTCAAACTTTTAAGAAAAGGTGCATTATTCTCCTCTTTTGTCCTTATAACTCCAAACTTTTTGCATTTATTTATCAAGATGTTGAATCTAGAATAAGTTTGGTGGAGTGTCTCTTCAGGTTGTGCTTTAAAGTCATGGTATTCATTTATGCAAAGAGTTCTTCTGTTTTTCTGAGTTTTTATACCACCTTCCAGTTGATTTAACAACTGATCCCAAATCTATTTTGATGTCACACAACAATCTAACTACTTTGGAATCATTTTCCATCATTTTTGTTTCAACTTCAGTGAAGTTTGATGTTTTCTTTTCAAAAAATGCAGGTATTTCTGCTGTATTTGCTGTAGCAGGAACTCTAGGTACCAAAACTGTGGGTTGTAAGGTCCTTCATTTACAAATCTCATTAAATCTTTATCCATTCCTTCCAAAAAGTTGACCATCCTGATCTTCCATTGGGGATATTCATCCCTCAGAAGAGTAAGAGATTTTGTCAAAGATCCAGCTGTATATATGCCACTTATACTGGAGTTTGCCATATTTGCAAAGAGGAAGATGAAGTTTTGAAGAAATGATGCTTAAAAGAAGATTTTTTATCAAAATGAAGTACTGTGAGTGATTTTCATACCTGGAGCATATAAGGTTCTTGAATAAACAACAGTTTATATGAATATGCATATATTATGAAAACTTGAATAAAAAAGACATGAATCTATCCGAGTACATAGATTTGATCTTGGTAGTTTTAAGAAAAACAAAGAAGCTCTGATACCAATTGTTGGATCCTAGATTCTGTCTTTTAACAATGATATAAACATATAATAACAATAAGAACAACGGAAGAAAATAATATCTAAATCAAAGCAAGATTCACACACAGTAATAAGAAGATATATCCAATAAAGTATATATAAGAACAAACTAATATTCACTGGATAATGCAAGTAGATTATGAATAACACCTAAAAAGGTGGTTTAATCTTACAAGATCTTCTTGTAAACTTTTCAGTACATAAAGAAATAATTCTATTACAAGTTTGTAAATAAAGGCACACTTTTGAGCAATGGATGCACGTCCTATTTATAGGATCATAAAGTGAACAATGTACTTTCCTGACACTAAAACCATGCTTGAACAGTGTCTTGCCTAAAAGGTAAGCTCAAGACATGCTTGAACATTAACCTATCTAGAAAGGTAAATATTATCACTAAGTGACGTGTCTTATGTTCTTGTGTCAATACTTGTAGAATTCTTCAGTTTGATCTTCAGATACAATGTCTTCAGAGCACTAATGTAGGTACCTATGATGAAGCTATCTCTAAAGCTCTTCTGCTGCATTTCTCTATCTCTGGAATGTACTTCAGAGGCAGACTTGCTCTCTGAAGTCTATCTCTGGAAGTCCTTTAGAATAGGACTTAGATTATTTTCAATACTTTTACAATTCAGAATTGGGGCTAACATAAGACAACTTATGTAAATGGAAAAAAAAATCGACATTTAAATTAATGACTCGACTAATGTTAGCGTTCTAATTTTTTTTGACATTAAACGCAAAAACTTAACACTAAGCACGCCACAAAAAGCACACAAAAAAGTGAAAATAAATGAAAGAAGACTTACCTGACACACGAGAGATCAAAAAAGCAAACTAGAAAAAGAACACTATATCATGTAATAAATAACAATCTATTCTTAAAATAATGGATATAGATAAATTTAACACAAATCAATTACCTATGCGCACAACTCCCCGACAACGGCACCAAAAACTTGTTGCACGCGTCTTTAAACACACAACAAGGTTTAAGTTTACAAACCGAACTCAAACCAAGTATAGGAGTAAGCCGGTATCGTTCTTCTCAGGGAGTCAGTGGTCAAGCTAAAGATTTGTCTTAAACCAATTTGCACGTGAATCACAAAGATTGATTATTCAATTTATTGATTAAGCTCAAATACAACTAACTAAAAACTGAAATCTAATTATTACAAATGACACAACTTCAAAGATTAGGAGTTTGAAAAGTTGAACTAAATCACTAAAAAGAAATTAAAAATTGAAACTTTTTATAAAAACGAGAATCAAGATCTTCCTTAATCATTACTAACCCAAGTGTTCCCCCAAATACAATCGATCTCATTGATTTAACAGGTAGTGCTTAAACGAAAATAAATATGAAATCGATTCAACACCCAACATAACCCATGTCTATCCTAATTGACCGCCCTCACATCTAAATTAACACAAACTATTGTGCCTGGTATGGTGATGGATACCAATGGACTATCTTTGCATCGTCAATCAATCCATACATGAAATCATTTAAACACATATGTAATTTCAGATATTAAATCAATATAAACTAAACAATATCTCTCATATATTGTTCTTAACAAAAAATCCATACTTTTACAATGTAAAATCAAAACAAAATCGCAAAATCAAAATGGAATCGAATTACACCTGGGATTTCACTTTTGGAACGACTTTGATATCACTTTTAGCCTTGCATCTTCATCGAAATCACCATTCTTGAAACTTAAATCATTATACTCATTAAATGTAACAAACTCTCACCTTAAATCATTCTCTCTTTTTGTAGAAAATTTTAGAAAATCAAATATTATCTCCAACCATCAACCAAAGTTGTGTTAGGAGTCCCCCCCCTCCTTAATCTTGGTTTCTTCTCCTCTTTCTATTCACAAAAGTATGCTCTAATGGTCTCCTAATCAGGAACTGGACAATAGGCTTAGTTAATGGAAGTTGGGCTGGGCTGACAAGTGAGCTAGCACGGGAAAGATGCTTCAATAAAAAAATCTACTACAAACAGATCTTGAACCCATGACCTACACCTTCCAAGCGCACGTTCCTTACCAATCTACCATGGATTCTTTCTTTGTTCAAAGTTCAAAACAACACCATTTTCTTTTATTAGTTCTTTCTCAGCTCCAAACTTTATCCAACTTCGGCATCAGTTTCGGCTCAGATGCGACATGATTTTGCAAAAGCTCAAAACTTTCAAGTTGTAGCCTCATCTGTTAGTTTTCCAAAAAATTCTTGGATTGTATAAATCATTGCTCGAATGAGTGAGGTATGATCCAAATACCACAACCTCGCAAATCTTTCAGTTATCCCTTTTATTGTTCTTTTTCGTTCCCAAGTGTTTTGGACCTATCAAAATGTAAAAACACATCAATGTTGTTTGGTTTTACCATTTTAGTGCATTAAAGAGGGATGCTTTACGAGGAAATAAAGTAGAGTTTAATGACTGATCAAGGACACTCGTTTGAAACCAAGGTCAACAGGACTAATAAGTTTAACACTCAAAGGGATTTCGGCCATAAGCCTAAATTTCTCGATATATGTTCGATCTGTTATGATGCTCATTGGATCTGCCATATCTCAAGTTTTTGTTATACTGACAGAAGCTGTGTAAAAGCCTACAACCTCCTAATTTTTTCGAGGCTTTTTTGCACAATGTTTAATATATGACATTAGGGTCGTACCTTATATAGGAATCTTCGAAATATAGATCTGATCTTTCGTAGGTTGAACACAATCAGGAAAAGATTCTATCAATACAAAATACAACAATTTGTGAAAAAAGGAAAGAAGGATTAAAAAATGGTATTTATATCCTAAAATGTCGAAAAATATCATTACGACGTTAGGTAGTGCCAATGATCAACACCTGTCATGACAGTCCAATCATCACCCTAGATGGTCGGCACATGTCACCCACAGCTATCCTGACACATGATGTTGAAAATGTAAAATCCCAAATCAAGCAATTCAATCTAGATGCAAATATGAAAATTAAGATCTAGAGAGAGAATAGAGAGAGAAAGTCACAAGTCGTGTTATTAACAATAGCAATGTACAAGCTTACCAGAACTCTCACACCACTAGACTATATACATGAAAGACAAACTCTCATAAAGCTAAATTCTCATATACCTATTATACAAGCAACTCTCATGACACAAAGGTTGACTTTTCTAGACTTTACAGACTTTGACTTTTCACTCTAAATCTTGGATACAACAATAGACTAACATTCTCCCCCTTTGTATTCAAGTTTAAAACAAAATTGACAATCGTCTTCAGCTCTTGATTCTTCAAACTTTTACTTTGACAGCTTTACACATTGAAGCTCTAACAATCTTTAAACTCTGATGCTTTGAAGAATCTTGAAAAGTCTTTAACAATGTCTTTCACAATGTCATCAAGTCTTGAGCATGAATTTGAACTTTATAAACATTCTTGAACAATGCATCTTTGTGAATTTGAGGAATCTTTCAAAGCTTGTATCTTCATCTCTGTAATCTCTGAACTGTCTTCGAAAAACAAACTTTATTGAATCATCTTGATTTGTCTTTGAATCATCTCTGAATAATTTCTTTTCACCAGACTTGATATAGTTGAACTTTCAGAATTTCTCCCCAAGTCTTTTTCACTTTGACATCTCTCTATGGCTTTGAAATTGAACTTTCAAAAATTTCTCCCCCTTTTTGATGATTGTAAGCATCATGATCATCAAAACTTCTTCAATTTCATCACTTTCTCTGAATATGAATTTCTCCCTTTTATGATAAACTAACAATATCCCCTTTATAAAAATTTGACAATCTTTGCTCTTTGATCTGAGTATCCGTCAATTCATGAGTGTATACTCGAATCTTTTCAAATTCATATATAATAAACGTTGTAATCCTGAATCAACAAATGATACAGTTAGAATGCCTGTAAGTAGCACGGAGCCACTTTGTACAAGGGATGTACATTGGAAAGGAGTTTTTGTGATGTTCACTCCCCTAGGGATTTCATTCAATCATTGAAAAACATGAAGGAATTTCTATGAATGTTATGACAAGAATACATATTCCTTGGGTGTACGTGAAAGTGTAGAATGATTGAAGCTACTTAAGCTTTTTCAGGCTCAAAATGTGTAAACTTTTGAGACAACAACAAGTATTACACAGACTCAATGTGCATAAAAGAGGTGCGAAGGTGGGGAAAACTTCCTTCTTTTTCAATAACTAAATATTCCGAGTAAAGATCAGATAGCATATATGTTGCGTCCCCAAAGAAAATGAAACATTTATTTGTTAAGAAAGAAACGAGTAGTTGGTTGGGTAATTGCAAGAGTTGGCATGGGTTCACTGCCTATTTCAATTATAGTCACCAAAGCATGTGAACCAATCAGTAGATGTGGTTGCCCGACTCAGAAAGTGGTTGGTGCAGAGTTTTGATATTCTTTTAACTCTGATCTCACACCCTCTTTATTTTTAACATTTATGCTCACTTCTAACCAAACTCTCTTTTCCATTTTTCCGCTTCACACAATGAGAAAAACTCAATTGGATGAGTTATCTCCCCCACTCTTTGATTTAAAAACCCCTCACCCCTAAATCACTCTAGGATTACTTCCGGGGTAGGAAACACTGGTTAACGTGAATCCATGGAAGTTCTGTTTAAGCTCTTACACGAATCCCATGTAATTTTGTCCTAAAAAGAATAGTTGCTCAACAGTTTAACTTGAACAGTGAAGCACAAATATGATAACATTGTCAAAATATATGCTCATCAAATATATGAATGAAATTTGATCATTTGAACAATGAAGATCTCTCAAAACAGGGAAATTGAATGATGAAATGAAATCAAGAGAATTGTTTTGAGAATCTGACAATGTATCAATCAGATCAAATATCATGAGTATAAACATGAAATGGTTGGAGTATCAAAGAACTTGACAGTTGTTTATATGAACTAATATAAACAATTTAGCAATGAATGCTCAAGTTGAAATGATGAATGATGCTCAACAAATTCGAAAGCAAACGGGAGTATTACCATCGAAAAATTGGTTCGTTTAGAGACATGGTAATAACAAATTCAAATGAAGTACTGAATCGGTGTGTGTGAATAATTGACAATATATAGACAAGATAATACACAAGTATTGATCTTTGGAAACACACGGTCAGTTAAACATTAAAGCTCTATAACGAAAAACATTTAAAGTCACAATTCCAAGTTCATGAAATCTTCTGAGAATAGAGAAGTGGTTTAAACATTTAAGAAAGCGTTTTTTTCATGCTTGAAAGTTGTTCTTCTTTCAAACAATTAGAGATCTAGATCAGAAGATACTTACAAACATTTAGGCTCCTCCTCAAATCATGATATAATGATTTAGATCAGATAAGCTCCCCCTGGATACTTTCAAAATATCCTTATCTTTAAACATTAAAGACCGAGTCCTATACTATTTTATCTAGAAGTCATAGTCCTTTAACATTGAAGTACGGGTCTTGAACTGAAATATTCAAGAGCCAATGTTCTTGCTCCCCCTTAAACCTTGGGTGCCTGCAACACAAATTTAGCTTTTGGTACCCACTGGTATTTCGCTCCTGACGTGTTAGTTGTAGTTCTTTTGGGGGTAATATAATATGAACTATACCAGTAATTGACAAAATTATTACTTACAAAGTCATTTGCTCCACAGTAAGAACAACAAATCTTCTTTTGAGCAATCCTGATCAAATGATTAGTAGAGTAAATTGTATTAGGTTTGCCAAAAGATTTACCTTTGTGTGCACTGTTATTTTTGGCTTTGGATGTGGATGCAGATGCTTTGTCCTTCTTCTTTTCATCATCAGGAGAGCTCTTCACTCTCCATACCATCTGTTCTTTCTTTGAATGTTTTCCAAGAGATTTGACATAGAAACTCACTGGACTATCAACAGACTTGTCATAGAACAGATTAGATGGACGAATCTGATTTGATTTGACAATGTTTGATTTGACACTTTTCTTTTTGAAACATTTTTCTCATGAATGGAACTTGAAGCAGTTTTGAAATAACAAACTGATTATGTTGAATTGTCAAGAGGTGATTGATTAATCACATCAACAGAAATCTTTGCAGACAATTCAACATTTGCAGCTTCCAAGTCCTTTATCTTTTTGAATATAATGTTTCTTTCTTCAGAAATAGTGTCAAATTTTTTCTTCAAATCAGATCTAGCCATTTGTTCTTTAAGAATATCTTATGATAGAACAGTTATCTTGGATGTGACCTTATATATTTCTGATTCAAAGTTTAAACGTTCTTGCTCAAAATCTTTTTCCAAGTTCTTGGTTTTCTCATAAATTTCTTTGAAAAATCCCAGTATTTCTCTTTTCAACATTTTTCTTTTCCATCTCAAAAGACTTTTCTTTTCTTGAAATGATTTTCTTTCTTTTTCAAGTAAGTTTTGCAGAACTAAGATTTGTTTGGGAAGTTCAATCGTTTTGTCTTCAAGAACTTGTCTCTCTTTAGCAAAAGTATCTCTTTCAGTAATTACGATCTTTTCAAACTCTGACACTTGCTTGGAGAGTTTAATGTATCTTAGCCCCAAATCCTTTTTCTCTTGAATAGCTTTCTTAGAAAAATCAGAAAGCTTTTGAGTTGAATCATTCTCCAGATTTGTTTTGTCTTTATTTGCTTGAAGTCTTTTCATCAGATCAGCATTCTTTGTCTCCAAAGCAGATATTTTATCTTCAAAAACTTTAAACTTGATGTGTAGCTCAACTGATTCAGCTTTAAGATCTATTGTCTGTTGTTCAGTTGTCTTTAGCTTACTTTGAAGATTTGTTATCTTTCTCTCTTTTTGCATGATTATTTTCTCTTTAACCTCTTTAACCTCTATAATTTTTTCTTTCATTCCAATTTCGTTCTCTTTATCTTTAATCTCTTTCTCTCTTGCTCTGATGATACCTGCAAAATCAGATTTAGAATGATCAATACGTTTAGCACATACAGAAGTTTTATCAGAGTTTGTCAATTTAGATTTAAACTCCAGAATCTGATTTAAAAGATCTGAATTCTGAATATTCAGTTATCTCGTTCAACTTCTATGCTAGGTATCTCAGGCATGTACAATACAGCAACATCTCTCCTTGACAAATAATCTTTAGACATCTTGAACAAAAAGTTAGCTTGAAAAATGATCGTTCCCAAAATATTTAGAAAACTTGACTGAAAAGTCAAACTCAGATCACCACTTGAATTAGATCACAGAAATTTTTTTAACTCCAGAAGTCGCAAACCACAAAAACTCGCATATCAAAGAACTCGCAAAGAATTGTTCACAAAACTTATCGCATACAGCTTAGTGCGCGTTTTCAAAACTCGCTCACCACTACTTGTGCGTTTAAGAAACTCGCAGATTTCGATATGCGTGAAGTAGCTTCTCGTAGATCCTTACTAGCGCGTTTAAGAAATTCACAGACAATGTCGTGCGCGAAGTAGTTTCTCGTAGAGTACTTCGTGCGTGTTTTGAACTTAGAAAAATTTAATCAACTCAACTTCTCGCAAAAGAATACAAACTCGCAGATCAAACAATTCTTGCGCGTTCCATACTTAGACAATTTTGAGAATTGTAGAACTCGCTAAATGCAAACTCTCAAAGCTAGGAAACTCGCAGAACACTGTTCATATTACTTCTCGCAAGATGACTTGTGCGTGTTTTCACTTCTCTCAATACACTCTATGCGTGAACTATACACAAACTCGCAGAAATCATTTTCACCTTCATCATACGTGTTCTTCGGAGCATGCGTGTTCTTGCTTAGCGCGAAGTGTAGATCTTGCGCATTTTTCACTTCCACTCACAGATTCGACCAAAAATACACTTAACCTGCAATTAGCTTTCAAGAATTGTATCACTATGATCGAAATTTATATCTAACACCTTATAATCAACAAACATGACTAGGAAAAACATCAAAATACAGTGCAATTCGCAAGATTACAGTGTTCGTATGGTTTTTCAAGAAAATTTCTAAAATTCAAAAATGAATTTGTTCTGGTGATTAATTCGTGAAATAGTGTGAATACAAAAGATTCTATAACAATAAACGATCACTACTAAACCATTTTCAATCACAAAAATCCACTAACAAATTCGAATTCGATCAAACAGTGAACAAGATGATGCGATCTGCGTGTTCTTGAAAATTTCAAGAAATCAATATAAATCAAATGATGAAATCCTTCTCTGAATGATTTGAGTATGCTCTGATACCAATTGAAAATGTAAGATCCCAAATCAAGCAATTCAATCTAGATGCAAATATGACAATTAAGATCTAGAGAGAGAAAGTCACAAGTCGTGTTATTAACAATAGCAATGTACAAGCTTACCAGAACTCTCACACCACTAGACTATATACCTATGAAAGACAAACTCTTATAAAGCTAAATTCTCATATACCTATTATACAAGCAACTCTCATGACACAAAGGTTGACTTTGTTGACTTTTCTAGACTTTACAGACTTTGACTTTTCACTCTAAATCTTGGATACAACAATACACTAACAGATGTCATGACCACGTGCGACTAACCAAGCGCCAAAATCGGCGATTTAGTTTCCCAAAAGTAATTGATTCGGTTTTCTTCTAACCGATACAGTTACTCAAGATGACACGTGTTAGAATCTTAGAAAATCAACTTCTTGCACGAGATTAGAAAGTCAAGTTTGAAATTCAAATCTTGGGGGGAAAACTGTGTGGGTAAAAAGATCGCTCTCACGGACGACTTGGAAAATTTTCATGACATGACCCATGTTCGATGAATCAACGTTCCACTAGAATAAACGCGACATACGACTATCGACGGTCAATACCTATGGTATAATAATTCTGTAACACCCCGAAATTTTGGAAAGTAAATTCCATGTTATCTATTTTTCTTCCCTTGAGAGTGTTGGATATTTAGTATTTTAAGTTATACATATTCTAGCATCCATTAGGCGAGAAAACCTCAAATCGTGAAGGTAAGATTTTGATCTCGGTACATGTCCAACGATTATGCCTTGCGATGGAACCCTCGGGAACAACTTGGCAACATCGTAGAGAAGAGGAAGGGTTTGGTACACACCCGACGATTGTGTCTAGCGATATTGCCACTGGCACGATAGCCTGTCAGGATCTCCCGGGGAGGAGAAGACATGGTACATATGGGGCGATTGTACCCTGCAATTGTGACATGGGCACAAACGCCTATCAGGGTCGTGATCAGCTAGATTGGGTTTAAAACCCCATACCCAATTTCTTTTCAGGCATATTCATTCCAAATCAGTTCCAAACGTGATTTTTGCTCTCCATTGGGTGATTTTCACTTTCCTTTCTCCTTTCCTCATTAATTACGAATTGAAGAATTCCAAGGGCATTTATTGTTCATCTGCAAGAACTTACCTACATCTAAGAGTGAAGATTTCAAGTGTTGTCCAAGCTTCAAGTCATTGTCCAAATTTCTACGGTTTCAATAAATTTTTAGGTTTTATCTAAAAACCTAGCAAGTGAGTTCACAATCATTTATTAAGTTTTATATATGTCAAATCTTAATATTTCATATCTTGTAGGACATACTTGATTATTTGGTTTAGCCCAAAGTAGTATTTTGCTCATAAATGATATTTGACCTAAAAATGATGTTAGAACTTTAAATGCGGATGATGCCCCTAGATATGTATGTATTTAAGTTGTCATGGGGTATTTTATGCTAAATATAATACTATGCTATTAGGTTATTTATTTTGATGAGAATCACCTTATATGATGTCTTGGATTATATGTTGTTATAAAAGAGTTATGGAAATACATTCGAGACTTCATGAAAGATTCTTGTTATAAATATGCATATATAGCAACTTTGTGCCCTAATACTTATGCATGAGGATTAGGTGTTATTATCAAGGAAGTTGTGTGTGTTGATTCTTTGAAGTGCTAGCAAGTAGACACTAAAGGTTCGATAAGATTCTTAAGGTGGAACTTGACTAGAGAAATGGGTAGGCACTAATATTTAAGAGTCCTTGAATTGAAACTCCTTATAGTATACACTAAAGGTAAATAGAGATTTAAGGTGGCGCCATGAAGGGGGTATGCACTAAAACTATGAAAACATGAGGTGTAATCCCAATAACATCATTAGGTGGCAATACTCTTGTGTTCTCGCTACCTTGATGGAAACAGGTCTCCCCTGTTATCGAATAGTGTTCCTTGTGTATAACGTCCAGGTTAGGACAACTTCGATTGTAATGAATGGTATTGTACTACTGTTGTAGATCGGGTAACATTTGAATTACCAATTTTCTTTCTTCTTGTGGATTTCTATGTGTGATCTCACAAGGCATCAAGCCTAACACTTGTTCTTGGTTTATGTTGATCCAAACTCTCTCAGTGATTTGATGTTAATCCTTATACTTAGTGAAAATTACTTACGACTGTTTTAGTTTATTTGTTTTAGTAAGCGATCAGCAACTGAGTTGTTCTGTGATCGTTGAATACACATTGTAGCAGATAGCCTAAGTGATACCCGAAGACAGACTCACACTGAAAGAAACCTTCAGCGAATGTCGAAGATATAGCTGAAGTTAGAGACAATCTACTCATGATCTGAAGCGGCATTCAGTGATACCATGACTCTTCTAAAAGACGTGACAATCTAACTAAGGTTTAGTGATAGCTGAAAAGCTTCTTAGCAATTCAAGCCATCACTGATCAATAAGTCTTGCTCAACAAGATTTGATTTTGTATTATCCTCTTACATAAAAGGACGAAGGTACAATAGTACGAACGCTTTCTTGTATACAATCGTGCTTACCAACAATCAACCCCTTCTTACACATGTGGCTCAAAGCATGCTCAAGAAAACGAACAAGGACATGAATCCACTGATCTTTTGACTCGTGGATTGTACCCTCTGACTTGCATTAAATGCATCTGGTATAAATAGCATGAAAACCCTTCTTCTTTGTTAAGCCTTCTTCAATCCTTCATTTTGCTTCTAACTCTTTTCTCTCTTGTTCATATCTTTTCTTGTGCAAGAAACTTTGTGATCCTCATAGATTGTTTTAGAATAGGTTTACCTTTTCTATTTCTGCAAACAATCTGTAAATTTTGTTTTGATTTATCAATAATCAATAAAATAATTTAAAAAGTAATATTTGTGTTTATATTCAACCCCTTTTCTACAAATTGTGATCTCTTGTAGACCCCTTAGGGACCACAAGAACATTGCATACTCGATTATCCATGGGAAGAGATCGTCAAGGAGCTATCTACAACTATCTCATCTGTTGTAGCTAACATCTCCACCATCTCTACCAACACTTATTCTTTGAAGACCTCCATCAACGCTCTAGAGGATGGTCTTCAGACCAAAGCTAACATTGAGGCCATACCCTCCATTCAATCTGAGGTCTCGCAAATCAAGTTGGATCAGCCCACCAACACCATTCAAGACCTTCAAAGATCGGTCTTAGCGATCTCTGAAGCGGGGTTAATTCAAAGATGATCCAACACGAGGCTAAGCTGAAGAACATCTTGGCCATCCTGCAGCAACCAACTCCCACTCTAACCCCGTCTTTCACCGCTGATGATTGATTTTCTTTAAATATGGTTATAGAGCTTTGGGAGGCCGATGACTGATGCCTTTGCCAACGTTGAAGTTGATGTTTTTGCACCAAAATCAAAGGCTCCTCCATCAACGCTCTAGAGGATGATCTTGATACCAAAGCTAACATTGAGGCCATACCCTCCATTCAATATGAGGTCTCACGGATCAAGTGGGATCAACCCACCAACACCATCCATTTTTGCACTGATTCTGTGCAGACCTCCATCAACGCTCTAGAGGATGGTCTTGAGACCAAATCTAACATTGAGGCCATACCCTCCATTCAATCTGAGGTTTCACAGATCAGTTGGATCAGCCCACCAACACCATCCAAGACCTTCAAAGATCGGTCTCAGTGATCTCTGAAGCGGGGTTAATTCAAAGATGATCCAACACAAGGCTAAGCTGAAGAACATCTTGGCCATCCTGCAACAACCAACTCCCACTCTAACCCCGTATTTCACCGCTGATGATTGATTTTTCTTTAAATATGGTTGTAGAGCTTGGGAGGCTGATGATTGATGCCTTTGCCAACGTTGAAGTTGATGTTTTCGCACCGAAATCAAAGGCTCCTCCCTCCATGAATGATGATGAAAAAGAGGGGGAGATGAATCTGGAGGAGAACACAACTGCTAATGATAGGTTAGAAGTGTCTGAAGGGATAGTTGTATCCCAGGGAAGAACCATAAACTCCAGCTACAAGATCAACCTGAAGATGATGATGATGAAGACAATGTTGATTTCGTCCCCCTATCTCTCGTCTCAGCTGCTTCATGGACTAAACCAATTCTCAACAAAGCTGATGATGAAGAAGAAGAAGAATAAACCAAAAGTCCTAAAATGCCTAATGATGAAAATGGCCAATGATGATGATGATGATGATGACGATGATGGTTTCGTATTCCAGCGCATCACTCTTCGTCTATCCAAAGGAGTCATCATCAGGGAACCATATGCATAAGGGGAGAGGCCCTCAAAATACCAGTCCTATTCAGGGAAAGGAAAAGGACCAGTTAATAAAGGTAATCTTTAGATTGTGCACCTATCTGAGTGGGAGCTATTTCATTAAGAGGTAAAACTCTATACACTCCTTCCTTCTCTGTTGTTGAACCCATATCCACGTCTTTCCTTCATTTAACATACAATGTTCCATACATTTTGGACTTATCACTCTCTCCTGCAAACTCTTCAATCTCATCCTCTCCCATGCTTGAGTCCCCGCCAAGGCACATTTCTCAAGCTGAATACATCATCCCAGCTTATCAGCTGGATTTGGATGCTGAAGACTTTGATACTGACCTCAGGCCTCACAAATCTTCACAGTTTTCCTTTACCTCTAAAATAGAGGAATAAAAAAGGATGGCTGAATTAATGGCCCATCTTGATCGGTCCAGAGTAAAAATTCCTCTTTGTATCCCTATTGATGATGGGCTTAGGTTTCTATTTTAATCTAAGAAAGGAAGAATCCATGAAAGTTGAGTGAGAACTGAAAGAAAGAAAGAAACGAATGAACGACAGTGACAAACCGACATACTCACTCGGTATTGAAGCTCACGTTGAAGGATGATTCATGAAGAAAAAACATATTTAGTCTTAATCCCTCATCTTGAAAGAAGCCGAAAAGGAAAAAGAACTTACAACATCTCAGGAAAAGGTATAGCTGAATTGGTGCAAAGATGGGGCTAAATCAAGAATGATGAAGACCAAATTAATAAATGTCATGAACTCTGGAAGACCCAAAGACGGAGGCATTCTAGTGTCTATGGTCATCTTCAGGGATGATTAGACCACTCACTGAAATCTCATCATTTTTGAAGATGTACGGATTCACCGAATGGTCGGAAATTCGACAAGTCATTCAAAAATCCAAGTCTAAATACAAGGAAGTGGCCGAGCATGTACTAAACGAGCTCCTTGAATGAATATCAAAAATCGTTGAAGTACCTCCTCCAGCACTGAAACTTTCTCGTCGAAGAAAATCCATTCACGCCTCTGAAGAAGAACCGCCTCACAAGAACGAGATCGACATCACATTTTCCAAAGGTGATGTCCTCAGCCCAGTACCTAAGTACTTGTTGATCCAAATTCTCTCAATGATTTTATGGTGATCATTATACTTAGTAAAAATTACTTAAGACTGTTTTAGTTTATTTGTTTCAGTTTCAGCGATCAGTAGTTAGTTTGTTCAGTGATCGCTAAAGACGCATTGTAACAGATAGCCTAAAGTGATACCCGAAGACATACTCACACTAAAAGAAACCTTCAGAAAATGTCGAAGATATAGTTGAAGATAGAGACGGTCTACTCATGATCTGAAGTGGCATTCAGTGAAACCATGACTTGTCTGCAAGGCGTGACAATCTAACCAAGACTCAGCGATAGCTAAAAACCTTATCAGCAATTCAAGCCATCACTGATCAATGAGTCTTGTTCAACAAGATTTGATTTTGTCTTATCGTCTTGCAAAAGGACGAAGGTAGAATAATACAATTTTTTTCTTGTCTACAATCGTCCTTACCAACTATCTACCCCTTCTTACAGTTGTGGCATAAAGCATGCTCAAGAAAAGGACAAGGATATGCATCCACTAATCTTTTGACACATGGATTGTACCATCTGGCTTGCATTAAATGCATCGGGTATAAAAAGCAGAGAAGCCCCCTATTCTTTCCTAAGCCTTCTTCATGCCTTCATTCTTCTCTAGCTCTTTTCTCTCTTGTTTTTATCTTTTCTTATATAAGAAACTTAGTGTTCTCATAGATTGTTTTAGAATAGGTTTACCTTTTCTATTTTTGCAAACAATCTGTAAATTCTATTTTGATTTATCAATAATCAATAAAAAAAATTAAAAAGTAAAATTTGTGTGTTTGTATTCAACCCCCCCTTCTACAAACTGTGATCTCTTGTAGACCCCTTTGGGACCAACAATTTATGTGGTTTTCAGGTCCCACTAGTGGTGGATCCAAGACAACCGGAGGGCTTTCGTTGGTACTATTAGAAGCATCAGGAATAGACATATTGGGAAGCAACTAGTGAAGTTGGAATTTTGGGGACATAATAACACACAACTTTAATCAAGTTTTAAGCAATTAGATTATTAGGTTGTTATTTATGGTTGTGCTTAAATAGAAAACTTGCCCTTCTCGGGTTGAAGTTGTTTATTTATATGAATGTTTTTAGTTGTTCAAAAAAGTGTTTTCTCGTCTTAAATTTTAGGGTGTTACAAATTCCTTCGACTAATTCTAACGTTAGTTTATCTCGGATCATTACTAACGTATATTTTTCCTTGACAATCGTTATATTTGTTATTTAATGCAGGTCATGATATGTTACTATTAGAAGAATTGGCCCATCAATGCACCAAGGATAACTGACGACCAGATCAATGACAGGACCATTACATCTTTAAAAAATATTCAAGCACACCCGTCATCAATCGTTACTTGACATTATAAAAGCATCAAGAGATTTAAAACAAGAGATAGATCGTTGACTACAAACAGATACAATCTTATTGCATCCAATTACTCTTAAATATACTCGAATCACGAACAATCATCCTCAAAGAAGTTTTCGAAGACTTTACTATTGTTTTCTTAGTTTTAAACATGACACATCATGTTTATTGTTAGTTATGAATTGCATTCAAGATTAAATGGAGGGTCTAATTTGTAATAGTTTGTAAGTGTAAGGGTTTTGTTGTAAAGTCAACTTTAGTTGACTTAGTATAAATACCTTTGTTTCCTTGTAAACATTAATTCACGCGTACAGAAAGAAAAACACACACAGAACACAGAGATCTCACATAGAGACAATCAAGTGAGATATGTGGCACCATAGACTTGTGACTAATAGGATTGATGTAATCGTTGATTAAATAAATACAGATTGTTTCTTACTTGATTGTGTGTTAATTAGATAGCTAGATACTGGGATCACATTTGGTATCAGAGCTTAATCTGACATTTTGAAATTTTTGAGAGTTCGTATACTGAGTTTGAGTTCTTGATTGGATTTCTGGGATTAAATGTGTTTTTGATCGAATTTTTGTGAGCAATAGGATCGATTGATGATATAGACTGGTTTTATTTGATTGAATTGCACTGAAAAACAATTTTTGATCACTGAATTTTGGATTTTTGAAATATTTGTTTCGTACGAGTCTTGATCACTGTTTAATCAAAGATTATAAATTTGTGTGAAGTTTTTGTGAAATTGATGGATTTGGATTGATTGTTATACTAACGTGATCATTTCTGTGAGATTACAGCTTATGGATTGAAGAATTTAGTGAAAATTTGGACTAGAAATTGAGTTTTAGGACCGTATCTTCAAGAACTCGCAAGATCTCCACTTTTCGTATGAAGAACTCGCAGACTTAGATTTCTCAGAAAGAATTCGCATAATTCTTATCAAATTCATTTTAAGTGTAGAATTCGCATAACTATTATCAGTGGTGTACGAAAAGAGAGAATTTGCATAAATCCTTAATTGAGATTTCATATAAGTGTAGAATTCGTATACTTCATTATACGAAAAGCAAGAATTCGCATATGTCTCTGGTGCGAAAAGTAGGGTTTTAAAATTTCAAGGAAAGAATTCGTACGTGCTTTCATGCGAATTGCACAGAACTCACACATGTCTGTGATGCGAATTGTGTAGAATTCTCACATCAGTGTGGTACGAATTGTAAGATTTCGCATAGTTTTCAAATATTTTTCACTAAGTTCAGATTTCGCATGGATGCGAAAAGTTTTTGAAAGTTGAAATTTGTTTAAGTAAATAATTTGCATCATTCTCTAATACGAATTCTGTGTGCAAAAAGTTTGATTCTAAATTTTTGAAGGATGGAATTCGCATAAGAGAGTCATACGAATTGTAAGGAATTCTCCTAAAGCTATATACGAATTCTAAGAATTCGCATAAAGGCTCATGTGAATTGTGTTTGTTTGAGTGTCTCTTGCATGCGAATTGTGGACTTGTGCGAATTTTAGTTTGCTTTTTACGAATTCTGAGTGTTATACGGATTTTGTCATCTTTTTCATGCGAATTGCTCTTTAATTAGTGCATACGAATTCTATACTTGGAAGTTTTTGGAAATTTCATTTTTCTGAAATTTTTTAAGTCTTGCATCTATTATCTCAATTTGTCGGACTAATGCTCATTTCTAGCTTATATTTTTTACAGTTTTCAAGATGCCTTACATTGACGAAAAGGGAAATACAGTTCTAACCAAGAGAGATTGTGCTTTAGCTTATATGCCAGATATTCCAGCACTCGAAGCTGAGAACAAGAATTTGAAAATTCAGAATTCATCTCTTCGTACTCAGATTAATAAGTTGAAAGAAAATTCTAGTTTTTCAGAGAAAAATTTTGTTTGCTCAGAATGCATTACTAATTCCAAGATCAACTTTGCAGGAATAATTGAGTCTAAAAAGAAAGAGATCTCAAATCTTCAAGCCATGCTGAAAAAGTCTGAAGGTCTTAATGCAAACTCTACATGGTCAAAGAAAGATTTGATGCAAAGAGAAATTGAAGATCTCAGAAGAAGAGCAAATATTGCCAGTGAAACTTGTGAAGGGCTGAGAAAGACAAATTCACAAATCTTTGCTGAAAGAGATAACTTGAGAGATAAGGTGTTCAGTCTTGAGGTTGAAATCAACATGATGAAAGAAAAGGACAACTCAAGAGATAAAGAGGATATAAAGAAGATTGAAAGAAAAAGAAAGGATTTGGAAAGAGATAATGATGAGCTTCAAAAGAATATTGCTGATTTGAAAGAGCAAATTTCTCACAATATAAAGAAAGGAAAAGTTCAATTTGAGAAAGACAAAAAAGCATTTGCTCAAAAGTTTTCAGAGTTTTCAAGAAAAGCTTTTGAAGAAAAGAAAGTTGTGGAACTTAAATGCTTGAAGCTTTCTCAACAAGTGTCAGATTTCGAGAAAGTTATCATCATAGAGAGAGATAAGTTTGAAAAAGAAAAGAAGAAAACTGAACAGAAGAATGTTGGTATATTTAAAGAAATATTTGGTCAAAGAAATTCTGTTGAGATAGACTTTGAAGAAGAAAGAAAGGTGTTTGAAACTGAGATAGAGAAGTTGAACAAGAAACTGTCTGAACTATCATCAATTGTTCTAAAGGAGAAGAAGACGAAGTCTGAATTGCAAAAGAAGTTTGATCTGATTTCAATGGAAAGAAACAGTTTGTCTTCAAAGATAAAAGAACTGGAATAGATCATGTTCAAGGTGAAGTTGACTGAGCCAAAGACGCTAGAATCAATTGTTCAATCACCAAGAGATGATCAAGTTGATTCAGAATGCTCA
Organism: Arctium minus; assembly: GCA_954870635.1. Classification (NCBI taxonomy): domain Eukaryota; kingdom Viridiplantae; phylum Streptophyta; class Magnoliopsida; order Asterales; family Asteraceae; genus Arctium; species Arctium minus. The sequence goes on from OX941082.1 coordinate 101,614,752, forward strand.
TTCAAAACAGCTTCGAGTTCACGTTTTACAAATGCTTCTAATAATCGTTTATTTGATTTAGATGATAGTCATACTTCTAAATCTAAAGATCATATTCGTCCTTCTAACCTTTTATATGACAAATCTATTGATGGTTCAGGTAATATCAAGAAGAACACGTCTCAGTAGAAAATGCTTTGGAGAAGGAAAGATGAGAAAGACAAAGAAAAATGGATTTGAAGAGTGAAAGGATCTATAGATGAGAAGAAGGAACCTAAATCATTTGTGCATACATCAAATGCTAAAAGGAACAATGCTCCTAAAGGTAAAACTTTTGGCAAGCCTGATCTTGTTTATACAATTAATCAATTGATCAGGTTAGCACAAAAGAAAATTAATTGTTCTTACTGTGGTGCAAATGATTTTGTAAGTAAAAATTATGTGGATAATTGGTATGGTTCTTACAACATTTCTCCTAATAGAACTACAACTAACAAATCAGGACCCAAATACCAGTGGGTACCAAAAGCTAAATTTGTGATGCAGGCACCTAAAGACTAAGGGGAGAAAAAACAATGGTTTCTGATTACAATAGATCAGGACCCGATCTTCAATACTAAAGGACAAAGACTTCTGATTATGTACAGATCAGGACTCGATCTTCAAAGATCAAATGATGACTTCTAAACACATCAGTTTAGGACCCGTTCTTCAATGATAAAGATGAAGAGTTTGACTTCTGAATTCACTTCAATCCTAGTAATTCAGAACTCGGTTTAATGATTAAGGATTATGCATATGTTAAGGGGAAGCTTATATGTTTTATCTTTTTACTGATATATTTTCAAATTTTTTCAGGGGGAGACTAAATGATAAATTCATTGTTACATTTTAGAAGAAATTACTATTCTCACCGGAGAATATATAACGATGGCTTCTGAATAATTCAGTTCAGAACCTGTACTCAAAAGTTTTTCTTCTGAAAGATGCTTACTAGATAATATATTTTCAAGAAGTTTTATTTTGAGGGGGAGTTAATGAAAATTTCAATGTCATGTCTTTTAGGGGGAGAAGATAAATGTTACTTATACTAACTATCATATTTTTCTGATAACTTGATTTTTTACAAATATTGTGGGGGAGAATATCTGAAGCTTTGTCAAGGAAGCTTAAATGATAATATTCATTTTAAGGGGAGTTAAGATTCCTACATTACAGGTCTATATTTCTGAATCTTAAACTCTATCACTTGTTGAAAGAATAACAACTTTCACTTGTGAAAAATGATTTTCTTAAATGTTCAAACCACTTCCTATTCTTAAAATGTTTTCATGAATTGAGAAGTGTGATTTTTAAATGTTTTGGATACCTTGATGATTAACTGCCCGTGTGTTTCCAAAATATTAATACTTGTGTATTATCTTGTCTATATACTGTCAAGTATTCTTACACACATTGGTTCAGTACATTCTAATTAATTTTGTTATTACCACGTCTCAAAAGATAAATCTTTCGATGGTAATACTCCCGTTTTCTAGTCAAATTTGTTTGAGATAAGACGTCATTTCTAAATGCATGTGCTTTCATTGTTAAAATGTTTATATCTCGTTCATATAAACATCTTACGTCTTTGACACCTCAAATTATTATTCTTTATGAATATTTGATCTGATTAAATCATTGTCAGATTCTCAAAACAGTGAAATTGAATGATCTTAAATATTCAAAGTTTTGAGAGATCTTAAATGTTCAAATTGCTCAAATTTCATTCTTATCCTTACTGAGCATACATACATTGACATTGATATATTGTGCTTAAATGTCAAGAAGATCATAGAGCAACATATTCTTTTTAGGATAAATACATGGGATTTAGTGTGAGTGCTTAAAAGAATTTCATGGATTCACGTTAACCAGTGTTTCCTACCCCGGAAGTAATCCTAAGAGTGATTGAGGGGAGAGGGGTCAAAAGAATTGAGAGTGGGTGTGTGCTGAGGTAAAATGAAAAAGAGAGATTGGTTAGAAGCGAGCTCAAATGTTTAAAAGAAAGAGGGTGAGAGATTAGATTAAAAGAATATCAAACTCTGCACCAAACTTTTTCTGAGTCGGGCAGCCACATAATCTGTTGGTTCACATTTCTTCGTGACCTTCATTGAAATAGGCAACTAGCCCATGCCAACTCTTGCATTAAAACCCCACCTGCTACTCATTCTTTTCTCAACAAAAGAATGTTCAAATTTCAAAGGGGAAGCAGCACATAATCTATTTGATCTTCATTTGGAAGACTCGAATATTGAAAAAGAAGGAAAGTTGCCCCACCTTCGACCCTTTCTCATGGACATTGAGTCTATGTATAACTATTGTTGTCTCAATGGTTTACATAATTTTAAGCCTTATAAAAATCAATCATTGTGCTAATTATTTCATACACAAGAACGTATACACAGAAAATTTGTTTTTCTATCAGAACGTTCATAGATTAACCTTGTGTTTTTCGATGATTGAATGGAAGTCCTGGGGAGTGAACATCACCCAAGCTCCTTATAAAGTACATCCGTTGTACTAAGTATGTAATATCCCGTAATTATTAAGTAAACTTTTTATTTTGTTCAAGTTTGGAAATCTAATGAATTTAGAGGGGTTAGATGTGTCATGGGCCAAAAATAAATAAATAAATATATTTGAATATATACTCATCTCCTAGGGTTTGACGGCGGTTTTGATAGGCTTACCAAAAAGAAAAAAAAAGAAAAAGAAAATTGGTTTCCTATCCTTCTGATATTGCCGATGGAAGGATAAAGAAGAGTTAGGTTGTATTATTTGAAGTTCCAAGCAACAATTTTTAGATTTCAAGTTGGACTCATGTTGAATGTTTTGATGGTGATTTAAAGGATTTTATATCCTTTGAAGACATACAAGGGATATTTCATTGGTTAAGGTACGGATTCCTTATCCTTCCCTCATTAATTTGTGTTTATTTGAATCGTTATATATATATATGTGTGTACGGATTCCTTATTCTTCCCTCATTAATTTTTGTTTATTTGAATCGTTTTTATATGTGTACGGATTCTTCATGTTCCCCACTTTTGTGTTCATTCGATCCGTTGTTTATATGTTAATTCCGTTTATGCTTATTTGATTCGTTACGTACATGTATGATTTCTTTGCTTTTTGTTTCGACTCTTTTCGTTCGATTTGGTCACTGTATTATTTCTTCCATCAAGTCAGTTTCCTTCCCGTCCTATTAGTTGATTGTTTAGTTTCCTATTGGTTTTGCATAAGATAAATCGTGGTTTGAATATGTTAAAAACGTCAAACTCAATTTATAAATCTGCTGAATTCCCTTTTTGAAATTTCGTGTTATTTGTAAAAATCATAATAAATCGCTCGTTTATCGGATTAAGGAATACGATATATTTTTGAAAAGCTGGAGGTGTCGTCTACGATTTACTGTCACACGAGCAAACTGTAATTTTTACTCTAAGGTGTCTAAAATCTGGGTTTTTCAAAACTGGTCTCGTTTTAGGCCAAAACAGCGCGACGGTTTTCAAAAATAAGCACCATCAAAAAAATAATTATTGTCTCAAACGATACACTTTCTTTCTTCCAATACTTACATGAAAACATTAATAAAACCTAAACTTCTAACCAACAAACCTCTTATATAGGATGAAGCTCTGAATTTCTTAAACTCTTTAGATTCCCTTCGAATACCTGCCGCGAACAAAGAAATGCGACTAAGCCAAACGCTCAGTGCACAGATACAATAGATAACAAGCGAATAACCGAACTCAATACCGAATACAATAAAAATCGAATTTTGGACAAGAGCCTTGAATTTTTGAGTGTTTACGAAAGCTAAATTGAGTATAATCATTCCATATCTAACTTCAACTACAGACTTTATTACCCCAAAACAAAGAAAACGAAACCAAAAGAAATTAGACCAAAAGACTCAAATTTAATTGTTTAATCAAAAGTCATAACAAAATGAATAAATCCAAATTCATATATCGAGACAGTAATTTTGTCAAAGTTCAAGACTGTCAAATCAAAACAAATATTGTCAACTAAATACCAAACTAATCTGAGAAGCTTAAATCAAAATCATATCATAAGATTGCATAACGAGCTCGAACAAATAATCGCATACACTTGAGTTTCATGTCACACATAAACAGATACAACAAGTGTCAGACATAAGCCACATAGGCACGTACGTCGGACATTCTCATCCAACTGTACTAAATAATGTGAGATGCGGTGTTGGGCACTACACCGTCATCCACCCTACAAATTAGGGCCGACCCATACGCCTCCCATCACACCACGCCAGCTCTCATCAGAGCACACACAAAATCAAAAGGAGACGCTGTGGACTGATCACACCGCCACGGGTGGTGTCACGCCATCGGTGCCACAATGACGTGCCTATGGTACCCCCATAGGTGGTTAGTAGCTCGGTACACCTTAACGTATAAACTTCAAAATTATGTCACAACACATGTGATCACACTAAATGAATATCAAATCATACTAATTACAAAACGAATAAAAAGGGTATTTAAACGTACAAAAATATTGATCGCTCCACTTAAAAGCTTTATTTTTCAAACACTTTAACACTAAAAGACTTACAAATAGAAACGAAATTTAAAAGGAACGAGTTTAGTAAACAAAGACGTAACTTCATTATGAACCTTTACAAAAGAGTTGAAACCAAAAACGTACGGCGAATCAAATCCGAACATAGACTAGGAATTTCATACACACAACGTTTCGAAATTGTGTCGTACTAATTTTAACACTTTACACGTTCACAAATCCAACATTTTATCCTAATTACATTAAGCTTTACGAAACAATATCTAAACAGAAGTTTCAAATAAACGTCTTAGGATTCTAACGAATCAAGAATGGACTGAATCAGATTTAAAATGGATTTTACACGAATTTTTGAAAACCGTAGCGCTGTTCTGGCCTAAAACGATACCAGTTTTGAAAAACCCAGATTTTAGACACCTTAGAGTAAAAATTACAGTTTGCTCGTGTGACAGTAAATCGTAGACGACACCTCCAGCTTTTCAAAAATATATCGTATGACTTAATACGATAAACGAGCGATTTATTATGATTTTTACAAATAACACGAAATTTCAAAAAGGGAATTCAGCAGATTTATAAATTGAGTTTGACGTTTTTAACATATTCAAACCACGATTTATCTTATGCAAAACCAATAGGAAACTAAACGATCAACTAATAGGACGGGAAAGAAACAAACTTGATGGAAGAAATAATACAGTTACCAAATCGAACGAAAAGAGTCGAAACAAAAAACAAAGAAATCATACATATACGTAACGAATCAAATAAGCATAAACGGAATTAACATATAAACAACGGATCGAATGAACACAAAAGTGGGGAACATGAAGAATCCGTACACATATAAAAACGATTCAAATAAACACAAATTAATGAGGGAAGAATAAGGAATCTGTACACATATATATAACGATTCAAATAAACACAAATTAATGAGGGAAGGATAAGGAATCCGTACCTTAACCAATGAAATATCCCTTGTATGTCTTCAAAGGATATAAAATCCTTTAAATCACCATCAAAACATTCAACATGAGTCCAACTTGAAATCTAAAAATTGTTGCTTGGAACTTCAAATAATACAACCTAACTCTTCTTTATCCTTCCATCGGCAATATCAGAAGGATAGGAAACCAATTTTATTTTTATTTTTTTTTTCTTTTTGGTAAGCCTATCAAAACCGCCGTCAAACCCTAGGAGATGAGTATATATTCAAATATATTTATTTATTTATTTTTGGCCCATGACACATCTAACCCCTCTAAATTCATTAGATTTCCAAACTTGAACAAAATAAAAAGTTTACTTAATAATTACGGGATATTACAAAGTAACTTCGTGTTACTTACATGGATTCTAACTGTTTCATTCATTGATTCAGGGTTACCATTCATAATTTGTCTGAATTTGAAAAGATTCAGATAAATACATCTTATGAATTGACGGAAACTTATCAGATCAGTTGGGGGAGATAGTTCACTTTTAGCAAAAAGGGGAGATTATTATTCATGGAGATTGTGTTTATCTGATTATTTGGGGGAGATTATTTAAAGACAGTGTTGACCTTGAAATTTTTTGATGATCCTGATTCTCATAATTCATCAAAAAGGGGGAGAGTTTAAAGATTTCAAAGTCAGATTAAAGTCGATATTATCAGAATTGGGGAGATTGTTCGAGATTTCAAAGTTTGAATTATTCAAAAGTGAAAGACAAGGGAGATGATTTAAAGAAGGGATTAAAGTCAAGAAATGTTGAGCTTATCTGGAACGGTATTTTTATTCAAAGGGGAAGATTAAAAGAAATCCAAAGAAGGAGATTAATCTGAAAGCGTTATTAATGTCAAAGATTGAAGAAAGTGTTAAAGTTCTACTCAAAGCTACTCAAAGTTAATCCAAAGAGGGAGATTTATTTCAAGTGCTATCAAAGACTGATCAAAGTGATAAAGATATGAAGACGTTAAAGTTGTGGAAGACTGATTGCTGAAGATTTTTCTGAAGAAAAGAAGACTTGAAGATTATTGTCAAAAAAAATTTAATCTTGAATCCAAAGGGGGAGATTGTTATATATGAATTGTATTCAAGATTAAATGGAGGGTCTAAAATGGAAAGTTTGTAAAGTGTGGGTGTTATTTTGTAATTGTTGTTTAGTTGTTGACTTTGCTAAAGGTCATGTTGACCATATATATAGCAAGTCTTAGTGTAGTTTGTCAGAGAGAACACACGCGCACATTTGGTAAGAGCTTTCACGTTGAAAACACACACGCACACAGTGCTTTAGTGTTGTAATCAAGAAATAGGGATATGAATTTCTGTAAGTTGTTTGATTAATAAAAATTATTGTTTTGATAATCTGTGAATCATTAGATTGCTAGAAACTGGGATCACAATTGGTATCCATGACCTATTCTTGTAATCATTGTTATTAAGGACGACTTCCCTGTTTGACTTCTATAGCGCACCAACGATCTTTCATGTCGTCCACGGTTTTTACCCTCGATGGCGTTTTTCGCGTCACTAAATCTCTTGTCCCATTTACATGTTTTGTGTTGTTTCTCTTATTTAATTTGAACGATTACTCTTTAGTTGAGCAACCTCGCAATCCACGCCTTAAATTATACTTGTGTAATTTTTGGCATAAATAATGATTAAATTGTACATTATTGGAAAACTATATGTTTGATTATAGTTGTTCATTTTAAATTCATGACGTGTATTAGACTGTAATCCAATGGATCCATAGGCATATGAGTCGGTTTGTTGACTTTAGATAAGGGAATGGTCATTGCCCCCGAATTGTAGCCATAAATACATCGTCGGGGCATTGTGGTACGAACTCTAATGGGGACGAACATTGGCCATTGATATTAAGGTGTAGTTTCTAGTGAATGAGCATATCTTGGATCATCGAGGGTCTTAAGCCATATACCATGCATGATTGGATTGTTTGACCATTGATCCGTAGTGGGGCTCACTAACATAGATATGTGGCTTACTTATGTGTTTTGTCACTATCAATGTAAGATCGGGTCTCCCTTGTTATCGTAAGTTGTGTTTTAACTTTAGAAGTCTTGAAAATGGAATATTTGGATTGGTGGTTTATGATAAGTTCATATTTCAGGTGTAATGCTTAACCTTGTTTATAAACTAGGCGTTAAGCGTAATTTTTTTTAAATGACGTGTATATTAGATTACATAGGCAGTGGGACTAAGGATCTTTGAGCTGAGTGATGTTGGTGCCGATAGCGGTGCAAGTCGGGTAGCAATTCTTAGAGCGCCTTTCAAGCTTGATATATGGAGAGTATTTTGATGGTTGTAGTGTGTAACACCCTCAAATTTGGAAAAAGCAACTAATTAAAAATTTCATCAAGTAAATGATAAATCTCCAAAATAAAATTCTATATTTAACCTCAACAAATATAAACTCCAGTCTTCTACATGGACTAGACCAGAGTCAGGTGTTACATAAACCCAAATACAAGTTGCTCTTCCCGAAACAAATGCAGAAGACTTCACTAAGATATCCACTTCTCGAGCACACAACTAGCACTCATCTCTGCACAGTGTCACTAGAACTATTCCCAACCGGAACATGTTACACATGCCGACAAATAAAAAGGTTAGACTAACGCCTAGTGAGTTCAAGAGTTTTCAACATGAATAAATATGTCGCAAAAGGAAAGAGTGCAACTTAAATCATAATCATTCAAGGCGTTTTACTTTAAATATGAAAACGACTCATTTCCAATAATACGCATGATTTAAAGATGGACGTCCAATACAAAACATACTTTAATGAAGTGATGCAACCCAAAACGTACTCAAAACGTGAATAGAAATCAAACTCCCAATTTATGAAAATACTGAGAAAACTTTATATCCCAAAACACCCGAAACACGGGTGGGGCATAATACTCAACCCATAAACCATGGATAAAAATCCATATATACAAAACGTCACTGAAAACATGGATACTAAAACTCAATACCCAAAACAACAACTTTCGGTGATGGGGGAGACCCGAATTCCATCGAATGTGGCGGGCACACAAAATTAAGCCACTTATCGAGCAACCACCGCAAGATACTCAAATGACCCTAGTGTCTACTCGACCTCTAGATGAGTGTCACCACAAAATCCACAAGTCCTCGTATACGGCTCTGCAGAGCACCACCGCAAGCTCATATAAAAACATGACTTAGGGACCACTCACTAGACTTCAAACGAGGATACTAAAAATTCCACGATGAATAAACAGACTGGATTACACGGGCATCGAGTTCAACCGCCAACGATATATACCTCGAGCCCTTCGCTAAAGGTTACACGGTCATCGAGTTCAACCACCCACGATCTATACCTCGAGTCCCCGCTAACCATAAATATTTCCGGTTCCAAACAGGGATAAAGTTCCCAACTATACCAACTGAATGAATCATATGCCTATGGATCCAATGCATTAGAGTCTAAAACGTTACATGACTCCAACGAATAAACTAACACATTCAAAATATGTAACTCTTAAAATAAGATGCAACTAAGTACACCATTCGTTAAAGAATCCTTATCGAGCTACTAAAACTGAATAAATACTCCAAAGACTCATCTGAGTATAAATCAATCCCCAAAAGGCATAATAAACATTTAGCTAAAATACGTGAGCCAATATGGTTACATAAACCAAATTACATCTTTTCCCAAAATCTTCGTCTCTCAATTCACAATTGACCATCGGCCCAAAACCAAAAAGGGTTTACAATTTCTAAAATGTTCATAAGACTGGGATTGACTAAAATCAAATGACTCACACGTCTGTATTTTCAAACGTCCGATTTTATAAACGATGCATATTTCCAACAAACACTAAAATGCATTTTTGACCAAATAATCTCCATTTACGCAATGAATCATCAAACACTTTCATTTATGACTTATTTATCAAAATACCCAAAAATCCCAAATGTGGGTGTTTTACAAAGTTTATAAAGCTAAACACTTCAAATAATCAAAACTACGCATAACTCAACAGTTGATAATTTCATGTAAAACACATAAATACTTCAAAATGGACATTTTGGCATGTACAACGATTTTCACAAATCAACTTGAACTCACCTTGCTAGATTTAGGCTAAATCAAGATTTTACCCTAAATTGAGCTTCCTTGAAAAAACTTGGATCCACAAGCAAGGCCTTCCAAAAACCTAGATCCACAAGTTTCCAAACATAAACTTTCACATCCAACCATTTAAAATAATTCCCCAAACATTATACATGAAGATCTCCACTTCTACCAAAACCCTAGTTTCCATAGATGAAGAAAAGAGGAGATTACCTTTGCCACCATTTGAATCCATCCACAATACTCTTCTATGTCCCCAAAATGAGCCACAAACTCCCAATCTTCAAAGTCATGAAAATGGTTGGATGAAAACCTAAGAAAACTTGGTGATGATGAAGAAGATGAAGATACCCTAGCCCTAGCTTCCAAACCTTGCTAGATGATGAAGAAACACTTGGATTTTAGGAGAAAACCCCCCAAAAATGAGCTAGGGTTAATATGATAAGGTGGAGGTCGGTTTGGGAGAGAAAATGGGAAGAGTTTTGAGGTTTTAATGAGAAATGGGGTGGGACGGCGATTTCTTTCTTTTATAAACACACAGTGGTCGCACCCGAGCCTTTGCGCAGATCAACCCGTGCGGATCTCTAGCGTTGCGAAGGAACAAAACCTCGCATGGATTACAGCACGACTTGGTTTGTGCGATCAGGCGCGCGTAACACTGCCGACAATTTTTCATCTTCTTTTTGGCCAAAGATTTTGGGGTGTTACAATCCTCCCAACCTTAAAAGAGATTTCGTCCTCAAAATCTGGCACCGACCAAACACCCAATGTCACATTTAGCGAGATCCATTGGTTCCCTATCCAAAAGGGATGCCTCAACAATACCTTGCCTCATATACGAAACTGATTACATACCATTTAAGATTGTCGTTGTATTTCTCATAACGAGCCGCCACAAACTCAATTCCAAGGTTCGTCGTATCACACAGATGATGGGTTGAACATTGAGTCCTTATTAAATCATTTTCCTATCATTAAAATCTCGGTTGTCTCCCAACCTTAGGTCGCACATATTACCGCAAGAGTAGCTTTCGACCTCAACTAATCTTTTCCACCAAGGTTATCCCAAGCGAATTTTACCTTCAAATACTTCCAAGCGACCCTCGTCGAGCCGTGCTACACAGTTTTTCTTGCCTTCAAAACTATAACAATCTTCGTAGCAATGAACCAAATATAGTTGCCTATACTCCTTTCAATTCCGAGTATCCATAATCAAGTTGACTTTACCCGAGAGATAAGTAATTCGTAAGGAGTTGCTGAGTCGATCACCCGCTGTTGTCATAATAACGATATTTCTAATTTCGAAAAATTAAGGTATCCTCAATGAGCAAATTCAACCTAAGGCCTACCTAGACAATCTCACCAAATTTCCCAATAATCCACACCATAAAAGATTCGTCGTCCCTTCCTTAACGAAATTTCTTAACAACTAGTTTGGTCCGATCCAACGCAACCTTAGATCCGTTCCTCAAGATGACATAGACACAACATTTGCAAGAATTCCCAAACTTCCATAGATCAAAGCATTGGTCTGATGTTTCATCCATAAACGTACCATTACACTTTACAGATAGTCGATTATCCCAAACTCCATGGTTACGCAACTCCCATAATGCATTCAAGCATCGATTGACGAATCAGTGAAAGCCTTGCCGATTACAGAAACACCAATGATCGATCCCTAATTACCGACATCTAATCTTCTTAAAGTTACCACTTGACCTGCAGACACACTAGGTTCAACGGAAGTGCACTGAGGCACACCAACGGTTATTATCCTCAAAATCGAATGTCGACACCTATCCTCGAAATGACTATACCGCAAACGTGGGTGCACCATCAAATAATTCATTCCAGATTTGCATTGTCGAAATAAAGTTGACACCCATCATGGCATTAAAATTCCAATCTTACATCTCTAACAAAACGACGATATTTTCTTCATTCCTGAAGACTCACCCAGATGACACACCTCCAACACATACATGATGTCGAACAATTGACCCATTAATTCATATCCAACCATACGCATGCGACCACCCAATGCTTTAACCCGAAGATTTACTGAACCAAAAGATTACCACTTAAATAACTTGGAGAGTTCATAAGTCTAATACCTCAAGTATTCATGCGTGAACCGGTTCATAAAACTGAAACCCAAATTCAAAACTGACCACAAGTCAGATCACCCAATGCTTCAATTCCCAAGGACGTCTCTAGTCTTTAATAACAAGTCTTTCCACAAAGGGGTTTAAAACTATGTGTCAGGATCAAAATTCAAAACAAGAATTTAAATAAACACTCAGAAACTTTGTTAAAGAAGTTGCAGAATAACACTTTAACAAGAAATTAATGAAACAGTGTATGAATTCAAATCACAAGTTGTATTGAATTAACTTGATGATTACAACCAAAGCCTCAATCTATTGAACAGGCTCAACAGACGTTCAAAACTTCTCTAATGAAAGGATCACTCAGAATCTTGAGGCTAATTCTCTCTAAAACAAAAGACGTATTTCTATCTAATAATCTAAGACTTCTAGACTATATATATTTAAAACAGATTACAAGATAATTATTAAAGTAACATTAATCTTCAGCATCCATTCCATAATTATCTTCAGCTCCTTGTCTTTAGCTTCAAGTAACAAACCATCCTTATCAACATCAGCAGCATTAATTCTTATAGAAGTATCTTCTTATCATTAGCAGTACTAACATGCTAGCAGTAGCTTCCAACTTGCAGTACTAACTCTTCAAGCAGTACTAATACTACTAGCAGTAGTAATTTCTTCAAGAAGCAGTACTAATGTCTTCAGAAGTAGTAATATTCAAATCTCAGCAGCACTATCCAGACTTAGCATATTTCAGACCCAACAATCTCCCCCTAACTTAACTTTTGAAATCAAGAAGTTAAATTCTTCAGAATAAGGTCTTCATGATGCTTTCAAAATTACTGCTCAATTTCCCAGATTAGGATCCAATCCTGCATATTGATTGATTGTTCTTCTAATAACAATTCTTTACATCTCTGAACCTTTAGTGCATACCAACTTAGCCTTCATCATCCCCTGCAACTTTTCTTTGATGTGATCATACACCTTTTCAACCAAATAGTACTCATGAAATCTGTTGTCAATAGTTATGACATATACTCTAGATTTTTCAACAAGCATCCAATGATCAATGCTGTTAAATCCTTCTCTGTGATGCAAGTCTTTGATAAGATATTCAACTTTTTCAGAGTCAAACATCATACACAAAAACTCCAGAGCCATCTTTGTTAAGCTCATCCTTGCTCCTTTCAACAAGTCACCATATGATTTCAATCCAACCCTGTACATGTCTTCTAAATCAGATCTGGTACAACTTCTGATGATCTTATCCCATGTTGAATATACCTCATACTTGCCATCCATTCTTTTGATCCTGTAGAATTTTGTGCCTTTATCCACCATAGTATCCCAATGAATGATTTCTGGAGCTTGCACTGAGATAGGCTCAATTTTCAATGGTTCAATCAGATTGACTTTGCTGTTCTGGAGGTTGTTGACTTGATTGCTCTTGACTCTGCTCTTAAGTTTCAACATACTCTGCTTGATTCTGCTGCTCTTGTGGTTTATGCTGCACTTGTGGATTCTACTCTTTGAGTAACTGGATTAGATCCTTCTCCATTTCTGATCCTTTTCCACCACTCAGCTTTAATTGCAGCATACCATTCAATCTGATCACATCATGCTTATACTGTTTTCCACCAGATAATACTCTATCTTTGCCTTTGACATAAACAAAGCATAAACTCCACATTGCTTTAGCAAACGCCATCTCAACACATTCTGCTTTTCAAGTTGTATTCTGTCAGGTTCAAACATAAGATATATCCAGTCCATGATCAGCCTTGTATCATCCTGAGCTCCTTGCTGAATCATGTCTTCATACAACTTCATCCCAACAGAATACATTTCTTCCAAGTCACTTCTTGAGCACTGTTGCATGAATTGATGAAAACTTGTATAGATATCAAATTTGTTATTTGCTCTTTTGATCCCGAGAAAGTGCTTGTCTTTCTCCACACATACATCCCAAAATATAATCTTTGGAAGCATGGAACTGACTGGAGTAGCAGGCACAGAAGGTGCATCTAGAGTTCTTGATGATTCAACTTCCATTCTTTCACTGCCCTGCTCTTTCTCACCTTCCTCAGTTATTGGCCTTTTTGCCTTTGTCTTTGTAGTAATTGACTTGATTCTCTTGACAGCTCCAATCTTCTGAGCTAGAGTCTCTTTCTTCTTAACTTCTTCCTTTTCTTTAGAGGGGGTGCCTTCTTCACTGTCAGGAAAAGGCTGTTGAATGTTTAGATCATGTCTTTCTTTCATCTTTCTTTCAAATTCAACTCTCTGATTTAGATATCCTCTATCTTGCTAAAAGACATTTTAGTAAACATCCCTTCAGGAACTCCAATAGATCCTTTCAGGAATTTTATCATCTTTCTTCTTTCCTGTGTAGCTAGAAAGGTCTTTGAAGGCTGTCTTTGTCTTGTTGATTTCTTTGAGGGTTGCCTTTGTCTAGTTGCTTTCATTGTAACCCTCTTTGCAGCAGTCTTCAAACTCTTCTGGTATTCTTCATTAAGCCTTGTTGCCAAATCCATTGCAAGCTTTCTGTCTTTGGCCTTTTGGATCTCATCCTCCTTTTCAAACTCCTTCTCAAACTGTGGATTTAACTCCTTTGCTACTTTCAAAGAAAGAGCTTCTGTAGTTAACTCTTCTTGCATTTTCTTGGCCAATTCTGCATCCAATTCCATTTGCTTCTGCTTTTTTAATGGTTTCACAGGCTCAACCATCTTTTCTTTCCCTTTCTTCTTAGCCTCTGTCACACTGATTTCTTTCTTTCTCTTCTCTGAGCCTCCTTCTTTAATCACCGCTCCCTTAGCCTTTTGAGTAGCCTTAGGAGTGTCATTCTTTGCCTTGACCAAAGTCTCTGCAATCTCAATTTCTTCCATAGACATTCTTGTTTCTGCTGCTGCTTTCTTTGTTTCTACTGTTTTAGCAGTTTCTACTTCTGGTTCAGTAGTTACTGCTGCTTCTTCAGTTTCTACTGCTGGCTGAGTTACTGCTTCTTTCACTACTGTTTCTACTGCTATCACACCTTGATCCTTCTTAGTCACCTCAGCATTCTTTTCAGCTTCACCACCCATCTCCCCCTCAAATTGAAATTCCATACCAACTGAACTTTCCTTCTCAACTTCAGCTTCTTGATTTTCCCCCTTTTTGGAAGCATCATGAGCACTTCCCCATTTCTTCAAGACAAATTGCTTTCTCTTCTTTTTGTGTACCAAATTAAGCACCATCTTCTTGAGTTTGTCTATCTGCCCCTGTTGAGAAATGATCACATTTTTCAATGCCTTTATCTCCAAACCCTGATTGAGTACATCCAAGTTCACATTGCCAATGGTCTCCATCAATTCGTCATAGTTATATCTGTCCTCACCTCCTTTAGGTGTGTTTACAACCCGTGAAGGATCATGGGATCTTTTAGTAGAGGACTTCTGCCTAGCAGAAGCACCTACTACCCCCTTGGTTTCTTGGCACCTGGGTCCCTTAGATGATTTCTCATCCAAAGTTTTCGTGGGGAAGGTCTTAGCCATGTTCACACTGTCCTGACCCACACCTTGTGCAGAGTCAGTAGAGTGAGCCTTGCTGCCCACATTCTCATCCTTCTCCTGAGAGAGCACCTTCTCGGGGTTGGGAGACACCCCTGTGGATTCCCTATGGATATTCTCTGATGGAGAATGCTCCATCAGAGGGCTTGTAGGCTTTTGGGGTGTAGATACATGAAGGAAAGGAACCTTCTGTACCTTTTTCTTTGTATATTTTTGAGTGATTGGGGGAATTGGCTTATCAACAAGGATCTGAGGAAGAATATTTGAAGTGAATGGTATGGGTAGGTCATCAGTGGGTTGGTCAGATATGGGATGTGACCCTGATGCCTCACCGTGAGGGTGGGGCACAACCATCATTGTAGAGAACGTTGGTGTCTCTTTTCCAGAAAAGTCCTTACTAGGCCTTCTCATATTGGAAAATACCTTTCCTTTGGGAGGTTTAGGTACATATACCTCTTTAAAAAAGGGTAAATCCGTCAATTCCATGTTTAGTACCTCTTGTACAAACCTTGGATACATAAAAAATGTTTTGGTTTTGGTTTTGGTATCCAAGTTTGACAGCAAATCATTTAAAATCATTTGGGAAAAATTGAACTTTCTGGAGGTAGCTAAGCAAACAAGAGCATAAGCTATTGTACTGCTAAACTCACTCCATCCAGTTGTCTTGCGAGATAGACAATGTTGAAGAGTATGAACAAAGAATCTCCACTGAGGTGAAATTTTGCTTTTATAAAACTTGTAAACCTCAGTAGGACCTTCATACCCCATTCTGCCAATTTCTTGAAATAGATCTTCCTTTGAGAGAGTAGAAATACCTGAGGCATCATGTTGATCCAAACTCTCTCAGTGATTTGATAACGACCCTCTTCTATACTTAGTGAAAATTACGTTTTAATATGTATTAGTGTTTCACCATCAGCGATCAAACTGAGTCTGTTCAGTTATCATTGATAAACTTTCTTATAAACATTTCTATGTATTAGTGTTTCACTATCAGCGATAAGACTGAGTTTGTTCAGTTATCACTGATAGTTTCTGATGTAAACAGTAAACGTAATCCCTGAAGACAAGCCTCGCGTCAACAGATGTTCATAGCTGAATCGAAGACGAAGTTGCTGAACAAAGACAAGTCTACTAGTGACCTGATGCGGATATCAGTGAAACAAAGACGAATCTACTTATACGCGAAGGAACATGAGGAAAAGCTTTAGCGATCGCTGAACTGTTGATATCTCTGAAGAAAGAGATACTCAGCGATCGAATGATCACTTAGCTTATGCCTCAAGTTTCCTTTTGTCTCACCTTGCACAACTTAGTACGATATGTCAGAACGGACATGTCTCTGCCACAATTCGTACAACATCTCTGTCAACTACACTGTTCATTGTTCGGCCGAAAGCATGTCTCCCAAAAGTCAGACTCCCAAAGCCAATCAGTGAACGCCACATGTAAAGTGCCCTGCCATGCATTTAATGCAGAGGGTATAAATAGCAAGATCACGCCTTCATCTGAAGTGTGCTTAATCCTTGAACCCTTAAATAGAAACCTTTGTTTTCTATATCTCTTAATCCCCCTTTCTCTGAATTTCTTGTGCAACCATCTTAGTGTTTCTTAAGTTTGTTTAGATTGAGTCTGTCTTAATCTTATTCTGCAACAAACTTGTAAATTGTATTTGATTTATCAATAAACAATTTATTAAACTTTAATTCTTGTGTTTGTATTCAACCCCCCCCCCCCCTTCTACAAACTTGTTAAGCACCTTCGGGACCAACAAGTGGTATCAGAGCAGTTTGTTTAATCTAATAAACAAGATCTTGCTTTATTCTCTTCTTTGCTATTCTAAATGGCACTTAACACAAACACAAACTACTATGATAATGGTTCCCTTTCTAAACCTCCTCGATTTAGCAGAGATAACTTTTCTCTACGGAAAAATCGAATGATGCTATTTCTTGAAGGTGCGGATCCTACTATACCTGAATATATAGAAAATGGACCCTATGAACCTGTTAGAATTATAGTTGCAGTTCCCGCTACTGCCACCACTGAAGCTGTCCCTGAACGCTATGTAGTTAAGGAAATAAGACGGTGGAGTGATGAAGATAAAAAGAAGGTAGGAATAGATGCAAGAGCAAAGACCATTATTTCAATGGCTCTGCCTGATGAAGTTTTCCATTCCATCATGCATCTGAAAACTTCTAAAGAAATGTGGGAAACCATATGTGTTCAATATGAGGGCACCACTGAAATCCAAGAAACTCGTAAGATTAACTTGGTAAGACAGTATGAAAGTTTCATCGCTGGTAAGAATGAATCTCTCTCTGACGTTCATCAGCGGTTTAACTGCTTAATCATTGACCTAAGAACTGTTGGCAGGACCTATTCTAATTCTGAGGTCCTAACAAAATTCTTAGAATGTCTTCCTGAAAGCTGGGACAGTTATTCAATATGTCTTAAGCTTACAAAAGACTTAAATTCTCTTTCTCTCAGCACTCTGTATGGAATATTGCTCAACTATGAGCAATCAAATCTCCTGAAGAAGAATCTTGTAAAAGATTCTAAAGACTACAAAAGCACTCCTGTTGCTTTAGTCTCTTCAGAGATAATTCCATCTCAGCGATCTACTCTCACCATCACTGAGTTAGATTCTGAATCTGAGGATCTATCAGACCCTGATCTTTCAGAGTTTGATGAGTCCTTAGCACTCTTGACAAACTCTTTTAAGAGATTTGCAAGAAAGAGCAACTTCCAAAAAAGTAAGCCTCTCTCTCTTACTGAAAATCCAAAATCAACGCCTGTTGATAATGCTACTGCCACTTGCTATAACTATGAAAAAATTGGACACTTTGCTAGTGAGTGCAGGTCGAAAAAGGTCTTCAAACCTTCTACCTCAAGAAGATCCAGTGATGACAAATACCTAAAGCTGAAGAACAAATATCAAAAACTGAAAAGCTATAAGCGAAAAGGTAAAGGTCTCATCGCTGAAGAACATGACTGGGCTAAATCAGAAGAATCAAGCTCTGATGAAGAAGCCGCCGCTAATCTTTGCCTCATGGCTGAGATTAAAGAAGAAGTGGAAGAAGCATCTGAGCCTTCCATGAGCTACATATCATCTCAGGTATCTATCTCTACAAATCCCTCTCTGCCTGAAGCTGAGAGAAGTCGTGCTGTTGAGGTGCTGATGATTGACCTTTATAATGCTCTAAACGACAAAACTCAAGTTGAGAATAAAAATGTTCATTTAACTCAAGAGCTAGAGAAATGTCATGAAAAGACCAGAGAACTAACTCTTTTAAAAGAGAAGTTGAAAGATCAAGTCATTATAAATGAAATCATCAGTATTGAACGCGAACAAGCCATCGCTGCTCTAAAAGCAGAAAAGGCTCATGTTGAAAAATGGTGCAAATCATCAACAAAGATCTCTAAGATAATAAATGCTCAAATTCCTGAAAGTGATAGAACTGGTCTTGGTTATTGGAAACCACAGGATGTAACTAAAGAAGAAAGTTCCTCGCTTAAGTTTGGAACGTTTGTCACTTCTTTCTTTGACACTTCTTATAATCAATTCTATCCCTGTTCTTCTTCTAATTCTATCCCTGAGGAAATATCCAAAGACACTAAGTCTGCGGATAAAGGAAAATCCATTCTCCTTCCTCAGAAGGCTACCAGGAAAGCAAAGCTGAAGGTTACTTCTAAACCTTCAGCAAATCAATCCTCTAGCTCTGTGATAGAAATATTTGATCTCTGTCCTCCAAAGCTAAAGATTGATCTTAAATCCACGAGATCTGAAGAAATGAAAATTCCTCCAAGATCTCATGAGAAAAGCCTTCTCGGACCTGGACCTGCTCATATTAAACTTGCAAAACCTTCTAATTCTGGTCCTAAAACCATTTTCAAATATAGAAAATGTTATCACTGTGGTTTTACTGACCATATTGCAAGCAAATGTCCGACTGCCACCAAAGCGATAAAACAGCTAAAGTAAAGATAAATGCCTCTAAGACTAAGAAGGTCACCAAAGTTGAAAAATCAACCAAGGTGAAAAATACCACTAAGGTTAAGAAATTAACCAAAGTGAAGATTACCACTGAAGCTGAATCTTCATCTGCTGAGAAGACTGCTGAAACTTCCTTATCCACTAACTCTAAAGGACCCATTGAAAAGTGGGTACCAAACGACGCTTAATCTTCCTTATGTGTGCAGGGATCAAAGGGCATCTGGTATCTCGATAGTGGATGTTCTCGTCATATGACTGGACAAAAAGACCTGCTCACTGAATACAAGGAAGAAAAAGGTCCCTCTGTGATCTTCGGTGGAAATGGAAAAGGATATACCCGAGGGTTTGGTGTCCTCAGCAATGGGACAACTACCTTTCAAAGAGTCGCTTATGTAGATGGACTGAAGTACAACCTTCTGAGCATCAGTCAGCTATGTGATAAAGACTATGAAGTTCGCTTTTCTAAGAAAGCATGTTCAGTGGTGGATGAGAAAGGAAAACTTGCTCTCAGTGGTTATCGCAGAGAAAATGTCTATGTAATAGATATGGACTCTACTATCACTGAAAACTTATGTTTTCTGTCTAAGGCCTCTTCTGATGTCAACTGGATATGGCACAAAAGGCTCTCTCATCTAAACTTCAAAACCTTGAATTCTCTCTCATCTAAGGAACTGGTTTCTGGTCTTCCTCAGCACTCATATGCTAAAGAATCTCTCTGCTCAGCATGTGAAAAAGGAAAACAATCAAAAGCTAGTTTCAAGTCTAAACAAGTTTCCTCAGTGACAAGTCCTCTTCAGCTCTTGCATATGGATCTGTTTGGCTCTGTCAACATCCAATCAATAGATGGAAAGAAATATAAGCTTGTCATTATAGATGAATTCTCTCGATATACCTGGGTTATCTTTCTTCGCTGTAAGAGTGATACTCCAGAAGAACTAACATCTTTTGTTAAAAAGATGGAAGTGTTGAATAATCTTACTGTTCGTTCAATAAGAAGTGATCATGAAACTGAATTCAAAAACAGTTCCCTGAACAATTTTTTTGAAAACAAGGGAATTTCTCATAACTTCTCTACAGTAAGAACACCTCAGCAAAACGGAGTCGCTGAAAGAAGAAACAGAACGATCATTGAAGCTGCTAGATCAATGCTCAGCGATTCTCATCTTTCTACTCAATTTTGGGCAGAAGCTGTAAACACTGCATGTTTTGCTCAAAACAGATCGCTAATAGTAAAGCGATTTGGGAAGACAGCTTATGAACTTTTTAATGGAAGGAAGCCTTCTATCAGTTTTCTTCATATCTTTGGTTGTCAGTGCTATATCTTAAACAACAGAGATCAACTTGGAAAGTTCGACCCAAAAGATGATGATAGAATATTTCAAGGATATTCCTCCATCTCCAAAGCCTACAGAGTTTTCAACAAAAGAAGACAATCTGTGGAAGAAACAATTCATGTCACATTCGATGAAACTCGCTCAGCGAACTCTAAACCAATCACTGACAATGAAGAGTTAAATGCTTGAATGTTTTCTCACTACAAAGAAACTAAACCCTTCTTCTCAAACCATCAGCATTCAGATCCTCCAACCGTTGATGATGATCCAAACATTATACCTCCTAGCGCTGAATCCAACTCATGGGTTTCAGCTGAACCTCTAAACACCTTGCTACCATCAGATCTACCTCTGTCTGAAAACCTCTCTGATAACAACAGTCTATCCACTACTCAACAGTTAATTGCTGATGAACCTCAAACGTCCTCATCAGTAAACATCCCAATTGTTGATTCAACCTCTGAGTTGATAGATCATGCTCCTGCTCAGCGATGGACCAGAGATCATCCAATAGATCAAATTCTTGGTGATCCAGATGCAGGTATTCAGACATGACGAAGCTTAGGTAATATCTGTCTCTTTGTCAACTTTCTTTCTTTAATAGAACCAAAGAATACTGATGATGCCCTCAGAGATCCAAACTGGGTCAGCGCTATGCAAGAAGAGCTGACTGAATTCTCTCGAAACAAAGTTTGGAATCTCATTCCTAGACCATCTGATAAAACTGTTATAGGCACCAAATGGGTGTTTAGAAACAAGTTAGATGAACATGGAATTGTAACCCGCAACAAGGCTCGACTTGTTGCTCAGGGATACAGACAAGAGGAAGGTATAGACTATGATGAAACCTTTGCTCCTGTGGCTAGGCTCGAAGCAATTCGACTATTCTTAGCTTATGCAGTCTATAAAGATTTCATCGTCTATCAAATGGATGTAAAATCAGCGTTCCTAAATGGAAAGCTGAATGAAGAAGTCTATGTAGAACAACCTCCAGGGTTCTATGACCCTAAGTATCCAAATTATGTTTATAAATTGGATAAGGCTCTCTATGGTCTAAAACAAGCCCCTCGTGCTTGGTATGACACTCTCTCATCATTTCTTATCTCTGGAAATTTTGAACGTGGCAAGATTGATAATACGTTATTTTTCAGAAAGATAAAAGGTCATATAATTATTGTACAAATATATGTCGATGACATAATATTTGGTTCTACTAACCCATCTCTATGTACTCGCTTCGCTGAAAGAATGAAGAAAGAATATAAAATGAGTATGATGGGTGAGTTGACATATTTTCTTGGTCTTCAGATTAAACAATCTGACAAAGGTACTTTTATAAGCCAAGGTAAGTGTGTTAAAGATATGTTGAAGAAGTTTGATCTTACTCAAACTTCAGCGATGAAAACTCCTATGGCACCACCCCTGACACTTAACAAAGATCCTTCTGGAAAACCTGTTAATGTCACTGCCTATAGAGGAATGATAGGCTCCCTGCTGTATCTTACAGCGAGCCGACCTGACATTATGTACTCTACTTGTTTATGTGCACGCTATCAATCTGAACCCAAGGAATCCCATCTGATCGCTGTTAAGCGAATTTTCAGATATCTGAAGGGAACTCCTAACCTCGGTCTTTGATATCCCAAAGACTCAGAGTTCGATCTAACTGGTTATTCTGATAGTGATTTTGCAGACTGTAAACTTGACAGAAAGAGTACCACTGGTGGATGTCAACTCCTGGGAGGAAAGCTGGTAAGTTGGACAAGCAAAAAGCAAAATTCAGTGTCCACTTCCACAACTGAAGCTGAATACGTAGCCGCTGGAAGCTGTTGTTCTCAAATCTTATGGATGAGAAATCAACTATTAGACTATGACCTTCAGCTGTCAAAGATTCCTATCTATTGCGACAGCACTAGTGCTATCGCTATAGCAAATAATCCAATGCTACATTCAAAGACGAAACACATAGAGATCAGATATCACTTTATCAGAGATCATGTGATGAATGGTGATATTGAACTTCACTTTATCCCTAATGACTTTCAGCTTGCTGATTTATTCACCAAACCTCTTGATGAGACAAGGTTCAACTTTCTCATCAGTGAGCTTGGAATGCTGAATCTAGAAGAATAAATCTTCAGCGTTCATGCATTGAGTCAGTAATCATAAGTTCCCCTTTTATCATTCTCTCTGATAAACATTCTGACTCTTAGGTATGTTCTCTCAATCCCTACAACTGAATATTCATTCAGTTAAGATGTTTTTCAAAATATAAACCTTAATCACTGAACTTTCTTCAAATGATTAAAAGCTTTTTGAAAAATAAATTTATCACTGATATTTCTAGTCAGTGATCCTTTAAAAAGAAAATCTATCCCTATCTTTACCATCAGGGATACTTTCAAAAAGAAAAATCTATCGCTGACTTTTCTTCAGCGATAATTTCAAAACTGACAAATGAACAGTCTCTCTCTTCTATGACGTCATTTGAACCGACAATCCACGACATGCTTTTTTCTGACACGTTCGTCCGTTGCCCTTCTATCCAATCAACTTCGTGGGACGTGTCCATGTCATGATGAGCATTTGTTTTCCCGCCTCTCACATTCTCTCTCCTTTCTCACACGTATAAAAGGAATGTTTTTCCATTCTTATCATTTTACGCTTTCTGGAAATACTTTCAAAGCAAGAATACTCTCTCAAGCATTCTAGCATTCTCAAGCATTTGTATCATCCTCTTCAAAGATCAACAGGTTATTCTTGATCTTTTTCTAATTCTTATCTTAAATCTTTTTACATAAAACTCCATTTATGGGTTTATAAGATTCTAATCACATAAAATCATTTTCATTTTTGATTTTATTCTTTAAAAACCATTTTATTTTGATTTCCTTCATTCAAAATCTTTGGTTTTTCTTCTTGTTCTAGTATATTATATTAAGAACACCTTGTTAATCTTCAAATTTGTTGATTTTCTATGTTTCTTTCCTCAAATAGAAACTAGAAAATCTTCTTTATTTTTAGACTAAAACCTTTTCTTCTACTCTTTTATCTACTCATATTCAGAATGACTCAGTCTGCACTTGTCGCTTCTAAGAACGTCAAATTCGCAATCACTGAATCGGAGCTTCCAAAGAACAATCATCTCGCACGTCTCGATTTTGACGGTGTTAAGTACCCACATCTGAAGGAAGCTGCAATGTTTCTAAAGCAATCCTGCATTGCTTATGCTATCACTGTGGATCCCACACCCTCCAAAGCTATTCTCCAACAATTCTGGTTTACTGCTGACGAAACCTCTATCACCAACAAAAAGGGTGAACAAGTTCCTGCTATCTCTTTCAGCACTCAACTTGGCTCAGGGATAATGACTGCCTTAGGTCTGAGGAAAGCTCTACGTTTTCTTGACAAACCCAGGAATGGATTCGACGCCTTGCCAACTGATGCTGAACTCATCCAATTCCTGGATGCCATGGAATACGCTTGGGAACCCAATCCAAGGACGACGATTCCAAACAAGAAGTTGACTCTTGTGAAGAAGGCACTGATGCCTTCTCAGCTTAACTACATCTTCTCACACTTCATTCAGTGTATGAGTGGGAAGAGTGGGTCACTGGACCAAGCAAGCAAGATTCAGGTCCAGATGGCTTACTCAGTGATCGCTGGACGAAACTTCGACTACGCAACATCTATCTTTGACGATCTCAAGTCAAAGATAGAGAAGACCGAAAGGGATCCCAAGGTCCCCTACGTACACTTTATCTGCGCGTACCTGAAGTTTCTCTACCCTGCCACTTACCCCACTAACTCGGATGCATCTTTTCCGAAAGTGGGTCAGCGCTCCCTGGAGGACAAGACGCTCCCCAATGAGGTAAGTATCTCTGAACTTCGCTCTCGTCTCTCTCTCCTCACTTCTTCGTCTTCAGCAGCCACGTAGGAGGTTCCTTCTTCTACTATCCCTGCCGCTACCTCTTCCAAACGACCATCAACTGGCTCCCTTGGTCCTTCGAAGAAGGCCAACTTGACCAAGGAGAAAGCTACCTCTAGCTCTATACCTAAGTATGTTTATCAACAAACTTTCTTGGATGCTTTCGTGGGTCTCTCCTCCACATCCTCAGCGACAACCACTTCAACCGTGCCAGCGATCTCGGTCACTGTCATAACAACAGTGACGCAACCTACAATCTCAGTTCAACAACAACCTGAGGTAACTACCCCTATCCCTACATCTTCTATCACCATCTCTAGTCCTTCTATTTCTTTGATCTCTAACCCTCCATCTATTTCTACTCAACCACAGTTTGGACCCATAGGACCTGAACATCAATCTTTTGAGGAATCGTTACAATTCTACAAAATGTTTGATAATTCAGGTATCCCTATAACCTTAAACACTTCTCCCAACTCACCATATAAGCCTGTTTCTCAAAAACTAACTTATATTTCAGGTCCTAGTCTGGCGATTGTTGACACCAATGTCAACAGTTTGACTACCAAGGTGGAGGCTCTGACTGCATCTCTCAACAACACCACCAATGTTGTTCAATCAGCTGGTGAAGCTCTGAAGACGCTGACAGCCAACTGCGCCTCCAAAGCTGACATTTCTCAAATCGCTACTCTCCAAGAAGCGATTGTCAAAGTCAGGGAGGACTCACAGCAACAGTTTGCAGCTCTGACTACAAAGGTTGATGCCTGTGAGGTCCTTCTTCAGCAGATCTTATCCTGCCTGAAGGAACCAGCTCCAACTCCTGCTCCTTCATTTACAGAAGATGATCGCACCGCTCTAGACGTAGCTGTGGAGTTTATTCATCAAGCTACGTCCGATATCCCTGTACTTGAAGACCGGCTCAAAGGACTGGAGGCTGAAGTCCAGAAGTTGTCCACCGCTGAGACCTCTACTCCTTCCCAAGATCTCTCCCTTCGTGATAATGACAAAGAGGGGGAGAAAGCATCTGAAGAAAATAAGGAGAAAGAAGTTGATGCTGCTGAAGAACTGAAGGAAACTCCCTCTCATGTTGAGGGGGTGATAGCTGCTGAGAAAGCCCCTCCTACCATCGCTGATATAGTTGATGATGATGAAGGGAAGAGGACGATGATGATGAATACCTTGATCTTGAAGATCAAGAGGAAGATTCTCATCAAGATGATGATGATGACGATGAAGATTAATCTCTATGGTGTTCTTTAGCCGTCACTTCATCAGCGATAGCTTCGAAAGAAGTTATCAAAGCAGGGGGGAGTCAAGAGACACCTTCAGGAACCCCTTCCCAAAGCAAAGGTGCAACTGCTGAGGGAACCCTGAAGATGATTTCACTACCTGAGGAGAATCCTTCTCAGGTATGCCTTACTCTTGTTCCTTTATCCTTCTATAAAAATCCCACCCCTGTTTCTTTCTAGCCTTTATCTCTCTCCTTCCCTAAAAATAAATCTAACCTTTTTCTTTTTATGACCAGATAGTTCTCTCCCCTGCTTAAGGGTAAAGAGCTTCAAATAATACCAGCTACTGAAGTTGATGACCAAATAATCCCAATCTCTGTCAGAGAGATTGATGAAGAGGATGAAGAAGAAGAGTCCCTGCAACATCATGGAAGGCCCTCTAGACCATCTCACTGGTCAGAGGAAGAGAGAAAGAAAAGAACAGAGATGATCTCTCATCTGGAGAGTCAACGACGAAAGGTCCCCTCTCAATCATCAGATCTGGAGTACCTGACTGAAGCTGAAATTGAAGAATCCGTCAGGGCTGAGAAGCTGATTGCTGACTGTCAAAGAGATGCCTCTCTGACTCTCAAAATTCAGTCTTCTCAAGTCAAAGACAAGAAGCTGAAAAGCAAACCAGTGGAAGTCCAGGCAGCTCTTTTGAAAGAGATTGAAGAGGAACGCTACAAAGAAAAAGCGGTCAGCGATAATTCTGTCGATTGGTGCAAGCACAAAATTGACTATCGCTCTGACCCAATGAAGATCGTAGCTGTTGCTATCTCTGGAAGAAAGAAGAAGGATAAACTCCCTGTCACCATGGAGATTACCAGAGAGGATGGAAGCTACAAGGATATGTTCATTTCAAAGCTGGAAGACTTTGGCTACATGGGGTGGCTTGAGTTCAAAGATGCGCTGAAGAAATCAAAGTCTACATACAGAGGCTATGTTGAAAGGGTAAATGATTCCCTCATCAACAGAATCGCTGCTATACTAAAGGTGCCATCTACTCTTCCTCCAAAGTCCAAGCAAATCAAGAGAAATCCTATCTCCTCCTTATCTGATAATGTCGCAGTGATCAGGAATGAAACCTCCATCAAATTCTCAAGAGAAGCTCTGTTCGGTCCTCCTCCTGATCTTTCAGTTCTGGATCTATCTCTGCCTCCTGGCGGACCATATGTTGCGGGACAATTACTTGAAGAACCTTTTGGAATCTTCTTCATAGATGACGAGGAACAACTCAGATTTCAAAGGGTCTCTGAAATCCCTATCTGTCCCCTCGCTCTTCTCAAGGATCTCATGTGCCTATGGTGTACTCTCTCTCCTGCTGCTGAGCCAATCATAGCGATCATCTGCAAAGAATCTTTAGAGCGAAGGCAAAAAGGAGAAGAAATACCTGAGTATTTGATCAATCCTCCTAAACCCTCTTTAGATAGCTGATAGATTAGTTTCCTTTCTTGTAATCTATTAGTTTAACTTACAGTAGTTAGTACATCACTTGTACTTGTAATTTTCATACCTTGTAATTCTTTTCTTGGATTAATGAGAATTTCAGTGAAGTACTTAACTCTATCAGTGCTATAAAAGATCCCTCAAAATAGTAATTGGGACATGTATGTTATGAGTCCTGATTATTCCATCATTTTGAATTATAAAGTAATTTTCTTCAGTTACTTTGTCATTATCAAATAGGGGGAGATTGTTGATCCAAACTCTCTCAGTGATTTGATAACGACCATCTTCTATACTTAGTGAAAATTACGTTTTAATATGTATTAGTGTTTCACCATCAGCGATCAAACTGAGTCTGTTCAGTTATCGCTGATAATCTTTCTTATAAACATTTCTATGTATTAGTGTTTCACTATCAGCGATAAGACTGAGTTTGTTCAGTTATCACTGATAGTTTCTGATGTAAACAGTAAACGTAATCCCTGAAGACAAGCCTCGCGTCAACAGATGTTCATAGCTGAATCGAAGACGAAGCTGCTGAACAAAGACAAGTCTACTAGTGACCTGATGCGGATATCAGTGAAGCAAAGACGAATCTACTTATACACGAAGGAACATGAGGAAAAGCTTTAGCGATCACTGAACTCTTGATATCTCTGAAGAAAGAGACTCAGCGATCGAATGATCACTTAGCTTATGCCTCAAGTTTCCTTTTGTCTCACCTTGCACAACTTAGTACGATATGTCAGAACGGACATGTCTCTGCCACAATTCGTACAACATCTCTGTCAACTACACTGTTCATTGTTCGGCCGAAAGCATGTCTCCCAAAAGTCAGACTCCCAAAGCCAATCAGTGAACGCCACGTGTAAAGTGCCCTACCATGCATTTAATGCAGAGGGTATAAATAGGAAGATCACCCCTTCATCTGAAGTGTGCTTAATCCTTGAACCCCGAATTAGAAACCTTTGTTTTCTATATCTCTTAATCCCCCTTTCTCTGAATTTCTTGTGCAACCATCTTATTGTTTCTTAAGTTTGTTTAGATTGAGTCTGTCTTAATCTTATTCCGCAACAAACTTGTAAATTGTATTTGATTTATCAATAAACAATTTATTAAACTTTAATTCTTGTGTTTGTATTCAACCCCCCCCCCTTCTACAAACTTGTTAAGCACCTTCGGGACCAACACATCATCTAGATGAAGATGAGTGTGTATGCATCCTTCTATGATTGTGATAGGTTTATCACAGACCCTTGATTGAATGAACTGATTGCCATCAACAGTCTGTATTGATGCATTTGCCCAGAACTGTCACATATGTTCCACATAGATGGTAGGATTTACAGTTAGCGCATAGGCAATATGTGATGTTGTTAAGAAATCCACAATTTCATGAAAACCCTTAGCTTGTTTGGGTTTTTGTAGCATTGCAAGCTCATTGTGGTCATCAAAAAAATTGAGTGCTGCCATCTTTTTGATCGAGTCTAGGGTTCGAATCAAAGCTAGGGGTTGCACACTGGTAATCAAGAATTCTAGAGAGAGAGAGAGGATGAAAACTCAATGGAAATTCAAAGAGTCGTTAGGGTTTTTGGCGGTCAGAGAGGGTATTTTTAGGGTAAGGGATTCAGTTAAAAGCAGTACTAAGTACCCTAGCAGCATTAACACATACCCGCAGTATTAACACATGGCAGCAGTAGTAACACATACCAGCAGTATTACCATATACTAGCAGTATTAACACTGTTTGGCAGTAGAAAGACGACAAGAAGTAGTAACTTTGCACTAGCAGTATAAACCACCTAGCAGTATTAACCATACTTAACCATATTTGAACTGTCAGCAGGAGTAATAGTAAGAGCAGTATTAACTTAACCAGAAGTACCAAGTATCTAATCATCAAAGCAATCTGAAACACTTAAACACAAATGGTTAGCAGCACCATGCACAATGAAATATGAGAAAGTAAACATTGAAGAATCTATACAGAAATGGTACATAAAACATCAAAATAGGCTTATTCAGTGTTTATCATGCCCACACTTGTGACCAAGAATATGAATCTACCCACATCAAAAGCTTTGGTGAATAGATCAGCAAAATGGTTACTAGTGTGTACTTTCAAAACCTGAATTAACTTCTTTTCATTGCAGTCTCTAATAAAATGGTACCTGATTTCTATATGCTTGGTTTTTTAGTGCTTCACTGGATTGTGAACAATGCTTATAGCACTGTTGTTATCAATGAAGATAGGAGTGTGAAGAAAATTAATACCATAGTCCAACATCTGATTCTGAATCCATAGCACTTGTGAGCAACAGCTTGCAGCAGCTATATACTCTTCTTCTGTTGTAGAGGTGGACACTGTGGTTTGCTTTTTACACTGCCATGAAACTATCCTTGCACCCAAAAACTGACATCCTCCTGATGTAGACTTTTTATCCAAGTTTCCACCACCCAAATCACTATCAGAATATGCAAGCAGATCAAATGGTGAGTCATGAGGATACCAAAGACCCAACCTAGGTTGTCCTTTGAGATATCTGAAGATCCTTTTTACAGCTTGGAAGTGAGATTACTTAGGCCTCACTTGAAATCTGGCACACACACATACAACAAACATAATGTCTGGTCTTGAAGCTGTTAGATACATGAGGGAGCCTATCATGGATCTATAATTATGAACATACACATCCTCCCCCTCAAGATCTGTAGTGATCTGTTTGTTTGTTTCCATAGGTGTGCTTGCAGGCTTTGCTTCTGAAAATCCAAACTTTGTAAGTATATCCTGCACATACTTGGATTGACTTAGGAAAATTCCATCTTTCTTCTGTTTAACCTGTAGCCCAAGGAGGAATGTGAGTTCACCCATAGAGCTCATCTTGAATCTTTTGTGCATCAACTCCTCAAACTCCTTGCACATATGATCTTTTGTGGATCCAAAGATGATATCATCCACATAAATTTGTACAAGCAGGATGTCCTTCTTCTTTCTTTGAATGAAAAGAGTCTTGTCAATGACTCCCCTTTCAAAATCATTTTCCAAGAGATAGGTAGACAGAGTGTCATACCATGCTCTTGGTGCTTGATGTAGCCCATAGAGTGCCTTCTTTAATTTGTATACTTTGTCAGGAAAGTTAGGATTCTCAAACCCTGGAGGCTGACAAACATACACTTCTTCATCAATTTTCCCATATAGGAATGCACTCTTAACATCCATCTGATATACTCTGAACTTCATGAAAGAAGCATAGGCTAGAAATAGCCTAGTTGCCTCAATTCTGGCTACTGGTGCAAACACTTCTTCATAGTCTATCCCCTCTTCTTGTGTGTACCCTTGTGCCATAAGTCTGGCCTTATTCTTTATCACTATCCCTCTCTCATCTTTCTTATTCCTGAAAATCCATTTAGTTCCAATTGCCCTGTATCCTTGTGGAAGGTCAACCAGATCCCACACATTTTGCAGCATAAACTGCAGCAGCTCCTCTTGCATTGCTTCTATCCAGTTTGGGTCTTTCATTGCATCATAAGCCTTCTTGGGTTCAATCTGGGATAGAAAACAAGACAACAAACCTGACTGTAAATCTTTCAATCCTCCTAACTTACTTTGATGCCTTGTGATTATGGGAGAATTGATATCACCAATCACCAACTGAGGAGGATGATTCTTCTGAGTTCTTGTTTGATTGACAGCCTCCTCATTAATATTTGCATCAAGATTGGATTCATTCTTTTCAGGAGTGTTTCCACCAAAAACCGAAGAATTTTCATCATCAGTATCACCTTCTGACAAATTGGGCATTTCAAGACCTGTGTTTCCTGAACCTAAAGGATGAGCACCCTCTTTTTCACCTTTATCCTCTTCATCACCTTGATTATCTTCATCCTGTTTTGGTTCAGAGTCCTCTGTTTCTGAATCATCTTTCTTTTCTTGTTGACAAAATTCAATAGGATCAACTTTAGGTGTAGGGAACAGCACAAACTCTTGTCTCTGTGCTTGTACCTTTTCTGAACTTGTTCCTGCAATTTGCACATTACTAAAACCCAAAGAATTAGTTAGTGAATCAATGTCAAACAGCCAATCAGGACCTGTACCAATTTGATTTGGTGTGTTCTCATTGCATTTGACATTGTCACTTTCCTCTATAATCCTGGAACAACTGTTGAATACTCTGTAAGCCTTGCTCTGAGAGGAGTATCCAACAAGAAATCCATCCTCAACTTTGCTTTCAAACTTCCCTAAATGAGATTTGGTGTTGAGAATTGTGCAAGGACACCCAAAAGGTTTGAAAAATCCAATAAAAGGTTTCTTCTTTTTGAAAAGTTCATAAGGTGTCTTTCCTTGGAATTTGACTATTAGAACTCTGTTTTGAACATAACAAGCAGTATTAACTGCTTCTGCCCAAAAAGTAATGGGTAGCTTTGAATCTGCTAACAGAGATCTAGCAGCCTCAATCAATGTCCTATTTCTCCTCTCAGCAACACCATTCTGTTGAGGAGTCCTAGGAGCACTGAATTATCTCTCAATACCTTTAGTCTCACTGTTTTTAAACTCAGTTCCATTATCAGATCTGATGACTTTAACTCTTAGATTTGTTTGGTTTTCAATCCTAAGGACAAATGATTTGATCAGTCCACTTGTCTCATCCTTAGTCCTCAGAAAATATACCCAAGTAAATCTAGAGAAGTCATCAATAATGACTAAGCAATAGGATTTCTTACCAATACTCATCACATTTGTAGGACCAAAAAAGATCCATATGCAATAACTGAAGGGGTGAAGAGATTGTGTTTATTTCTTTGGACTCATGAGAAGTTTTGTGCTGCTTGCCTTTAAGACATGCAACACAATGATCATCAAATGAAAACACTTTTTGAGGCAAACCTCTCACAAGGTTGTTTTTCACAAGTTTGTTCATAGTTTTAAAATTCATGTGACACATCCTTCTGTGCCAAAGAGATGATTCATCTTTTGAAAAACAGACAGTTTAGAGATGAATCTGATGAAACACTCTCTAAGTCCAAACAATAAACATTATCCTTTCTAGGAGTTCTAAGTAGTATCATATTTTTATCAACTACCTTGAATCCTGGAGCAAGGATAATGCATTCAGTATCACTAAATAATATACTATGTTTCTTGTCACAAACATGTGATACACTTAATAGGTTGTATCTCAATTGCTCAACATAGTAAACATCTTCAAAAGTCATCTTACCTTTTGAAACCATACCTTTACCACTTATCTTACCTCCTACTGGATTGTCACCAAAAGCAACACGTCCTCCATCAAACCTTTTGAAATTTTGAAGGCAAGCCATGTTACCTGTCATGTGCCTAGAGCAACCACTATCTACATGCCAGATGCTCTTCCTCTTGAGTTGTTGGTTGCCCTGCACATAAGATAAAACAGTTAGTGTCTTGAGGGAACCCAAGCCAAACTGGTCTTGGGTTGCCCTTTATCATCAACATACTCATACTCAGTAAGCTTAGACTTGATGAGATGATCAGAATTAGGAATCTCATGGCTGGAATACTTTGTCATAATTATAGGCTTGATAGTATTAACACTGGTAGCAGTATTATCCTTGTTAGCAGTATTAACTTTGTCAGCAGTAGTATTGCTATCAGCAGCATTATTTCTGTTAGCAATACTATTTGAGGTAGCAGTACTAACAGGTTTAGTGTCTTTTGGAACCCAGATTTTGACAAAGTTGTTATCTTTCCTATTATGTGAGTTACTCCTTGATTTGCTTGGAGTATTTTCTTTTTCTTTAGCAAACTTATTCTGAATATGAGATTTTGCAGTGCCAGTTTTCATTGGTGTTGTTCTCACATTATCAGCCATGTGGTTCCTTGATTGTCTTGATTGCTTCCTATAACCAACAAAATTTGGTATTTGTTTTTGAAAAGTAATTCTTTGGTTAACAGGATTGAAATAACAGTGTTTTGCTAAATGATTCAACTTACCACAAATAAAACAAGGCTTTGGTCTATTGATTTTGCTTAGATCAATTCCTTGTTTTTGAGCCCACTAGTTATTTCTGTTTCTCTTATTTCCCCTTATTTTATCATGTTGATGGGGCTTAATCTGTTGAGAAGTACAGGGATTTACAACAGTAGTTTGCATATAGTGAACTCCCTGTACCTCTTCCTTCTCTTTCCTAGAGGTCTCAGCTTTCTCACTCTTAACATTCTCTTTCTCTACCTTAGACATCTCCACTTTCTCACTCTTGATAAATGGTTTACCCCCTCTCTCATTTGTAAGAATCTGGTTTTATAAGGGAATTTCTTTCTGGTCTTCCTTATTCTTCTTCTCAGTGTTATCTTCTTCAGACTCTACCTCAATCACTACTTTGTCTAGTGGATCTACTTCTGTGGCTCCTGCAGGTAAGTCCTTCTTATCTTGTCTTTCTAAGAGGTCTGAGGTGGGTGGAATATAGTTATTATTGTAAGGTGGAGGGGTGTTGTTGTAGCCTATACCTCTCTTCAGTTTGTCATGAACTTGAGATTTGAGTAAAGTGTCCATTGCTTTAGAAGCATTGAAAAATTTCTCAATGTCTAATTTTGCCTTCTCAAATTCACTCCTAACTTTCTCACATTCCTCTCTAGCCTTCTCTAGCTTAATCTCTAACTCCTTCTTCTCCCACTTCCAAAAGTTGTGATCATATGAATGTTGAAGTTCATTGGCCTGATATGCCTTGATTTGTTCTTCAAAATTCACAATGATCAAACTGGACTCTCTCCTATGTTTTTCCAACCTTGTGAGATCATCACACATGCTCTGATTGTGATCCCTGTACTTTCTAATAGTTTCAAGACAGGCTTTAGAGCAAAGTTTAGATTTTACCTCTGTGGTGATTGTTGTGCTTGAAGATTCTGAAACCTCAGCCATCAATGCTTGATTCTGGATTGCTTCATCTGCTTGATCACTCCAATCAAATCCCATTCCATCTTGTGAGACAAGTGCTTGAGATGAGTTCCTGTTGTTGTAGTTTGTGAAGTTTGATTGTTGATTGTTGCTCTCATGCAGTTGAGAAATTCCTCCTCTGCATTCTCTTGCAAAGTGCCCCAGTTTATGACACTTGTAGCATTCCACCTTGGATTTGTCAAATCCAACACCATCTTCTCTTCTCATGGAAAAGTTGTTTCTTCCTGTTCTTTTAATGAATCTTTTGATTCTCATGGTGAGCATTGCCATTTGCCACTTGATGTCCATCTCTTCAAGATCATCAACATTGATCAGCTCCAGATCATCATT
This sequence comes from Arctium minus, assembly GCA_954870635.1. Taxonomy (NCBI): domain Eukaryota; kingdom Viridiplantae; phylum Streptophyta; class Magnoliopsida; order Asterales; family Asteraceae; genus Arctium; species Arctium minus. The sequence goes on from OX941082.1 coordinate 101,649,357, forward strand.
GATAAGAGAAGATTTAGCATGGCTAGCAATGAAAGCTTCCAAAACATAATCATTTGGTCCATCCTGTTTTGAACCATAAGCAGCACTAACTGATTCTGTATTAGCAGAAGAATCAGTAGTTGATGATAGGAGTGCAGCATTGTGAGAATATCCAGATGGCTTCTTCTTTGATTCAACCTCTGCTTCAAACACCCTGAGATCATTGTAGAGGTCATCAAGTTCCTTATCCTCCAGATTATCATTCCGCTTGAAGGATACAGTATACATTATCCATTCTTCACCAAGAGATCTTAGAAACTTTCTGTTGACATCATCCTAGTCCATCTTGACACCAACAGTGGCCAATTCTCCAATCAACTTGTTGAACCTATCAGAGGTTTGAGTCATAGACTCGTTCTTTGTAGACATAAAATTTTCATATTGTTGCTTGAGAATTGCTTTCTGATTTCTCTTAGTGCTTTTGGTACCTGAAAACCTCTTCTCCAAAGCATTCCACAAGATGTTGGCATCAGCACAGTTGCAAAACTGATGTTGATATTCATTAGGAATTGCCAAGAGCAGAGTGCTCAAGTCTTTCATCTCAGTCTGCCTCATCTTTCTTTCTCCATCAGTCTTTGGTGGAGGTCTCTTGCCATCTGCTCCCATCTCTCCTTCACTGGAGGGACCATTCTCAATGATGTCCCACATTGAGTAGTTTGTAAGAAGTATATACTGTCTGATCCTGATTTTCCACTTGTCAAACTCATTAGGTTTGAGCATGGGAACCTTTGAAACAAGAACACTGTCGTTTGATCCGTCCATGATGATTATTGATTTCTGAGTTCCTAAAGCTCTGATACCACTTGTCAGGATCGAAATTCAAAACAAGAATTTAAATAAACACTCAGAAACTTTGTTAAAGAAGTTTTAGAATAACACTTTAACAAGAAATTAATGAAACAATGTATGAATTCAAATCACAAGTTGTATTGAATTAACTTGATGATTACAACCAAAGCCTCAATCTATTGAACAGGCTCAATAGACGTTCAAAACTTCTCTAATGAAAGGATCACTCAGAATCTTGAGGCTAATTCTCTCTAAAACAAAAGACGTATTTCTATCTAATAATCTAAGACTTCTAGACTATATATATTTAAAACAGATTACAAGATAATTATTAAAGTAACATTAATCTTCAGCATCCATTCCATAATTATCTTCAGCTCCTTGTCTTTAGCTTCAAGTAACAAACCATCCTTATCAACATCAGCAACATTAATTCTTCTAACAGTATCTTCTTATCATCAGCAGTACTAACATGCTAACAGTAGCTTCCAACTTGTAGTACTAACTCTTCAAGCAGTACTAATACTACTAGTAGTAGTAATTTCTTCAAGAAGCAGTACTAATGTCTTCAGAAGTAGTAATCTTCAAATCTCAGCAGCACTATCCAGACTTAGCATATTTCAGACCCAACACTATGGCTCTAATGAGTTCAAAGTTTTTCAACTACTAGACCTAACAAGTATGCCAACTTATTATTTTTAAAGATTTGTCAAATATAAAATCTTTGTGATCAGTTTTACACACGCTAACAGTCTTTAGCACAACTAGGAATCGTTTGAGGTGACCGTGATTGTCATGCACGTAAAACCAATCAATATAACACATATTTGTTGACCAACAAAAAAACAACAATAGAGGGAGATGCACAAATGAAACATGAACACGGACCATCTCAGTCCACCATAAGATTACTCACGCTATGGGTGTAAATTAATTCGTGCACTAAACAATGTATAACAAAATATTTGCAAAAACTCAAAACAAAATTTACATGATATCAACTCTCAAAGTTTTATCTCTTTTAGTCACAACACGACACGGAATAAGATTCCACAACAAAACTTGCATGTCTCAGTTTATTTCACAAAATTGGTAAGGTGATATGTGCATGCACTTTGGTTAAAACATAAAATATTTTTTGTCGGTTTCAAATTCAAAGCCAAATAACAATATGCTCTCATCGTTCTAAAATGTTGGTTAACACTCCATGACGGAAATTCCAAATAAAATACGCATGCATACTATATGCAACCAAACTGCTCACACAAAACTCAAGGGGAAAACAATACAACTGGAAGCCATTAAAATCTCCACATGAAATAAACAAGATCGCATGGAATAAAATTCTCAATAAAACTCAAACACCAAAATAGTGGAAGGTAACCCTTCGTCCAAAACCTTAACATATGTGGAGGAGATCCAATGTTAAAGTCATAAGCCGCGGTTACTTGTCAAAGACTCTAAACAACATCAAAATACGAACATCACAACATCCGAAAATAGCGTTAGACAACAACAAGAAATAAGAAAGTTTCAACAACGTTTGCAACCACATGCCATAAAATAATTTTGTGCATGTTTGAAATCATGGTTTAAAACCTTGTGTGTGCTAAACATTGTTCCAAGATTTGTAATATCATCCACATGATGATTTGGAAATATGAGAAATAATTGAAGCAATTTATTATAGAGATAAATTTTGTGCGTGAAGTTGATCGGCACTCAACATCTCGAAACCACGCTCCTCAATTTCTTAGTCACACTATCGTCATCCGGATGCTTAAACATCTTAAGGCCATAATTGAAGATTCCATCGTTTACCTTACAATTTCTCCTCGAATAATGTCGATCCCATAATTCTATGGTTCTAATCCAACCAATAATCCCGACCCGAAACGGTCCACTTAATACAATCATCATGCTTACTGTCACCCTAAGTGACGAATGTTAAAATCATCAACCTCTTCTAACAGCTATTCACTTAGAAACTTCTTCACTACCCCAACGGTCGTCACATCAAAGTAGTCCAATTATACCCATGTAACTCGTAGGTTCACAATAAAAACTAGCCAGGTGCAATTACGAACGTACAATACAAGATCATCCTTGCTACCCTCGACGTGATTCCCGTATTTAGTGACCCCATCAACCTCAAAACATCCTATCTTAAAGTGCTTATTCGTGCAATTTCTCTCTTAATTACTTAAAAAAACACCAGTTTAAGTCTAGGTATCCAAAATCCACACCTAAATCTCTCAAACTTAGGCTCTGATACCAACTTGTAACACCCTCAAATTTGGAAAGAGCAACTAATTAAAATTTTCAAAATTTCATCAAGTAAAAGATAAATCACCAAAATAAAATTCTATATTTAACCTCAACAAATATAAACTCGAATCTTATATAAGGACTAGACCAAAGTCGGGTGATACTTAATCCCAAATACAAGTTGCTCTTCCCGAAACAAATGCGGAAGACTTCACTAAGATATCCACTTCTCGAGCACACAACTAGCACTCCACTCTGCACAGTGTCACTAGAACTATTCCCAACCAGAACCTGTTGCACATGCCGACAAATAAAAAGGTTAGGCTAACGCCTAGTGAGTTCAAGAGTTTTCAACATGAATAAATATGTCACAAAAGGAAAGAGTGCAACTTAAATCATAATCTTTCAAGGCATTTTACTTTAAATATGAAAACGACTCATTTCCAATAATACGCATGAATTAAAGATGGACGTCTAATACAAAACATACTTTGATGAAGTGATGCAACCCAAAACGCACTCAAAATGTGAATAGAAATCAAACTCCTAAATTATGAAAATACTGATAAAACTTTATATCCCAAAACACCCGAACCACGGGTGGGGCATAATACTCAACCCATAAACCATGGATAAAAATCCATATATACAAACAATCACCGAAAGAATGGATACTAAAACTCAATACTCAAAACAACAACTTTCGATGACAAGGGAGACCCGAATTCCATCGAATGTGTCGGGCACACAAAGTTAAGCTACTTATCAATGTTCTCGAGCTTCACATAGAGTCATGGATCCCTTTATACGAATCCCTATGGAGCAACCACCGCAAGATACCCAAATGACCCTAGTGTCTACTCGACTTCTAGATGAGTTTCACTATAAATGCCACAAGTCCTCGTATTTGGATCACCATGGGCACCACCGTAACACTTAGATCCTTATACGACTCTGCAGAGCACCACCGCAAGCTTACATAAAAACATAACTCGGGGACCACTAACTAGACTTCAAACGCGGACACTAAAAATTCCACGGTGAATAAACAGACTGGAATACATGGGCATCGAGTTCAACCACCCACGATTTAAACCTCGAGCCCTTCACTAAAGGTTACACGGTCATCGAGTTCAACCACCTACGATCAATACCTCGAGTCCCCGCTAACCATAAATATTTCCAGTTCCAAACAGGGATAAAGTTCCCAACTAAACCAACTGAATGAATCATATGCCTATGGATCCAATACATTACAGTCTAAAGCATTACATGACACCAGCGAATTAAATAACTCATTCAAAACATGTAACTCTTCAAATAAGATGCAACTAAGTACACCATACGTCAAAGACTCCTTATCAAGCTACTAAACCTGAATAAATACCCCAAAGACTCATCTGAGTATAAATCAAACCCCAAAATGCATAATAAACGTTTGGCTAAAATACGTGAGCCAATATGGTTACATAAACCAAATTACATCTTTTCCCAAAATCTTCGTCTCTCAATTCACAATTAGCCTTCGGCCCAAAACCAAAAAGGGTTTACAATTTCTAAAATGTTCATAAGACTAGCAATGACTAAAATCAAATGACTCACACGTCTGTATTTTCAAACGTCCAATTTTATAAACGATGCGTATTTCCAACAAACATTAAAATGCATTTTTGAACAAATAATCTCCATTTACGCAATGAATCATCAAACACTTTCATTTATGACTTATTTATCAAAATGCCCAAAAATCCCAAATGTGTGTGTTTTACAAAGTTTATAAAGCTAAACACTTCAAATAATCAAAACTCCCCGAATAACTCAGCAATTGATAATTTCATGTAAAACACATAAATACTTCAAAATGGACATTTTGGCATGTACAACGATTTTCACAAATCAACTTGAACTCACCTTGATAGATTTAGGCTAAAGCTAGATTTTACCCCAACTTGAGCTTCCTTGAAGAAACTTGGATCCATAAGCAAGGCCTTCCAAAAACCTAGATCCATAAATTTCCAAACATAAACATTCACATCCAGCCATTTAAAATCGTTCCTCAAACATTATACATGAAGATCTCCACTTCTACCAAAACCCTAGTTTCCATAGATGAAGAAAAGAGGAGATTACCTTTGCCACCATTTGAATCCATCCACAATACTCTTCTAGGTCCCCAAAATGAGCCACAAACTCCCAATCTTCAAAGTGATGAAAATGGTTGGATGAAAACCTAAGAAAACTTGGTGATGATGAAGAAGATGAAAATACCCTAGCTCTAGCTTCCAGACCTTGATAGATGATTAAAAAACACTTGGATTTTGGGAGAAAACCCCCCAAAAATGAGCTAGAGTTCATATGAGAGGGTAGAGGTCGGTTTGGGAGAGAAAATGGGAAGAGTTTTGAGGTTTTAATGAGAAATGGGGTGGAAGGCCGATTTCTTTCTTTTATAAACACACAGTGGTCGTGCACGAGCCTTGGCACAGATCGACCCGCACAGAGAGGCGCACAGATCTCTAGAGTCACGAAGGAACAGAGCCTCGTACGGATTACGGTGCAGCTCGGTTCGCGCAGTCAGGTGTACGAAACACTGCCGATAATTTTTCGTCTTCTTTTCGGCCAAAGATTTCGGGGTGTTACATAGTGACACCCAAATGTAATGTATTTCTTAAAAGTTGTAGATTAGGAGGTTGTTATCTATTAACCTTTATTCTCTATAGCGTTTAGATAGTGTTGTCCTCCTTTTGTTGGGAGATACTCTTACTATTAATGGTAATTCCATGTTTTTGTATGTATAATATTTTCTCTTATCTTAGGGGTCTTACTGTTGCTTTGGGCTTGGGACGTTACACAATCTCTCTCTTCGGTTTTGATTTTTATGTTATGATATTAGATTTGATTCTTGATGTTTGCATTTGGATTTGGTTTGATTTTGGTGTTTATATTTGGATTTGGGTTTGATTTTGTTGTTGGTGTTTGGCCGAAGGTTTGGCTGATAAAGATGGCTTGAGAATAGCTGAAAAGAGGTGTCAGTGAAATTCGCTAGTGGTGGATCCAGAAATTTAGGTGATTGGGAGCATACTTAAGGGTGTAAAATATATTGAAGCTAAATAACCCATCCAAACCAAAACGGTTGCAAGTTATTCAGTTTTTTGTTAAACGTTCATTGTTTCGGGTTTTCTTTTACTATTTCAGTTAAACTGAATAACATACTATACTATTATTTTATTTATTTTTACCTCTATATGAATTGCTTTGAGCTTATTGATCGTCGGTGACTTGGAAACGAGTTGGCCGAGGGAACAAAGATAAAAAGATGGGGGCCATAAGGTAAACAGGAAGAAAGTTTGAGGTTAAAATTTTATATTATTCTTAAATTTTTGGTTTTACTAGGGTCTTTCCTCCCACCCCATATGCATCTGCTCACCATTGACTATAGGTATTGCTAGAAAAGGGGTTGGAGAAAGAGTTTGGAAGTTCTTGGGGGAAGAGGGTGGGTTGTACAAGTGTCATCATATTAGTGGATATATCTAAAAAAAATTTAAAATCAAAAACCTTAAAAGGCAACAAAATGTCCTTACCCTAGCAACCATAGAAGGAGAGACCAAATTCGAGGATTTTTGCAAATCACCATGGCCAACCCATAATTTCGAAATTGTAGAAACAAAAACCGTTACTGTGTGTTCCAGATTCTAGTTTCTAATACAAAACAATCAAACAAACAAGATTCAATTCAAAGATTACCTGTTTGATTACTCTTTAATTCTCAATTTACACTTTCTCTCTCTAGAACTCTCTCTCTCTCTCTACGTATTCTCTTTCAAAATCTCAATTCTAACTCTTTGATATTACAATACGTACATTCCTTGTCACACCTAAAATACAAATAGAAAAACTATTTTTATATTACCATCTAAAACAAGGAAACAACAAATACAAAGACATTTACTTTTATTAAGAGACTTTGACTTTTAATGAGATTTGACTTTCTCAACTTTGACCTTCAGAATATTTGATCTTGTATCCAACAGATTTATGCGCTAACAATCTCCCCCTTTGGATTCAAGATCATTGTTGAAAGATTTAGCAAGCTCTGTCTGAACAATCTCCCCTTTTCCTTTAACTGTCTTCTTTCCAAAAGTATCTTCAGATGATTAACAATCTCCCCAAAACTCTCATAGAATGCTTTCAGACTTTGGAAAAAAATTATCTTCAGAATCAACTCGAATTTCTTTCATCAAATAATCTTCAAAGAAAATTTCTCAAAAATCAGCACATCTTCAGAAATTCTTTGATCATCTTCAAGTCTTCAAATCTTTAATTTGAACTTTTCTGACTTGAACATTTCTGAAAATCATCTCTCAAAAACTTTATCATTTCTTGATACCATCTCCCCCTTTTTGATGATTTGAGCATCTATATCATCAAAACTTTTCTCCAAGAAATGTCATTGACCATTATTATCTGTCATACTGAGCCTCTGATTCTGTCAATCCTCCAAGATAATCATCTAGATCTTTTCAAATCCAGACAAATTAAGAACATGTAACTTCTGAATCAACAGATGAATCAATTAAAATGTCTGTCAGTAACATGAAGTCACTGTGTGTAACGAATACACAATATAAAGGAGCTTTTTGATGTTCACTCCCCCAGGGCTTCCATCCAATCATCAAAATACCACAAAGACAATTTCTATGAATGTTATGACAAGGAAACGAATTCCTTGTGTGTTCGTGCAAGTGTAGAAAGAATTAAGCACGATGATTGCTTTTTAATAAGGCTCAACATTGTGTAAACCACTGAGACAACAGTAGATAAACACAGACTCAATTGTGCATGATTGAAGTGCGAAGGTGGGGCAGACTTCCTTCTGTTTCAATATCCATATTTTCCAAATGAAAACCAGATAGATAATATGTTGCGTGCCCTTGAAAATGTGAAACATCTTCTTTTTGAGAAGAAAATGAGTGGTTGGTGGGGTATTAAGCAAGAGTTGGCATGGGCTATTTTCCTGTTTCAATAATGTTCACGAAAGAATTGTGAAACATTAGTAATGTGGTTGCCCGACTCAGAAAGTATTTGGTGCAGAGTTTGATATTCTTTTACTCTGATCTCACACCCTCTTTCTTTTTATCACTAAGCTCACAACTAACCAAACTCTCTTTTCCATTTTACCTCATCACACCCACACTCATTTCTTTTAGACTCCTCACACTCAATCACTAAAGGATTAACTTCATGGGTAGGAAACACTGGTTAACGTGAATCCATAGAAGTTTAGTTAATTCCTAGCACAAAGAACCCATAGTTCCTATAAAGCATGTGTTGCTCAAATGATTTAACTATAGCATTTAAAGCTCATATACAAATATCAGATGAATATATGCTCATAAAATATAATCATGAAGATTTGAGCATTTTTAAAACAATAAAATATTTTCAAACAAGTATATTGAATGAATGAATATGAATGCAAAAGACTTGTTTGAAAATCTGACATTGTATGAAAATGATCAGAAATGAATGATATAGCAATTAAAGCTTATGGTCAAGAATAATTGATATTTGTCTATACGAAACAAAAATATAGACATTCTTGAAATGACCGTTTCAAAATGAAATATCGTTCAAAATTCTTTGAATACAAGCGGAGTGTCTTACCATTGAAGAAAAATTGTTCCAATTTAGAGACATGGTAAGAACATGTTGAATAAAGTCAAACCGGTGTGTGTGAATACTTGAAAGTATATAGAAAAGACAATACGCAAGTATTTATCTTTGGAAACACATGGTTTGTTTATCAATTAACAAAAAAAATGAAATGAAAACATTTAAAATCACACTTCCAAATTATAAAATCTGTTTAAAAATCAGGAAGTGGTTTGAACATTTAATAACATGTTTTCTATACCTGAAAGTTGTCCTTCTTTCAGATACATTTGAGATTAAGATAAGAAATTTACCTTTTCGAGCAATCTTAAATCTCAGAAAGTCAAGTTGTAATCATTTAGATATGATCGTGCCAGATTCTCTCATCCTGCATAAGTCTCAAAGTCTAGTCAAAATTTATTCACAAAAATTTATTTGAAAATAGAATGACATAAATCAATAAAACGATTAATGTACGAGTTCTGATTTGAAGTAATCAGAAATCATAGTCTTACTCCTTTTGACTTATAAGCTCCCCCTAATCATGCATCACAAAAATTTTGTCAGATAAGTATAATGCAGAAATTAGTTATGCTCCCCCTCAAATGAATGTAGATCATCTAAAATCTTCTCTAACTCCCCCTGAGATCATGAACAAACAATTAAAGTGCAGATATCTTTCAGAAATGAAAGATAAAGAAAATGATGAAAAATAACAATTCGTAACTTTAGTAGGTAACAACCGATTACGTCTTAAGATTTAACATACCAAGCTTAGAGACAAGAAAATTAAATCTCTTTTCATCTAAGGGTTTGGTAAATAAATCTGCAAGTTGATAATCTGTTTTTACAAAATAAAGTTCAATTGTTCCTTTTTCTACATTATCTTTTATAAAATGATACCTTACATCAATGAGTTTGGTTTTAGTATGTTGGACAGGATTAGCAGATATGGCTATTGCACTCTTCGAGTCACAGTATATTGGAATTTTATCAAATTTGAATCCATAGTCTCGTAGTTGTGTTCGCATCCACAAGACTTGAGAGCAGCAACTGGCAGCAGCTACATACTCTGCTTCAGCAGTCGATGTGGAAACGCATAATTGTTTCTTTGAAGCCCAGCTAACGAGCTTGTCTCCAAGAAATTGAACGTGACCAGAAGTACTCTTTCTATCCAACATACAACCTGCATGATCTGCATCTGAATATGCAGTCAGTTGAAACCCAGTATCCTTAGGATACCACAGACCAAGGTCTGCAGTCCCCTTCAGATATCTAAAAATCCGTTTGACAACAGCCAAATGGGATTCTTTGGGAGTAGCTTGATATCTAGAACATAAACATGTTGAGAACATAATATCTGGTCTACTCGATGTAAGATACATCAATGAACCTATCATACCTCTATATGATCTAACATCAACACTTTTACCCGAAGGATCAGTGTGGATCTTAGTACCAGGTGCCATCGGGGTTCCAATTGGTTTACAATTTTCCATTTTGTACTTCCGAAGAATGTCCAAAATGTACTTATATTGGTTAATAAAAATCCCCGTAGAAAACTGTTTAACTTGTAATCCGAGAAAGAAATTCATCTCTCCCATCAAACTCATTTGAAAACGTGACACCATGAGGTTAGAAAAGTTTTTGCAATATTTTGGATTAGTAGAACCAAATATTATATCATCAACATATATCTGAATAAGAATAATATCAGCTTTTTCCTTCTTGATGAATAAAGTGGTATCAATCTTACCTTTTGAGAAACCAGACTTGACCAAGAATTTGGATAAGACATCATACCATGCTCGAGGGGCTTGTTTTAATCCATAAAGGGCTTTGTCCAAAATTTAAACATGATCTGGCTTATCTGGATTGACGAACCCTTCTGGTTGAGACACGTACACTTCCTCCTTAAGAATGTCGTTCAGAAAAGTTGTTTTCACATCCATCTGAAAGACTGTGAAATTTTTATGAGCTGCGTAGGCTAGAAACATTCTGATTGCCTCTATACGCTCTACTGGAGCATACGTTTCATCATAATCGATGCCTTCCTCTTGCCGGTAACCTTTGGCAACAAGTCTAGCTTTGTTTCTTATGACGATACCATCCTCATCCTTTTTATTCTTGAAAACCCATTTAGTGCCGATCACGGTTTTACCTTCCGGCTTAGGAACTAATCTCCAAACCTTTAGGGCTTCAAACTGATTGATTTCTTCTTGCATTGCAGATACCCAGTCCGAATCAGCAAGAGCCTCAGATACTCGTGTTGGCTCAATCTTACTGAGGAATGAGTCATGCATACATTGGTTTATAGTCGTTGACCTTGTCTGTACAGGCTTGTTGAGATCTCCAATTACTTGATGTAATGGATGCTCTTTGGTCCAGCGATGCTCATGAGGGAGTGGAGTAGATGAAGTTTGAACATGATCATCATCTAGAAATCTACTTTCAGAATCTTCAGTTTGAATATCATGAGGGGGGGTTCTCAGTTGAAGGTTCATGTGCAGAAGTATCAGTTGGAACAGCAGATTCAGGCTGTTGAGTAGACAAAGTATTACACCCAACTGAAACAGTTACTTCTGACTCAGCATTAACTTGTGTAACTTCAACTGTTGGAGTAACATCAGGAATATGAGTTTCTGACTGAACAGGGGATGCTCGTTCAGTTATGACATCTGAAGTGACTGGATGATGACAGCTTGTATATTCAGACCTGTCAGTCACAGCAGATTTAGATACATTAGTTCCAAGAAACTCATCATAAAAGAATTCAAATAACAAATCTAAATCAGTTAAATGTGAAGTAGACGTAGATGCATTATCCGAATTAGTCGATGTAGATTCAGGTTCTGGACTGATCTGTCCAGAAGCTAATATGCCAGTGATAACGGGTTCTGAAATGAATTGATCAGAAGCTAAATCTTCATCGAATTTGACATTGACGCTCTCGACAACTGTCTTTGATTCCTTTAGATAAACACGATATGCTGCAGAAGTAGAAGAATAACCGATAAAGATGCCTTCGTCCGCCTTAGCACTGAATTTATTCAGACTCTCTCTGTCGTTAAGCACAAAACATTTACACCCAAATATGTGAAAATATTTGATAGTTGGTGTTCTGTTTTTGATTAGCTCATATGGAGTCTTCTGAAATCGGTGGTGTATCATGGAACGATTTTGAGTATGGCATGCAGTCGATACAGCTTCTGCCCATAAAAATAGAGATAAGTCCGATTGGCTAAGCATAGTCCGAGCGGCCTCGACTAGCGTTCGATTTCGCCTTTCGACTACTCCATTTTGTTCAGGCGTTCTAGCAGCAGAATACTGATGTGAAATCCCAACTGATTCGAGATATTCATCAACAATCTTGTTCTTGAATTCTGTGCCATTATCAGTACGAAGAAACTTGACTGGTCGCTGCATTTTCACCTGGGTCATCTTTAAGAAAGTAATGAGAACTTCCGGTGTCTCATCTTTTGAACGAAGAAATTTGACCCACGTGTATCTTGAATAATCATCCACAATAACCAACACGTATTTCTTTCCTCCCAAACTCTGAGTTCTCATTGGACCACACAAATCCATATGTAACAATTATAACGGAGAACTAGTGCTTGGTTCAGGCTTCGGTTTATGTGCGGCTCTCTTCATCTTACCCTTCTCACATGCTGCGCATAAGTGTTCTCGTTCATATTTCAGCTCAGGAAGTCCTTTGACCAATTTCCCACGAACCAGCTTGTTGATAGAACGAAAGTTCAAATGAGATAAACGTCTGTGCCAGAGCCAACTTTGTTGCGTTGAAGCTTTTGTCATCAAGCATACTTGATTGTCAATCTGTACTTTAGAAAGATTGATGGTATAGAGGTTTGTCTTTCGATGTCCACCTAAGAGTTCTGTGCCGTCTTCAGTACTAACTGAGCAACTCTTAGACTTGAAGTTGACCTTTAACCCTTTATCGCAGAATTGACCAATGATGAATAAGGTGTGCCCCAAGCCTTCAACATAACTCACCTTACTTATCGTTATGTTGTCTTGAATGATGTCACCATATCCTAAGATTGGTGAAAGCTGATCGTTTCCGAATCTGACATTTCCACTGAATTTCTCTGTATAGTTAGACTATAAAGCTTTTTGCCCAGTCATATGCTTGGAACATCCACTGTCCAAGTACCACATATGTCGGGTCTGCAAGAGAAATCAGGAGACAATAACTTTAGGTACCCATTTAAAAACGGGCCCTAACGGATTAGCACAAGATTTTGGTATCCATTTAAATATGGATCCTCCTTTTCTTTGAAAATCTTCTAAAACATTTAATCTTGAAGAATTAACATGATAAGATCCATACCAATCAGAAGAATTATGAGAATAAGCAAAATCAGTTTTCCGATAATTAGGACGAGATTTAGTAGTAATAGCAGATAATTGAATCAATTGCTTTATTGAGTAACGCTTGTAAGAAGTTACAAGGTTTTGTTTATTAGAAGCACATTGACCAACTATATCAGAATCACTACTAACAGATTTAGTACAAGAATTATCAGTAACTGATTCAGCTATCTCAGCATCCTTCTGTTTTGGTCTCCATTCGTATTGAGCTTTTATCTTGTTCATCCTTAAATCTGAAACATAAGATATAGATTTATTAGGAAAAGTAGATTTCCGGGATTGAGTTTTCTTTTTTGTACCAGTGTATTCCTGTTTCTGTAATCGCTGTTTCTTATGTTTCTTACCGTGAGCATAGTAATCAGCAGTTACAGAAACTAAATCACCAACCTTAGTTGATGTTTCACCAATATGAACATCACTTGGTAACACTCTTTCATTTTTAAGACAAGTAGAATGATCAGGAAGTTTAGAATGGACATCAAACATATCATATTCTTCCATGCACCCATCATCAGAATTAAAAGAATCATTTGCAGACTCAAATAAGTCATCAGAATTATCAAAGAAAGTTTGAGGTGCCTTTGAAACTGTAGAACACTTTGTTGATTTATCTTGAAAAACAGTGTTCTTTAAAACTGTAGAAAATACATTTTGTTCTATATCAACCAAAAAATTTTCATCAGATAAAACATTTTCAAGCTCGACTATTTTGCTTTCAAGAATAGATGTAGGAACATAAACCTTTGCAATTGCAGGTTTTTCCTTCATCTCAGAAGCGGAATAACTAACAAAATAATCGTTTGAAAGAACTTTTGGTGTTTCTGAAAGATAACTATCATTTAACTTTACATAGTTAAACGGTAGTTGCATTTTCTTTTTATTCTTTCTATTTTCAGTTTCTTTGGCCTCAACTTCGTCTGACAATTTGGTAACAAATTTGGGTTTTAAATGAGTATGTTTACCAGCACAAGCAAGAAAATCATAGTTATAAAGTGCCGGCTGTTTTCTGATGGCTTTCTTAAGATAATGGAGGTTTTCAAAACCAAGTCCCCATTTCTCTTTAACATCAACCTCTTCATTAGGTGCATTTAGAAAAATGGTTTGATCTGTTTAACCTCTCGCATAAAGTTTTGCTTCCAGACCATTTACCTTCTTATTCAAATTCTTGTTTTCAACCTGCAATTTATAAACAATTAGTGCAGATTCATTCTTCTCAAACTCATATTTAGACACTTTACCTTCAAACTCGGAAATCTTCTTTTCAAAACAATCTACTTGAGATTTAGAATCAAAATCAGACTTGCGTAAAGAATCAATCAGATATTTGTTTGAAATAACAGACGTATTAAGCTCAAAGATCTTCTTGTTCTTTTTAGCAACTCTTTCTTTTTCCTTTTTCAGATTATTTTGTAAATTTTGAAGCTCAACCATTATGGTTTCCATTTTGGTAATAAAATCTTTTTCAGTTAAATTTAATACCTCATCAACTGCCTCATCATCTGACTCGACATCCTTTACTTCTTTGCCCGTTAGACAGATATGAGTTGTTTCTTCTTTCTCTTCACTTTCATCTTCAGAATGATCAAGCCAAAATTCATCCTCGGCCATTAGAGCGATTCCTGCTTCTTGTTGTTTGGCCAAGAGAAGTTTGTTCTGATAGTATTGAGAATTCTGAACTTTTGGCTTTCTACAGTCTTTTGCAAAATGACCAATCTTGCCACAGTTGTAGCATTTGATTAAGTCAGTTGTTGGCTTTGCAGTAACAGTGTAGTCATTCACGAACTTCTTCTTCTCATCCGGTTTCTTCTCCACATATATATCCTCTTCATATCTCTTTCCTTCCACTTTATGTCGATGCTCGTGGTTCTTTGAACTGGATGAAGAATAGCGTTGAGAATTTGATCCCGGCTTCTTATAAAATTTCTTTTGAAATGCACGGGTCAGCAATATCATGGCTTGTTTCAGACTCTGTCCATCATCACTATCTTCTTCAGAATCAGACTCAGAACTTGAACTCACTTTCTTCTTCTTCTTCTTTTCTATCTTCTCTTTCTTTTCTTTCTTCTTCTCACCAACAACCAAAGCAATCGGATCAGGAACCTTCTCAGCCTTCTTCTTTTCAGCTCTTTTCTCCTCTACCTCTTCCTCATTCTGACTTAAGGTTTCATAAACTTCGTGAAGAGGTATTTCACTTAAGTCTTTCATCTGCTTCATCCTACGAGTATGTTTCTTCCACTCTGGTCGTAGGATGCTCAGGAATTTGACATTATTTTCCAACTGCTTCTTTTTGACTTTGTTCTTTGTCAGCTCATTCAGAAGCAAAGTGAATCTTTCATATGTGTCTTCTAGACTCTCATTCTCTTTAGCCTTGAATTCCTCATAATTATTGATGCAGTTAGCCACCTTTATCTGATTCCCAATCTTTGATCCCATCATCATCTTTTCCAATTGATTCCACATCTGTTTAGCATCATGCTTGTAGCTATCAATCTTGATGTAGATGTCATTGGGAATGCTTTGGAGTAGAAGAGATCTCGCTTGCTTGTCAGCTTTATATCGACTCTTCTGTTCTTCAGAATACTGAGAGAAATCAACCTTAACTTGTTTTGTCTTTTCTTCCTTTTCCACATCACCATGTTCACTATTAGAAGAATCATCATCATCATCAGGTACATTAACCATGATTGGTTTCATAGGACCGTCTTTGATTGATTCCAGAATATTTTCTCCATTTGCATGTCGGTCTATAAAATCCAGAAATCGATCATTCCATTGCTCATACTCTCCTTTGAATAGAACTGGAGGTTTGACATCAGTGCCGATTGAAAGTGCATCTTTGGAAGTCATCTTCTTTAAACCTGTTTGAAAAATATATCAAATAAGAAACTAGAACTGATCGTTAGTCCAAAATACGAAATCACAAGAAAAATCTTGAAAAGAAATTCAGAGATTTTTGAACACAGAAAGAACTTTTGTCCCCCTCCGCAGACTTGAACACAGAAAGGCCATATTACAGTTTTGAAAATTTCTCAGAAAATACTGAAAAACGGGCGTTTGAGACTTGCGCGTTTGATAAACTCTCAATCAAACTCGCAGACAAACTCGCAAGCAAACTCGCAGACAAACTTGCAAGCAAACTCGCAGAACAAACTCGCAGATGATGAAACTCGCAAGTGCCTAAACTCGCTAAAAACTGTTCATACTGAAACTCGCTAACAGAGGCTTGCGCGTTTACAAAACTCGCACGTCGAAGTTTGCGCGTTTGAACAAAACTCGCTAGCTTCACTTGCGCGTTTCAACTATTCCTCTTTAAACTCGCACGTCGAAGAACTCGCAAACAACTGTTCCTTTCAAACTCGCTAGCTTCGATTAGCGAGTTTCTAGAACTCGCAGATAGCCTTGCGCGTTTGAGACAAAAAAATAACCCTTCGACTTGCGCGTTCTAGATGATGAACCTTGCGCGTTTGACGAAGAACTTGCGCGTTTGGGAGATGAACTAGCGCGTTTTAGAGATCTAGCGCGTTCTTCCGAAAAACAACCCAAAAACTGATTTTTCCATCTGAAATCGATCTGAACTTTGTCCAAATGCCATGAAACTTTGAAATGATGCTCGATTACAGTACTAGAATGATTACAACTCAATAACTTCACAATCAAACACATACAAAACAAAAAGATCGATGAAACAGTGAAAAAAGACTCGTGAACAAAACTTCAACAAAAATTACAAAATTCGTGTGATTTACAGTACAATACTGAAATTGAATTACAAAGACTCGATCTATTACACTATTTGAACAATTCCTAAACAAAATCTGCTCCAAAATCTCACTCAAACTCAAACTTCGATTTTCGGCTCAAGAACAGTGACGAACCAAGCTTTTCTCGAATTTCTTGATCTGATTTCACCTTTGGATCTGCTCTGATACCAATTGTGTGTTCCAGATTCTAGTTTCTAATACAAAACAATCAAACAAACAAGATTCAATTCAAAGATTACCTGTTTGATTACTCTTTAATTCTCAATTTATACTTTCTCTCTCTAGAACTCTCTCTCTCTCTCTCTACGTATTCTCTTTCAAAATCTCAATTCTAACTCTTTGATATTACAATACGTACATTCCTTGTCACACCTAAAATACAAATAGAAAAACTATTTTTATATTACCATCTAAAACAAGGAAACAACAAATACAAAGACATTTACTTTTATTAAGAGACTTTGACTTTTAATGAGATTTGACTTTAGCAGCTTTGACTTTCTCAACTTTGACCTTCAGAATACTTGATCTTGTATCCAACAGATTTATGCGCTAACAGTTACAATCGACAAATCAAAAGGACTAAATATTTTAGTTTACTATTTATGCTAATGACAACTTATTAGATAAATTTTGTCCTCCTTTGGCAGTTTTTTGAATGTCAAAAAATAATATCCTATAATTTAAATTGTTAGGACTTAAAATGTAATTGTAATTCAAGTTGAGGGTTTGTTTTGTAAATACCTTTGGGTATAAATACTTTCCTTTTTTAGTTTGTTTCATAATTCATAGAGCTCAATTTGTATTTGAACGCATTGTAATCTTTTTTCTCTCTAAATACAAATACACTTGTGACACCATTGTAGATTTCTTTAAGCTTTCTTGATTACAAACTTGATCAGGGAATCACAATTGGTATCGAGCAGAAAGACAATTTAATTGATCCAATTTTTGAAGAATTTGATAGAGATTTGAAGATTTTCTTGAAGAACACTGTGGTCGACTGGCTTTTGATTGGTTTTAGTAATTTTGAAGGATATGTGATTAGTTCTTATTCTAATTGATTCATCTTCATCAATGGAGAAGTTTTGAATCAATTTCTTCCACGGATTTTGGGTTTTGATCATTAAATTTGAAGTTTTTGCAGAATTTCATCGAATGGCTGTTTCTTGAATGTTTGTGTGATGTTTGCAATATTAGTCTATTTCTAGTCGGATTTTGGTATAGAAGTCTTCATTAATTGTGCTTGTATACACAATTCGACTCTCAGTGCTGAATTTCATTGAATTTGGTTGAGATTTGAAATTGGATTTTCAATTATGTTGAATATGTGAATGTATCGCAGGATATGAAGATTTGAAGATTGAGTTTTATCGCACAAAGTTCTTTATCTCATAAAATAGTGTGCGATAGTCGAGTTTATCACATAACACTGTGTGCGTAATTAAGGATATTGCACAAAGAAGTGTATGTTAGTTGTGTATATCGCACGATATTGCTGCTATACTTGGAAATAGCGCACAATACTATATGCGATAGTTGTGATTCTTTAAACAATGGTCTGCAATAGTTTGTGTTCTACGATAGTTGAATATGTGGTCTGTCATAGTTTACTTTTTGTACTACGACAGTTAACTATTTGGTCTGCGATAGTTGACTTAGAGTACTGCGACAGTTGACTATTTGGTATCTACGATAGTTGACATTTGGTCTGCGATAGTTGACTTCTTCAAGGGTTGACTTTTCATAGTTTGATCATTTCAAATATTTGTCTTACGATCTTTCAAGTTTGTTAAAGTGACTTCTCAAGATGCTTTGGCTATTGGAACTGATATGAAACCTCTAGTGCTTTTTAGAGGAGAATATGAACAGTGCAGGGATAGGTTTTTGGACTTCATTGACAACATGATAATGATGTCATATAATAGATTCTTCGGATAATGGTCCAAAGGTGTTTTCTATGAATGCTCCAAAATTACCTGAGGATGGTATAGTTGCTAAACCAGTTCAAAAACCTAAAGAGAAGCTAACAGAAAAATATGATGGGTACGAAAGTAGGGAATCAACTTAAGATGACTAAATGTATTACAAATTATGAGGAGTTTAATGCAAAGGAAGGAAAGACTCTGAAAGAAACATATGAGTGATTTGTGTGTTTATTGAATGAAATGAGCAAGAATAAGATAGAGAAGCAATTGATTGAGAATAATGTGAAGCTTCCGAGTAATCTTCAACCAAAATGGAAGAAGTTCACAAGATATATTAAACAACATAAGCCTTTAGATGAGTTGGGTCTACATGAAGTGTATGAGACACTGAAACATAATGAAGAGGAGGTAATGGCAATCAGAGAAGGAAAGAAGAAAAGGGAGAAACAAGTTGCAGACCTGTTAGCTCTTGTGGTTGAAAAGAGAGAGAAACATTCATCAAGAGGGAATAGAAGAGAGATAGAAATAAGTGAATCTGATATGGATGAACAGAATGGAAGTGAATATGATGATGGAGAAGAGTTAAAGCAAGCAATGATTCTGTTGATGAAGGCATTTCAAAATAAATTCTATAAGAATCCTTCATCGAACATTTAGAGATACTCGTCTTGGTCAAAGAATTATGAGCACTAGGATAGATATGAAGGAAAGAGAAGGTTTGAGAAAAAGAAGTTTGATGATAAGAATTTTGTTGTCCAGAAGTATGAGGACAAGAAGAGTGATGAATTGATCAAGTACTATATTTGCGGCAAGCCATTTCATTTTGCAAGAGACTGCAGAAAGCCAGTTGTGCGGAATTCGGATTATTAAAAGAACAAGATGTTATTGGAAAAACAGAAGGAGGCTGGTAGAGCACTGATGGCTGAGGATGACCACTGGCTCGACTTGACAGATGATAAAGCACAGGCTCATTTGTGTTTCATGTCAAGGAATGATGATGACGAGAATTTTGACAATGATGACAAATATTCATGCTATTTAGAATCTGGATCTCAGGTAAACAATCTTTCCTACGCTAAATTTATGTCACAAATGCAAAACATGATGCTTCAACTCCAAGATTTGCAAGATAAACTGAAAAAGGAGAAAACTCTTATGTCTTCTTTAGAAGCAAGAGTTGAAAAACAACATAAGAGGCTTTTACGTTTTAACACTGAAGGTGCTGCAAATCTTGAAATGATAAATTTTTTAAAAGAGGAAAAAGAAAAGGTTGCAAAGGAAAAAGAATGTTTGAAAAGTCAATTATCTGAACTCTCAGATAAGTTTAAAAAAACAGAGAGGGAGAGAGAACTTATTATGTTTGTAAGTATAATTCAATTATTACTAAAAAGAATAGTTTGGTTGCAAAGCTAAAAGATTTTGAAGAAAAACTTTATAAGAAGGGTCAAACAGATCAAACTATTCATCTAAATAAACCGAAGGAATTCAAGTTGTATAACTCAAAATGGGGAATAGGATATGGCAATCCTCATTACCTAAAGAAACTCCTTTCTTAAGTTCGAACTTTGTTTGAGTTTAATTTTATCAATATTGGCTCAATTTATCCTGAATACAAGATCAGATGGACAAAATCATCTGATGAGGTTGAAAAATAGGAAGTTTGAACAGGAAAAATAAAGTGAAAATGCAACTTTGTTTCTCATATGAAAATTTAAATGATAGTTATATTTCGAAAGAGTCTAATTTTCTTTCGAATGATTACTTTCATAGTAACTTATGTAGAGCTTGATGCAAAAACAGCTAAATGCCAGATTTATGTTCCACCATTGGTGTTTAGAAAACAAAATAGTTCAGCTTGAAAATGCATTTGAAGAAGAAAGAAATATTTTGTAAGAAGAGAAGGTTGCACTTTTAACAAAAATAAAATAGCTTGAAACAAAAATTCCTGTTAAGCTTGAAGATATTCCTGAAACAGATGAAATTGTAAGTGAAAATAATTCTACCGATTCAGATGCTTCTTCTTGCAAGGCTTTCATGGAAAATTTGCTTTTCAAAGGTGACTCAAAAGATTTTGATAAATTTGAGTATGAAAGGAACGTGACAAGAAGTTCAATGATTTTATGAACATTACAAAAACTTCCTGTGAGTCAAACAAATTAGATGAGGATGATTTGTCTGAGCTAGGTTTTTCTGCATTAATGAATTCTGAGGAATGTTGAGATGAAGAAATGAATTTGATTTCTCGCCAAAACTTCCAAGCCATTTGGATTTTATTGATAAAGGTAAGGAAAAAGAGACACCAGTTAAATTTGAGAAAGGTGAATCGTCAAAATCTACTTCTAAGAAAGTTCCTATGAATGCCTATTACTCTAAAAGAAAATCAAAAAGGTCTTCACAGAAACGCAAAAAGACTGGTAAGTCTCATAAAGGACATACTCATTACTCTATGTCTTCTGACATTCATCTTTATGATCTTTCAAATAATTCTTAAAAAAAAGATTTGGACTTAAGCAAGTGTGACGCATAAAAAAGTCTACGTCTGATGTAGACACAGCAAAACCACTTACTTCTGATGATAGTGTTAAGAAAAACAAGTTTTCTCATGTTGTATAGAATGATATTGCTTCTGTTGGACACAATGTTGTTTTTCCTTGCAAGATATATTCAATAAAACAATTGATTCGTATTTCTCATGATAAAATTTGTTGTTCAACTTGTTGAGTGAATGATTTGTTGATAAGAATGTTGTATGTGATTATTTTGGTTCTTATCATGTTCGTAATCAGAAGGAAAATGTTTTTGTACAACCAAAGAAAAGAGGACTCGTTTTTAAATGGGTGCCAAAATCAAAAGTTTCACCTAACCCCAAAGGACCCATTTTCAAATGGATACCTATATCTGCATAGTCTGTTTTGTAGACTGGTCATGTATGGTACCTTGACTCTGGATGTTCAAAGCACATGACTAGAAGGAAGGAGATACTCACCAACTATACCAACAAATATGGTGGGACGGTCAGATTCGGAAATGATCAATATTCTCCAATCTTAGGTTATGGTGATGTACAAGATTGTTCCTTATGACGATACCCTCTTCATCTTTCTTATTTTTGAAAACCCATTTCGTACCAATGATTGTTTTACCTTCAGGTCATGGCACGAGTCTCCAGACTTTAAGCGCTTTGAATTGATTAAGCTCTTCTTGCATTGCAGTTACCCAATCTGAATCAGCTAGAGCTTTAGATACTCGGGTTGGCTCTGATACCAATTGTGTGTCCCACAATCAGTGCAAATCAAGATGACAACAATTGAATCAACAATTAATTTCTAATAATTCCAATTCTCAGTTCGTACAAAGAACACTCACAGTATTTCTCTCTCTAACACAATACGCGCTCAACTCATCTAGTCATATGAGTCTATAAACGAAAACTCTTATAAACATAAAACACTCTAAACACTCACAACACTGAACTTTGACTTTTCGTTATTACAAATGACTTTGACTTAGCTTGAGAGTTGAATTGAGCTCTTTGACTTGACTTTTATCTTCAGCTCGAACTTCAGTCTTCATGATCTTGTATCCAACATATTTTGTGCACTAACAACATTACGATTAAGAAAGTTTTGTATGTTGAAGGTCTCAGACATAATCTGTTTAGTATTGACAGTTTTGCGACAAAAATCTTGAGGTCAATTTCAAAGCTAAGAGATGCAATGTTCGGACTGAAGAAGGTAAAGAACTCTTAGCTGGAACTCGAAAATCAAACCTTTATACAATTGATCTGTCCAATCTAAAGACCGAGAAAACGGTATGTTTGCTATCTAAAGCATCTATGCAACAGAATTGGTTGTGGCATAGACGACTCTCTCATATTTTAAGAATATAAATAAGCTTGTGAAGGGAGGGTTGGTAAAAGGCTAACCATATTTAAAGTTTGAAAAAGAGCATATGTGTGTTGCGTGTGAGAAAAAAATATGAAGAAAGCTTCTCATAAGCCAAAGGTTGAGATTAGCACGAAGAAACATCTACAATTAATTCACATGGACTTATGCGGACCGATGCGAGTACAAAGCATAAATGTGAAAAAATATGTCCTCATGATGGTTGATGATTTTTCGAGGTACACTTAGGTTAAGTTTCTCAGAACGAAAGATGAAGCTCTAGAGTTGATAATATATTTTATCAAGAGTGTACAAGTTACCTTGCAGCAGTCGGTTCAAGCAATCCGCATTGATAATGGCACAGAGTTTAAGAATTAAGTTTTGGGTGCATATTTAGAATCTTTTAGAATTGCACGTGCTTTCTCCATGGATCGGACTCCTCAACAGAATTGGTTGGTAGAAAGGCGTAACAGAACATTAGTTGATGCGGCTCGCACGATGCTAAGTCAATCTAATCTACCTCTCTTCTTGTGGGCCGAAGTCGTTGCCACTGCTTGTTACACACAGAATAGATCAATCATTCACAAACGATTCGGTAAAATGTCTTATGAGATTATTAATAATAGAATACCTATCATCAAATATTTTCATGCTTTTAGATGTAGGTGTTTTATTTTCAATGATAAAGAGGATCTCGGCAAGTTCAGTCCAAAGGCGGATGAGGCAATCTTCATTGGATATTCAATAGACTCCGCATCATATAGAGTCTACAATAGGAGAACTAAATATGTGTCTGAGAGCGTAAATGTAACATTCGATGAATTAGCAGATTTGGCTTCTGAAAACATCAGTTTATAACCCATATTAACTGGTGTATTAGCTTCTGAACAACTCAATTCATGACATGTACAAAACAAAGTTAATCCAAATCATGCTTCTACATCGAAGTCTCATATTTCTGATTTAGATTTATTATTTGAGAATTTTTATGATGAATACTTTGGAACTTACAATTCTAAATCTAATGTTCCAAACAGCAAAGAAGTTGCAAGAGCTAAAGAACTAGTGTCTTTATCTGGTCCTTCAGAATCACATATTTCTTCAAATTCAACTGCAACTCCTAATGTTGTATCGATTCCCCAAGTAATTGAAGACAGATCTACTTCAAGTGAAGACACTCCAATTCCTATTTTATCAGAAGTTTTAGTAGTTGATTCAAATCCTGAGACATCACCAGTTCAATCATTGGATGTTCCTGAGGTTGTCTCTACAGCAAAAGATCAATCACCTGAGAATTCTGAAACAATGTCTCCTCTTGAAGATAATCAAAACGGCTATGTTTATCCTCAAGATGATAAATTGTTAGAGCATATTTGTTGTATTCAAGATCATGGAAAGTCAAAGCCCAAGTCAAAGCCTTCAAAGTTAAATTTTCTATTAAAGGAAAGTCAAAGTGTTTAGTTGTTAGTTAGTTTACTTATTATGTTGTTTCTTTGTATTGTAGGGAGTATAAATAGGTTTTTGTTAGTAGAATCATCAGGTTCCTTGATATTGCCTATTCTAGTGAGAGAAATATAGAGAGAGAAAGTGTGAATTGTACGTATTGTAATATGTGGATTAAATATCAAATAATATGGCATTTGCATTGATTATTGTTGTTCATCTTGATTGTTAATTGCATATTTGGGACACACAATTGGTATCAGAGCAAGCATTTATCAGAAAATCTTTCAAGAATCTAAGATTTGGTCGACATTTTCAAGAACTCGCAAAACACTCCTGTCCAGATCGAATTTGTTGTTCTTGTGTGTTTTTTATTGTATTTTTTGTTGAATTGTGCTCGAATTGTTGATTAGAACAACTTTGGTTTGTATTGATTTGTCCAATTCACAACTATTTGTGTGAATTTGGATTTTAGTTGGTTTTTGGTTCGTCTCTGTACACGTACTGAGTTTTGATCAATTTGCGACTGTTGTTGTTTTTGGTTGTAATCATTCATTTGTAAAGTGTTCAGATTGTGTTTGAGATCGAATTGGTGAAGTTTCAAGATCAATTTCAAAGGTTTGGATAGATTTTGAGTGAATCAGTGCATATTTCACTCGAAAAAGGCAAGAACTCTCAAGATCCATAGTTTCCGCAAGCTGTTAGTAGATATATTGTTGTTGTATTATTTTAGATAGGCTTAGCCCAATTCTGAATGGCCCATAGCCTTTATTGTTGTATATTTATTCCTTGTAATCCTTTCTTTTCAAGCAATGAGAATCATTTCTCTATATGGTATCAGAGTTGAATTAGGATCCTTCCTAATTTCTCTCCTCTCCTCCTTCTCTCTCTAGAAACCGGCGACTCTAGGGCCGGATACCATAATCTTCTTCTTCCAAATTTTCCGTCAATGGTCGGTGAACAACAACCTCTTCCAAACAAGGTCTTCGGCATCACTAACATAAAGACGTACGTTTCGCTCATCCTTGATCTTGACCGCCTTAACTACAATGCATGGAGAGAACTTTTCTCCACCCATTGTATCGGTTTTTATGTGATTGATCACATTGACGAGTCTACACCAAAACCTACGGACCCCGAATGGAAGAAGGTGGACTCAATCGTGAAGCTTTGGATCTATGGTTCGATCTCTCAATCTCTTCTCCAAATGGTCTTAAAAAAAGACTCTACCGCGCTCCAAGTTTGGAACAACCTTGAGACTCTTTTTCGAGATAACAAGGATGCCAAAAGCATGAAAATCGATAGCGAGCTTCGGAATATCGTAATAGGTGATCTCTCCGTCACCGCCTACTGCACCAAAATCAAAGCCCTTGCCGATTTTTTTGCCAACCTCGATCCGGACTCCGCCATACCGGATAAACACCTCGTGATATACACCATCAATGGGATTTCATCCAAGTTTGACTCGGTGGCCAACATAATTCGGTATCGTTCTTCTCTTCCAACATTTTTGGAGACTCGTTCAATGCTCCTCTTGGAAGAACAACGAATGACGCAAAGTCGGTCCATGCCTCCCTCCTCTCACGCAAATCATCCCTCATCTCCTACCATGTTAAATGTCAACAATATCGGGGGAAATAGGGAAAATGGATGCCGGAACGACCGCCGACAGCAGCAGGGCCGCCGCCGCCAGTAGCCGAACAGCAGGCCCGCACCACCCTGCTACAGGTGAGTGTTCATTCCTCCGCCGACTGAGCCCCGCCAACAGCAACAGCCGTCGGCCTAGTGGCAGCGGCAAGCTGTCGGGCTGCTTGGTCCATCGCCGCAATATCATCAACAGCGGCAGCCACAACACAACGGCAACGCACCCTGGTCGCAACAGCCCCCTGCCGAAGCTCACAACATCCCTTCAGCTCACTTTTTAACAGCGTCACACAACAGCCCCACGGTTGTGGAACCTTCACCCCCGTGGACTTGGGCTCCACTGGATCAAGCGATGGCTCTTCCAGAATTGTTCAACACAATGTCTTTGAATGACCCGGGTACGACGGATTGGTATATGGACATCGAGGCAACCGACCATGTGCATGCAAACACAGGTATCCTAAACTCTGTTCTTGATAAACATGATACTCTTTCTATCTTAGTCGGTAATGGATCCCAAATGCCTGTAGTGATGACCAGACATGCCCCGTTTCCCCTTACAAATCCTTACCGTCCGTTACATCTTCGAAACATACTTATCTCTCCCGCTATTATTAAAAATCTAATTAATGTTCGTCAATTGACTCATCAAAATAAAACTTCTATTGAGTTTGACAGTTTTGGTTTTACTGTTAAGGACTACAAGACCCGGCGCCCTTTAATCTGATGTGATAGTGACGGGCCTCTCTATCCGGTCAACCCAACAAACCCGCAAGTTCTCATCTCCACCACTCAATTCACATGGCGTCAATGGCTCGGTCATCCCGGAGATCAAGTCTTGAAGTCATTAGTTTCAAATAATCTTATTTCATGTACTAGCGATAAACTTAGTATTACTTGCAACTCTTGTCAAATTGGAAAGCATACCAAGCTTCCTTTCTTTATTTCTAATTCCGTTGTTTCGCATGCATTTGAAATAATACATTCCGATGTTTGGACCTCTCCCATTTCTAGCGTTAGTGGACTACGTTATTATGTTATCTTTTTGGATCTTTTTACACATTACTTGTGGGTCTTTCCACTTAAATAAAAATCCGAAGTTTTTACAAAATTTCAAGAATTCTTCTTCCATGTCAAAACTCAATTCAACTCTAATATCAAATATTTCCAATGCGATAACGGGGGGAATACAAGAACAAACAATTTCACAACTTCTTCGCCTCAAATGGAATTCAATTTCGTTTCTCGTGCCCTCATACATCCCAACAAAATGGGAAATCAGAATGCATGCTTTGAACTATCAACAATGTGGTTTGGACCTTGCTTTTTCACTCTCATCTCCCTCCCACATATTGGGTAGAAGCACTTCATATGGACATACACCTACTAAATATTCTTCCCTCCACATCCATCAACTTTGACACACCACACTACAGTTTGTTTCAAAAAAAAACCTTCCTACTCTCATCTTCATGTCTTCGGATGCCTATGTTATCCCCACCTCACCACCCCACATAAATTAGCCCCACGTAGCACACCTTGTGTCTTCCTAGGTTATCCATCACAACATAGGGGTTTTCGATGTCTTGATCTCTCCACTCGACGCATCATCATCTCTCGTCACGTCGTGTTTGATGAGTCTATACTCTCGTTTGGTTCGGTCACTCCAACCAACCCCCCATCCTACTATTTTCTTGATGACCCTTCGGACACATCCCCTATCATGAGAGATATCCTTCACTCGCACTGTCCTCCTCCCACCCCCACAACCCACTCAACCTCCCCACGATCACTTACGGCCCAACCTCCCTCCCCTACCCATCCTTCGGCCGAAACATCTGGCCCCCACCTCGCGCCCTCCACTTCGCCTTCTTCTTCTCCCACTCCTTGTCCTACACACCCTATGACGACCCGAGCTAAGAGCGGGATCATTAAACCCACTCAACGTCTTAACCTTCATACCACATCCATCACCCCCTTACCACAGTCCCATCTACAGGAATTACAGAATCCTCACTGGCGAAAGGCCATGGATGAGGAATATCATGCCCTTATCACGAACATGACTTTGGTTCTTATTCCTCGACCCCCCGGGGTCAATGTGGTTCGGTCCATGTGGCTTTTCCTCCATAAGTATCACGCTGATGGTTCTCTTGCTCGCTATAAGGCCTGTTTAGTGGCCAATGGTCGTAGTCAGCAGCAGGGGATAGACTGTGATGAGACTTTCATCCCGGTTGTAAAATCGGCCACCATACGCATCGTCCTGAGTATTGTCGTCTCTCGGCATTGGCCCATTCACCAGCTTAACGTGAAGAATTCCTTTCTTCACGGAAACCTTCAGTAGACTGTTTACATGCATCAGCCATCGGGCTTTCGTGATCCTCGATATCTGGATCACGTTTGCCACCTCCAGCGCTCCCTCTATGGTCCTAAGCAGGCCCCCCGGTCGTGGTATAACATATTTGCTCAGTATGCCATACGGATCGGCTTCCAGCATAGTCGGACTGACCCATCTCTATTTTTCTACCACTCACCATAGGACACTGCTTATCTCCTGTTATATGTTGATGACATCATTCTCACAGCATCGTCCACAGCCTTTCTTCGATAGATCATTTCTCAGCTTAGTCATGAGTTTGCCATGACAGATTTGGGTGCCCTTAATTACTTTATGGGCATTTCAGCATCCCGGTCATCTACAGGTCTATTTCTATCATAGCAGAAGTACGCAGCCCATATACTCGAGTGTGCCAACATGCTCAACTGTAAACCTACTCGCACCCCAGCAGAATCAGCTCACATATTAGACACAGAAGGACCCCTCTGTGACTGATCCCACGTTGTATCGCAGCCTTGTCGGGGCTCTTCAATATCTCACCTTCACGAGACCAGACATTGCCTTTGTGGTTTAGCAAATTTGCCTTTATATGCATGACCCTCTAGAGCCCCACTTCCATGCTCTCAAACATATCCTTTGATACATACGGGGTACCTTGACTCATGGTCTACAGATACATGTCTCCCCCTCCTCAGATCTTATATCCTATTCTGATGCAGATTGGGGGGATATCCTGTCTCTCGCAGATCTACTTCCGGATATTGTGTCTTCTTAGGTGACAACCTAGTATCTTGGTCATCCAAACGCCAAGGTGTCATCTCCCGCTCTAGTGCCAAAGCCGAATATCGTGGAGTCTCCAACGTTGTTGCCGAGACAAGTTGGATCTAAAACCTTCTTCGTGAACTCCACAGACCGCCCAACAAAGTAACTATTGTATACAGTGATAATGTGAGTGCGGTCTACATGTCATCCAATCCGGTTCAACATCAACGCACGAAACATATAGAGATTGATATTCACTTTGTCTGGGACAAAGTTTCTATCGGACATGTTCGAGTCCTTCACGTCCCATCAACCTCTCAGTATGCCGATATCTTTACGAAGGGGTTATCTATATCACTGTTTCACGATTTTCGATCCAGTTTGAACATACGAAATCCGGATGTTCAAACTGGGGGGTGTTAGTAGATATATTATTGTTGTATTATTTTAGATAGGCTTAGTCCAATTCTGAATGGCCAATGGCCTTTATTGTTGTATATTTATTCCTTGTAATCCTTTCTTTTCAAGCAATGAGAAACATTTCTCTATACAAGCATCATCCCAAGAACTCGTAGAGCATTATAGATTGTGTTTGTTATTTTTGATCAAGAGTTGAATTCGCAAGATATTATATATGATAAGTGAAAGTACTCGTAAAACACTTGTGTATTTTGATTTTGGTGGAAAAGTTCTAAGTTCAGAACTCGTAGAAGCTTGCTTACGAAAACTCCAGAATCCGCAGAACACTGTTTGCAGAAAGTGCATACTTGCAGAGATCATCGTGCGGAAAGTAAGGAATCCACAAAATTCATCTTGCGGAAAGTTACTGTTGACTTTCTTTGGTCTGCAGAAAGTACCTGAATTCGCATATGCAAGCTTAAGGAAAGTGTAGGGAATTTTTCTTGGAAAATATTCTAAGTCTTGAATCCGCAAGTTATTTTGCGAAAAGTTTTCTTGAAAGCTTGAAAAAATACTAAGGCAAGAATCCGCAAGGCTAAGTCTACGAAAAGTATGGAATCCGCAAGGCGCTATTTGCAGAAAGTGGGTTTTCGCAAGCTTCAGTCTATGGATTGTGTGGTGTTCTTTGTTCTACAGAAAGTGACCTCAGTGTTTTGTGAAAAGTGAATTCTTCAGCTTAAGGATTCGAAACTTAGTCAAATTTTGACTGTTTTTCAGAATTTTGAAATTTTTTCTGATTTTTTTTTTTTTTGGTTTAAAGATTTGTGCAAGTATCAAGACGATTTCAAGAGATGCTCTAGCCATCGGAACGGATGTCAAGCCACCAATTTATTCAAGGGAGAATACGAACAGTGGAAGGACCAGTTTTTTGATTTTATTAATAGAAATGAGATTGGACACTACATCAGGCAATCCTTGGAAGAAGGACTGATGAAACCTCCAACAAAGCTTCATACTACAGAAGAAGAGGGGGTAGAGCCCACCACAAAGGAATATGTCATAGATCCAGAAGAATATACAGAAGAACAGAAAAAGAGGCACAAAGCAGATAGACTGGCAAGATCATTCTTACTACAAGGGATTCCAAATGAGATATATATGAAGATTGACAGCTATAAAGCAACCGGTAAGAAATGTGGGATCAATTAGAAAATATGATGATGGGCTCCAAGATAGGAAATCAGCAGAAAGTGTCAAACTGTATCAACAACTATGAAGAGTTTAAAGCAAAAGATGGTGAGAGTTTAGAGTCAACATATGTCATATTTGTCTTACTTCTGAATGAGCTAAGCAAGAACAAGGTGAAGAAATCCCAGATTGAGAACAATGTGAAGTTTCTGAGTATCCTACAGCCAGAATGGAAAAGGTTTACTCGACAGATGAAACAGCTGAAAGATCTCAATAAGATTCGGTTGCATGAGGTTTATGAAACTCTTTGCCGGAATGAAGAAGAGGTTGAGGAGATAAGGTCTGAGAAAAAGAAAGTTGAGAAACCAGTTGTTGATCCAGTGGCATTAGTGGTGAAGAGAAAAGAGAATAAGTCTGTTAGTTTAAAGAAGAAGAAAGTATTTGTTTCTGAAACTGAGGAAGAAGAAAGTGATGATTCTGATTCTGATGATGGAGAGAATTTGAAACAAGCCATGCTTTTTCTGACCAGGGCATTCCAAAAAAAGTTCTACAAGAAGCCCGGTCAAATAGTCAAAGGTATTCATCAGGTTCAAAGAATTATGAACACAAAGAAATAGTGGAAGGTAAGAAGAAGTCAGAAGAGAAATGGTGTGTGAATAGATATGAGGAAAAGAAAATGGAAGAACCAGTCAAGTGCTATAACTGTGAAAAAATTGGTCATTTTGCAAAAGATTGTCGGACTACTATAAGAACAAGATGCTATAACTGGAACTCAGACTACTGTAATAATAAGATGTTATTGGCCAAACAGAAGGAGACAGACAAATCTTTGATGGCAGAAGATGACCATTGGCTGGATTTCACTGACTCTAAAAGTGAAAAGGATTATGCCCATATGTGTTTGATGGAAAAGAAGGTAGTTGAGGTGAATTCTGATGAGACTTATGATGAGGTAAATGATATGACTGGATCTGATTTTTTTAAACAAATGCAATCCATGATGATTGAACTTCAGGATTTTCAGTCTAAACTCAAACGTGAAAAAGGTGTCATTGAAAAGAAAAATCAAACAATATGGAAACTCAACAAAGACATTGTTGAGAAGACCGTATTGATTGAATCTTTAAATAAAAACATTGATACCTTTGGTAAAGAAAAGACTGCAATTCAAAGTCAATTATCTGAAACAACATCTAAATTTAAAATGTGTGAACGTGAGATGAAAAAGGTTGTTACTAAATGTTTATCTTTAAAAACAGAAAATAAAACATTGGTTGTGAAGGTCAATGGTTTGGAGGAAAAAATGTATACTATAGGTCAGACCAATCAAACCATTCATCTTAACAAACCAAAAGAGTTCAAATTTTTCAACGAATTTTAGGGTATTGGTTACAATAACCCACACTATTTGAAAAAGGGTATTTCTAAAAGGCCTGCTTTATATGATTTTGATTTTCTACAACTGGCCAAGAAACACCCTGAGCTCAAAGTCATATAGACAATGTCATCAGACGAAGTTGAGGCTAAGGAAGATGAAAACAGAAAAAATAAAGATAAAATGCAACTACCATTATGTTATAGTAAACTGAATGCTAGTTACAATACTAAATAATCAAAGTTTCTCTCAAATGATTATTTTCAAAGTTACTCTACTGAGGAAATGGA
Source organism: Arctium minus (assembly GCA_954870635.1). Classification (NCBI taxonomy): domain Eukaryota; kingdom Viridiplantae; phylum Streptophyta; class Magnoliopsida; order Asterales; family Asteraceae; genus Arctium; species Arctium minus. Next base: position 101,681,506 of record OX941082.1, read on the forward strand.
GGCAAGACCTATTGAAGGTAAGATTTACGTTCCTCTACTCATCTTAGAAAGAAAAATTTCTAAGCTTGAGAATACTCTAGTAGAAGAGAGAATTTTGATTGATTTGGAACAAATGGTATTTTCTACTATTTCTTGAATACTGATTTCAAATCTGAAGTTGCAGGTAATAAATCAGAATCAGTAAAAGGTTGTGAAAACAACTCTACTGATTCAGATGAATTATCTAGTAAAGTTTTCATGGGCAATGTTTTTGCTAATCCAAAATCTTCATATTTTGATCAAACGCCCTACCAAAAGCAGGGTTCAAAAGAATTTAATGATTTTATGTTTCCAAATGCTTCCAAAGCTCCTTAATCTGATGATGATGATGATTTATTTGATGATGAGGTTGATTTTTTAAATTCTAACAGTTGTTTTGATGAGTGTGTTGAACAATTTGATTTCAATGCAAAACTTCTAGATCATTCTCAATTTGTTGTTAATTCTGATGAGTTACCAAGTGTTTTTGAAAAAGGTGAATCATCAACTAAGGTTGATGAAACATTTCCTATGAGCACCTATTATGCCAAAGGTAAGAAACAAAAGAAAAGGCACTCACAGAAACGGACCAACACTGGTAAGTCCAGAAAAAGATAAACTCTGAAATCTCATGGTTCTTACAAATTTAAATCTTATGTTTCAGATATGAGATTGAAAAAGTCTGAAGCAAAACTTGAGTGAAGACCTAAGAAGAAAGTTGAAGAGTCAACAAAATCATCTTATGTTCCATATTGTAATAGGACTATTGATAGTGTTTCTGATGTAATTGATCAATTTGCTTCTCATAAAACAAAACTTGTATTTTCTCGCAAGGTTTATTCAATAAAGCAATTGATCCAATTATCTCGTTAGACTAGTCAGTGTTCCACATACGATCAAAATGATTTTGTAACTCAATAGTATTCTGATCATTGGTTTGGTTCATATCATATATATCATTCTTATATTTCAAAAGTTTTTCAAAAGATAAGATGATCCAAATTTAAAGGGATGCCAAAATCTAGAACTAACCTTATAGGACCCATCTATAAATGGGTACCTAAACCGATTGTTGCTTGATTTCTCCTGTGCAGACCCGTCATATGTGGTACTTGGATTCGGGTAGTTCCAAGAATATGACAGGGCAAAAAGATATTTATCTAATTATACAGAGAAATTTTGCGGCAATGTGATATTCGGGAATGACCAGTTTTCACCAATCTTGGGGTATGGCGACATAGTTCAAGAGAACATAACGATAAAGAAGGTGAGTTATATTGAAGGCCTAGGACACAATCTTTTCAGCATCGGACAGTTTTGCGACAATGATTTAGAAGTGAACTTCAAAGCCAAAAGATGTTGTGTGAGAAAGGAAGATGGAAAAGAACTCTTGGTTGGTACGAGAAAGTCAAACCTCTACACGATCAATTTGTCCAATGTCAAACCAGATAATGTTGTGTGTCTACTTTCTAAAGCCTCTATGCAACAGAGCTGGTTATGGCATAGAAGGTTGTCTCACCTCAACTTTCGGTACATTAACAAGTTGGTGACTGGTAATTTGGTCAAAGGATTACCTGAGCTCAAATACGAAAAAGAACACCTATGTGATACGTGTGAGAAGGGAAAAATGAAAAGTGTTTCACACAAGCCTAAGCCTAAACCGAGTACAAGTGCTCCATTAGAGTTGTTGCATATGGATCTTTGTGGTCCAATGAGAACACAAAGCGTCAATGACAAGAAGTATGTCTTAGTGATTGTGGATGATTATTCTTGATACACTTGGGTCAAATTTCTAAGATCAAAGGACGAGACTCCAAAAATCATTATCTCGTTTCTCAAAAGTGTCCAAGTGAACATGCAGAAGACAGTAAAGCTAATCAGAACAGATAATGGCACATACCTCAAGAACAAAATTGTTGAAGATTATCTCGAATCGGTCGGGATAACACATCAATATTTTGCTACCAGAACGCTAGAAAAAAATGGGGTAGTTGAAAGATGAAACAGACTGTTAGTTGAGCATGCATGCACGATGCTCAGCCAGCCAGACTTACCTTTATTCTTGTGGGCTGAAGCTGTTTCGATTGCATGTTATACACAGAATAGATAAGTCATCCATCGCCGCTTCGGTAAAACGCCTTATGCTTTGATAAACAACAGAACGCCAAGCATTAAACATTTTCATATTTTTGGATGCAGGTGTTACGTGTTGAACGACAAGGATAGCTTAAATAAGTTTAGTCCTAAAGCTGAAGAAGGGATTTTCATTGGCTATTCTCAGACATCAGCATCGTATAGAGTATACCTGAAGACTTCGAAGATCATAGTGGAGAGCGTTAATGTTACTTTTGATGAAGCTATGGAGATGGCTTCTGAGCACACCAGTTCAGAACTCGTTATTACAGGACTATTAGCTTATGGACAAATCAGTCCAGAACCTGTTTCTAATGTTCCTAATTCTGATAAAGCATCTACTTCCACATCACATTTAACAGAATTAGATTTGTTATTTGAACATTTCTATGATAAGTTTCTAGGATCTAAAGTGACTAAACCTGTTGTGATTGACAGATCTGAAGAGTCAAGTGATAATCAACCAATCACATCAAATGTCTCAACTGAACTAGCTTCCCCGGTTCAAACTGAAACTCAAGTTCAAATACCTACTCAATCAGTTGAAGTTGAACAAGATAGTGAACAGACAGAAGTGTCACATTCAGTTGGGTGTACAGCATTGACTACTCAACAGACACCATGTGTTCCATCAACTAAAGCTTATATACCTCACACTTCAACTGAACCCCAATCAGAAGAAGTTGGATACTTAGATGATCAACATGATCAATCTAGTCATACTTCACTCCCTCACATAAATAAGTGGACCAAATAGCACCCGGTACATCAAATTATCGGAGATTTGTCAAAGCCTGTGCAAACTAGGTCTGCTACAGCGAATGAGTGCATGTTTGATTCCTTTCTGAGCAAGATTGAGCCTACTCACATATATGATGCTCTTGAAGATTCAGATTGAATCGCAACCATGCAAGAGGAACTCAACCAGTTCGAAGCGCTAAAAGTCTAGAGACTTGTGCCACGTCCGAAAGGGAAAAAAATTATAGGCACAAAATGGGTATTTAAAAACAAGAAAGATGAAGATGGTATCGTGGTAAGAAATAAAGCTCGACTTGTAGCGAAAGGATTCCGACAAGAGGAGGGAATAGACTATAATGAGACATACGCTCGAGTTACACGTATAGAGGCAATCAAAATGTTTTTAGCCTACACTGCACACAAAAACTTCATAGTCTACTAGATGGACGTGAAGATTGCCTTTCTGAATGTGTTATTCCCAAATCAATCAAGTTCTAATTGTAAAACAGAAATCTAAACATGAATCGTAATCACAAGTCTTTGATTCAACAATCAAAACAATTACAAATCTTACTTTCTCACTCTACATCATGTTTCTCTCACTAGAATGATACGACTATTCACCTCTTCTCTAAAATGCTCTCAATCTTCCAAAACTGAATTCTGAATTGTTACCTACTCTATTACAAAGACTGAAGGTATTTATACCCTCTACCAAATACAAAGAAACAAAAACACAATACATTGACTTTGACTTTATTAACAAGAACTTTGACTTGCACTAAGAGTTGACTTTCCAGCTTTGACTTCTTGTACTTTGACCTCAAGCCTTCATTATCTTGTATCCAACATATTTCTGCTCTAACAATCTCCCCCTTTGGATTCAAGATCATCTTCAAAAATATTTAGCAAATTAATCTTCCCCTTTGATTCAATCTGAGCAATCTTTCCTTTTGTTGAATTCTGTTAACTTGGATCATCTTCAAATCAATTATATTCTTTACAAAAACTATCCTTCAACAAATAGTAACAATCTCCCCCAAGAATGGTAGAAACAATCTTCAATTATCTCTTCAAAACTATCACAAAACTCTTTCAGACTTTGGAAAGAAATTATCTTCAGATTTAGCTCGACTTGCTTCAGCAAATAATCTTCAAAGAAAATTTCAGAAAATCAGCATATCTTCAAGCATCTTTGACTTTGCTTGTACAATCTTTCAAACTATCAAACTTTGAACTTTGTCTTCTTCAAATCTTTAACTTTTGATCTTCAAACAATTCTCTAACTTTGAAATTTCTGACACGGACATTTCTTTAAATCATCTCCCCCTTTTTGATGATTTGAGGATCGATATCATCAAAACTTTCACCAAGAAATGTCTTTGACCAATCTGATTTGTCCAAGAGCCACTGATTCGTTGATCCGTAACCATGTATTTATCTAGATCTTTTCAAATCCAGACAAAAATAATCGTGTAACACCTGAATCAACAAATGAATCAGTTAATATGCCTGTCAGTAACAGGAACTTACTGTGTGTAACGGATACACATAGGAAAGGAGCTTTTGTTATGTTCACTCCCCAGGGCTTCCATCCAATCATCGAAACACCACAAAGGAAATTTCTATAAATGTTATGACAAGAAAACAAATTCCTTGTGTGTTCGTGCAAGTGTAGAAAGAATTAAGTATATGATGATTGCTTTTATAAAGGCTCAACATTGTGTAAACCACTGAGACAACAGTAGATAAACACAAACTCAATGTGCATGATTGAAGTGCGAAGATGGGGTAGACTTCCTTCTTTTTCAATATTCAGATTTTCCAAATGAAAATCAGATAGATTATGTGTTGCGTCCCCAGAAAAATATGAAACATTTTCTTTTTAAGAAGAAAATGAGTAGCTGGTGTGGTTTTATTCAAGAGTTGGCATGGGCTAGTTGCCTGTTTCAATAACATCCACCAAAGAATTGTGAAATGCTAGTAATGTGGTTGCCCGGCTCAGAAAGTAGTTGGTGTAGAGTTTGATATTCTTTTACTCTGTTCTCTCACCCTCTTTCTTTTAATCATTTAAGCTCACATCTAACCAAACTCTCTTTTCCGTTTTACCTCAATACACAACCCACACTCATTTCTTTTCGACTCCTCACACTCAATCACTATGTAGTAACTTCTTGGGTAGGAAACACTGGTAATCGTGAATCCATAGAAGTTCATTTAAGTCCTAGCACAAAAAACCCATATTCCTATAAAGCATATGTTGCTCAATATGGTTTAACTTTATCAGTTAAAGCTCAAATACAAGTCAGATGTTTGTATGCTCAGAATATAATCATAAAGATATGATCATTTTTAGACATTAAAGTATTTTCAAACAAGTATATTGAATGAATAGATATGAATGCAAAAGACTTGTTTGAAAATCTGACATTGTATGAAAAATGATCAGATAAGAAATGATATAACAGTTAAGGCTTATGGTCAAGAATAACGGATATTGTCTATATGAAACAAAAATATAGACATTCTTGAAATGAACGCTTCGAAATGAATTGACGCTCAAAATTCATTGAAGTGCAAGTGGGGTGTCTTACCATCGAAAAATATGTTTCAAATTTGAGACATGGTAAGAACATTTGAAACAAAAAGTCAAACCGGTGTGTGTGAATACTTGAAAGTATATAGAAAAGACAATACGCAAGTATTTATCTTTGGAAACACACGGTTTGTTATCATGTAAGCATAAGTAAATCTTGAAAACATTTAAAATCACACTTCCAATTCATGAAATCTGTTTAAGAATCGGGAAGTGGTTTGAACATTTAAGAACATGTTTTCTATGATTGAAAGTTGTCCTTCTTTCAACCATATATGAGATTAAGATAAGAAATTAACCTTTCTATGCAGTCTTAAATCTCATGAAGTCAGCTGAAGTCATAAAGATATGATCTTGAAAGCTTCTCTCATTCTGCACAAGTCTCAAAGTCTTGTCAAAGCAACTTTATTCACAAATTTATTCAAAATTAAAGACATAAAGCAGTAAAACGATTATAGTACGAGTTCTGATCAGAAATAATCAGAAGTCATATCCTTTACTCCCCCTGAAATTATGCATCTAAAATATGTCAGTGAAAAAACACATGATAGAGATCTACAATTCTATTTTGAATTGTAGTTCGTCATATCTATCTAATGCATAAATTTCAGAAAAGTATGTACTCCCCCTTGAAGGTTGATTTCTTCATTTAGATCTCGGAGTACAGTCTCATGTCAGCTCGGGAGTATCATTTCTTTCATCGTTGAAGTACGAGTCCTAAACTGTTGTGTTTAGAAGTCAAACTTCGTTGAAGTACGGGTTCTAAGCTGATTTACTTAGAAGCCTTTGTTCTCTTACTCCCCCTTGACTGTAGGTGCCTGCAACACAGAATCAGCTTTCAGCTTTGGTACCCACTGGTATTTGGGTCCATGAATGTTAGTTGCAGTTCCTATGGGAGTAACTGAATAAGAACCATACCAGTAATGATCACTTGTTTTATGAACATGATCATGTGTATCGCAATAAGAACAATAGTATTTCTTACCTGATAACCTGATTAATTGATCTTTCATGTATATATGATCAGGTTTACCTTTACGCACATTGTTCTTCTTAGCTTTTGTCTCATGTACACATGATTTCTTTCCTTTCAGCTCATCTTGCTTTCCATCTTTCTTTTCATCTTTAACTGGTTTCTTTTTCCAGACCAGTTTTTCTTCTTTATATCTTCTTCTTCTTCTTTGATGTGTACCTGAACCATCTATATTTCTATCATTGAAAAGGTTAGTACTACGAATCTGATTAGAAGATTTAACTGACCTTTTGGAAGAAACAGTCTTATGATGTGAGCTTGCAGCTGTCTTGAATGAGCATTCTGAATCAGCTGAATCATCTCTAGGTGTGTGGATAATTGACTCTAGAGTCTTGTACTCAGTCACCATCACCATCACCATCTTAGAAATGATATCTTCAAGCTTTTTTATCTTTGAAGCGAAACTGTCTCTTTCTTTGACAAGAAGGTCAATCTTCGTCTCAAACTCAGACTTCGTTTTCTTCTCATTCAATGCATTCTCAGATAGTTCAGATAACTTGTCAGTAAGCTTTCTAATCTCAGCCTCAAACATGCTTCTTTCTTCTTCAAATCCCTTCTCAGCATTGTTTCTCTGGCCGGATATTTCTTTGAAGAATCCAACATTCTTTTGTTCAATGGCCTTCTTTTCCTTGTCAAACTTTTCTCTTTCCAAGATTATTACTTTCTCAAAATCAGAAACTTGCTGAGAAAGCTTTATACACTTAAGCTCAATCACCTTCTTTTCTTCACAACTCTTTCTGGAAAAGTCTGAGAACTTCTTTTCAAACTCATCTTTGTTCTTAGCCATTTTTATCTCCAAATCTGATATTTTCTTCTGAAGCTCAGTGTTCTCAGTTATCAGACTCTGTTCCTTGTCTTCAATACTTTCATCATTAATGACAAAAAGAGAATGATCTGGAAGTGAAGCATTGAAATCAAACATATCAATTTTCTTAACACACCCATCATCAGAATTAAGAAAATCATTTGCAGACGCAAATAAGTCATCAAAATTATCAGATGAAGTTTGAGATGCTTTAGAAGATGTAGAACACACTTTAGATTTAGATTGAAAAACAGTGTTCTTTATAACTGTAGAAAATACACTTTGTTCTATATCAACCAAAATTCTTTCTTTAGATAAAACATTTTCAAGCTCAACTATTTTGCTTTCTAGAATGAGTGGAGGAACATAAAGTTTTGCAGTAGCAGGTTTTGCCTCCATCTCAGTAACAGAATAACTAACAAAATAGTCATCTGAAAGAACTTTTGGTATGTCAGAACGGTAACTATCATTCAATCTTTCATAACAGAATGGTAGTTGCATTTTCTTTAAATTCATTCTATTCTCATCTTCTTTTGCCTCAACATCCTTTGATGATTTGGTGACAAATTTGGGTTTCAAATGAGGATATGTATCAGCAGCATACATAAAATTTGAATTATATAAAGCTGGCTGTTTTCTGATAGCTTTTTCTAGGTAATGAGGATTATCATAACCTAATCCCCATTTTTCTTTAAAATCAGCTTCTTCATTAGGTGTATTCAAGAAAATAGTTTGATCTGCTTGGCCTCGAATATACAATTTTGCTTCCAAACCATTTACCTTTTGCCCTAAAGTCTTGTTTTCAACCTGCAATTTAAAAGCTTTTAGTACACACTCTTGCTTTTCTGAATCAGACTTAGACAATTGTTTTTTAAAATCAGAAATCTTATTTCAAAGCAAATCTTTTCATGTTCAAAATCCGAAGCAGATTTACGTAGAGAATCAATTAGATCTTTGTTTCCAATAACTGACGTGTTGAGCTCAAAGATCTTTTGATTTCTCCTAGCAACTCTGTCTTTTTCCTTTTTTCCTTTTTCCATTTTGGTCATGAAGTCATTTTCAGTGAAATCCGTTATCTTCTTAGCTGAAAAACTCATCTTGAATATCTGTTACAAAAAGAACTTGACAAAAATGATCGTTAGTCCAAAATGAAATCACACAAAAAGAAAAAAAAAATTAAAAATATTTTCTAAGTATGGAATTATGACACTAGCGCAAAAATCAGAAACAAGCTAAAGACAGTAGCGCAAAAGAAGATTTGCGCTAACAGGAGTTGGCGCAAAGAAACAGCTGGCGCAATGTGAAGCTGGCGCAGAACTATCTTGCGTGAAACTCAACATACAAAAAAAGACTTTGCGCTACACGAAGCTGGCCCAGAACTATCTTGCGTGAATCCTTAGAACACGCAAAAGAAACTTTGCGCTACACGAAGATCTGGCACAACACTGATGATGTTTCAATGACTTTGGTGCATAATCTGATGAAGTTGGCGCAAAAATGAAGATCTGGCGCAAACTCAAGAAGTCTTCTAATTTGATCTGTTCTGGACAAAAACTTATCTAGACTTCGAATTTCAATTCGAAACTTTGACAATTCGTTCACCTAAACATCTAAGACAGATTACAATCAACGAATTTCAACAACAAATAACAAAATGTACAAATCGATCCAAATACAGTGTTCGTGAACTCGTGAAACTTATACTTGACAAATTCATCAAAATTGATAATCAATACAATGCAAAACTCAAATCAAACTATACAATTTTGATCTAAATCGCTATACGAGCAAAGCCTGATTGATTACAGTTCAAATTATGCACTAAAACTCAAAAATCGATCTGAACTTTTCGAACACAGAGTCGAACTCATTTTCTTGAATTGATTTCAAATTGGATCTGCTCTGATACCAATTGTTATTCCCAAATCTATCAAGTTCTAATTGTAAAACAGAAATCTAAACATGAATCGTAATCACAAGTCTTTGATTCAACAATCAAAACAATTACAAAGCTTACTTTCTCACTCTACATCATGTTTCTCTCACTAGAATGATACGACTATTCACCTCTTCTCTATATGCTCTCAATCTTCCAAAACTGAATTCTGAATTGTTACCTACTCTATTACAAAGACTGAAGGTATTTATACCCTCTACTAAATACAAAGAAACAAAAACACAATACATTGACTTTGACTTTATTAACAAGAACTTTGACTTGCACTAAGAGTTGACTTTCCAGCTTTGACTTCTTGTACTTTGACCTCAAGTCTTCATGATCTTGTATCCAACATATTTCTGATTGAAAGACGAAGTGTACGTTTCACAACCTGAAGGGTTCGTCAGTGCTGAAAAGACGGATCATGTCTACATTCTTGACAAGGCCCTGTACGATTTAAAGCAAGCTCCTCGAGCCTGGTACGATGTTCTATCCAAGTTTCTAGTCAAGTCAATCTTCTCGAAAGGTAAAATCAATACCACTCTTTTTATCAAAAAGGAAAAAGCTGATATCATTCTCATACAAATATACGTGGATGACATAATTTTTGGTTCAACAAACCCTAAATATTGTAAGAACTTTTCTGCTCTAATGGTGTCCAGATTTCAAATGAGTATGATGGGAGAGATGAATTTCTTTCTCAGATTACAAGTTAGACAATTTTATATGGGGATTTTTATAAATCAATCGAAGTACATTTCTGATATTGTGAAGAAGTTTAAAATGGAAAAATGTACTCCTTTTTCAACCCCGATGGTACCTGGAACTAAGATCGGAGTTGATCTTTCTGGAAAGTTGGTTGTCTTAGAACCTATAGAGGCATGATAGGGTTCTTTAATGTAATCAACGGCTAGTAAACAGGATATTATGTTCTCTACTTGTTTGTGCGCTAGATATCAAGCTAAGCCTAAATAGTCCCATCTCGAGGTTGTAAGCACATCTTTAGATATCTGAAGGGGACTGCAGACCTTGGTTTATGGTATCCTAAAGATATTGGTATTGAGCTCACATCATATTTAGATGCAGATCATGCAGTTTGTATGCTAGACAGGAAGAGCACATCGGGTCACATACAATTTCTGGGAGACAAGCTCGTTAGTTGGGCGTCAAAGAAACAATTATGTATTTCCACATCAACTGTGGAAGCAGAATATGTAGTTGCTGCCAGTTGTTGTTCTCAAGTATTGTGGATGCGCACACAGCTTCGAGATTTTGGCTTCCATTTCAACAAAATACCGATATATTGTGATTCGAAGAGCGTCATTGCAATATCGGCCAATCCTGTTCAACATACGAAGACAAAGCATATAGATGTAAGGTGTCACTTTATTAAGGATCATGTTGAGAAAGGTAATATTGAACTTTACTTCGTAAATACGGATTATCAGCTTGCTGATTTATTTACCAAGCCAGTGGACGAAAATAGGTTTAATTTTCTCATTTCGAAACTTGGCATGCTAAATCTTAAAAGATAATCTGTTTTTACTTCGTACAGTTTGATTTATAATTTTTCTTCATGTCTTTATTTTTAATCTGAATGATATCTACACTTAAGGTTGTTCATGATTTCAGGGGGAGTGAGACAAAGATTAGATGATCTACCTTCTAGGGAAAGTTAGAGAATTTTTGCATATATTTTGTACTGACAAATTTAATGATGCATATTTTCAGGGGAAGTAAGAGTAAAAGTAATTGACTTCTAAACATTCAGTTTAGAACTCGTTCTTTAAAGTTTTTAACTCGCTTTTCAAGTCTTTACTTTCAATAAATGTTGTTATTTTGCTTTCAATAAGACTTTGTTGCTTTGACGACTTTTTGACTGAACACGATTCAATTTTTATTGACGTTGAGGCGACTTCATGAGATTTAGATTGTGCGTAAGGATTATTCTAACCTTAATCTCATATGTGTTTGAAAGAGGAACGACTTTCAAACATGAAAACAAATTTGCTTAAACGTTCAAACCACTTCTCGATTCTTAAAATGTTTTTATGAATTTCAGAAGTGTGTATTTTTTAAAATGTTTTCAATTACAAGCTTTCATGATTAACTAATTGTGTGTTTCCAAAGATAAATACTTGTGTATTATCTTTTCCATATACTGTCAAGTATTCACACACATTGGTTTAGTTTTTTTTTTATTATGCTCTTACCATGTCTCAAATTGAAACTATTTTTTGATGGTAAGACACTCCTTTTGTATATTCAATAATCGTTGAGCGTTATTTCATTCAAAGTGATTCTTTCAAGAATTGTCTATACTTGATTCATATAGACAATTTCCAGTTATTCCATGACCTAAGTTTTTATTGTTAAATCATTCATATTTGATCTTTTCCATACATTGTCAGATTCTCAAAACATATCTATTGATTTCACTTCGTTCATTCAATTTCCTTGTTTTGAGAAAATCTTTCATGTTTTAAATGCTCAAATCTTCATGATTATCTTATTGAGCATACATATATCTGACATATGTAATTCATACTACTGTATTTTAACTGTTGAAGTTAAACTATTGAGCCACATTATGCTTTTAGGACAAATTCACGGGATCAGTGTGAGAACTTAAAAGAACTTCTATGGATTCACGATAAGCAGTGTTTCTTACCCAAGAAGTTATCCTTGAGTGATCGAGAGGCAAGGGGTCAAAATCAAAGAGTGGGTGTATGATAAGTTAAAATGAAAAGAGGGTTTGGTTAGAAATGAGCTTAAATGTTTAAAAGAAAGAGGGTGTGAGAATAGAGTTAAAAGAATATCAGAACTCTACACTAAATCTTTTCTGAGACGGGCAGCCACATCTACTGTTGGTTCACATTCTTTGGTGACCTTCATTGAAACAGGCACTTTGAATTAAACCCCACCAGCTACTCATTTTTTTCTCAACAAAAAAATGTTTCAAATTTTATTGGGGAAGCAGCACATAATTTATCTGGTCTTCATTTGGAAGATCTGGATATTGAAACAGAAGGAAGTCTGCCCCCACCTTCGACCTTCAGTCATGCACATTGATTCCATGTAATACTTGTTGTTGCTCAACAGTTTACACACTTTGAGCCTAAAAAGTCTAAGTAGCTTCAATCATTCTACACTTGCACGTACAGTCAAGGAATACGTTTTCTTGTCTTAACGTTCATAGAAAATTCCTTTGTGGTTTTTCGATGATTGAATGGAAGCCCTGGGGGAGTGAACATCAAAAATCTCCTTTCCAAAGTACATTCGTTGTACAAAGTGGCTACGTGCTGCTTACAGACATTTCTAACTGATTCCTTTGTTGATTCAGGGTTACATTCTGTTGGATCATAAATTGTATTCAAGATTAAAGTTAAAGTTAAGGGTTTAAATTGTAATTGTGTTAAAGTTAGTTAGAGGGTTTATTATGTAATAAGTTAATAGTTGTTAGTTATTGGGCCTCAAGACCATTAGGCATTAAGCCTAAGTATTTATAGTTTTGGTTTTTTAGAGTTTAGGGTTAATCCTCATTATTATTCATAATCATATTATAGAGAGGTAGTCGTATATTTGTTGTAATCCTACATTCAAGGTATCAAGAACACACAAGGTTTTCATTGATTATTCAAGGGATTGGTATGTTATTATAATCTTTATATCTCTTGATCTATATTGTGTTTGTGTGTTAATTATCAACTAGATTAAACTGGGTTAACACATTCTTATTTGTCTGAATTTGAAAAGATTTGGATGAATATATATGTTGAATTGATGGATGGTTCGGATATTATATGGAAAGATCAGATACTGAAAGTGGTCAAAAATTGGGTACATGATATTTCTTGAAGAGGTTTTGATGATTTCTATGTTCTACATCATCAAAAAGGGGGAGAGATGCTCAAGAAATGATATATATATATATATATGCGAGAGATTCAAGAAATGAGAAAACAATTTCGAAGAAATGATCGGGAAAGAGCAAAGTGAACTAAAGTTGAAGATGATTTTCTTTGCTGAAAGATGAAGAAAAAGGTTATTACAGACTTTGGGGGAGATTGTTAAAGTTTTTCAGAAGATTCCAGTAAGAGAAGAAAAAGGGAGATTGACATTGAACAAATTTACTCAAAGAGGGGGAATGATTTTCAAAGGAGGAATTTATCAGCACTTATCCAAAAGGGGAAGGAGTTGAATGTTTGACAAAGTCTTTAAAGGAGGAGAATGTTCTTAAAGGAGAAAATATGCTTTGAAGATGAAATTTATTTGGAGATAAGTGCAAATTTATTCAAAGGGGGATAATTCGTTTTGAAGATGATCTTCAATCCAAAGGAGGAGAATGTTAGAGCATATTTGTTGTATTCAAGATCATGGAAAGTCAAAGCCTAAGTTAAATCCTTCAAAGTCAAAGCTTCTATTAAAGGAAAGTCAAAGTCAATGTAAAGTCAAAGTGTTTAGTTGTTAGTTAGTTTACTTATTATGTTGTTTCTTTGTATTGTAGGGAGTATAAATAGGTTTCTATTAGTAGAATCATCAATTTCTTAATATTGCATATTCTAGTGAGAGAAATATATATATATATACATATATATATATATATAGAGAGAGAGAGAGAAAGTGTGAATTATACGTATTGTAATCTGTGGATTCAATATCAAATAATATGGCAATTGCATTGATTGTTATTGTTCATCTTGATTGTTAATTGCACATTTGGGACACACATCAATTAACATATACACCACTCCCACACACTCAGAAGTGGACAAAGGATTACCACTACATAAAATAATTGGAGATCATTCATTACCGGTTCGTACCAAATCCGCTTCAGCTAACGAGTGTCTGTATGCCACCTTCTTAAGCAAGATTGAACCGACCAAGATTTCAGAAGCTTTAGAAGACTCGAATTGGATCACGACAATGCAAGAAGAGCTTAACCAATTTGAGATTCTAAAGGTATGGCGACTTCCTTGTCCCAAGGACAAGACCATCATTGGTACTAAGTGGTTATTTAAAAACAAGAAAGATGAAGATGAAGATGAATTGTAGTTCGAAACAAAGCACGGCTTGTAGCAAAGGGATACAGACAGAAAGAGGGTGTTGGTTATGATGAGACATTTGCACCTGTAGCAAGGATAAATGCTATCATAATGTTCTTGGCTTAAGCAGCTCACAAGAACTTCACAATATTCCAGATGGATGTGAAGACTGCATTCTTGAACGGTATTCTAAAAGAAAAAGTCTATGTCTCGCAACCAGAGGGTTTTGTTGATGAATCTAAACCAGATCATGTATATATTCTCGACAAAGCTCTGTATGGTCTTAAGTAAGTCCCTCGTGTCTGGTATGATGTTCTATCAAAATTGCTTGTCAAGTCTGGCAAAACTGACATAGTTCTTATACAAATATATGTTGACTATATTATATTGGTTCAACAAACCCTAAATATTGTAAGAATTTTTCAGCCTTAATGGTGTCAAGGTTTGAGGTGAGTATAATAGGGAAATGAATATTTTCCTCGGATTACAAATCAACAACTTTCTATGAGGATTTTTATAAATCAATCTAAGTATATATTTAACAGTTTGAAGAAATTTAAAAAGGAGAATTGTACTCCTATCAAAACCCCGATGGCAGCTAATCCTGATGGAAGAGTTGTTGATCTTAAAACTTATAGAGGTATGATAGATTCTTTGATGTATTTGACGGCGAGTAGGTCAAATATAATGTTTTCTACATGTCTTTGTGCGAGATATCAGGCTAAGCCCAAAGAGTCACATCTTTATCTGAAAGGTACTGTTGATCTTGGTCTGTGGTATCTAAAGGATACAGGATATGAGCTGACAGCCTATTCAGATGCAGATCATGCAGGTTGCATACTTCATAGGAAAGCACATCTGGACACATTTACTTTTTGGGTGACAAGTTCGTGAGTTGGGCTTCTAAGAAAAAACACTGCGTATCAACTTCAATTGTTGAGGCTGAGTATGTAGTTGCTGCCGGTTATTGCTCACGAGTCTTGTGGATGCGAACACAACTCAAGGATTATGGATTTAACTACACAAGATTCCCATCTATTGCGATTCCAAAAGTGCCATTGTTATTTCAGCCAATCCGGTGCAACATACTAAAACAAAACACATTGACATACGGTATCATTTTATTAAGGAACATGTAGAAAGAGGTGCAATTGAATTATACTTTGTTAGTACATAATATCAACTTGTCGATTTGTTTACAAAAGCTTTAGATGAAAAGCGGTTCAATTTTCAGATATCCAAGATAGGTATGTTGAACTTGAAAACTTGAATTTTGCAAAGTGATTTTCAAGGGGAATTCTCACTAATTTTTAATTAACAAATTTTTTCTGAGAGAAACTTTTTAAGGGGGAGAAGAAATTTAAAATGGTTTTCAGATTTTTCTGTACTAACTCTTATTGATGCTAATGATTTGTGAATTTCATGTTACATCATTTAAGGAGGGGTAATCGTTATGAAAATAGTGTGTCGATGATCAGTTAAAAGTTGGACATCTTTTAACTTGATAAGATTTTTGGGATTATTTGTAATATTTTAAAATGTCAAAATATTTTTCAAACATGATGTTTTATCGCAAACTAATGTGAAATAGATCAAAATATCGCACCTTTGTTGTGGGATATTTCATACTATCGCACAAGAGGTGTGTGATAGTTTAATGTATCGCACAAGACTTGTGTGATACTTGAAGTTTATCGCATAGTTTTGTGCGATAGTTCCATCTATCGCACATGACTTGTGCGATATTGGAGGTGAACAGTAAATTGTCACACAAAGAGCATGCGATAGTTGGTCTGATTTTTTATCGCACAATGTTGTGTGCAATAGTTGACTTTTCTAGGTAAAAAAAAATTTCAAATATCGTGGGTACATTAACGTGTTGCCACGTGTCCTCTTAAGTTTAAATAGTTCCCTCTTCAAAACTATTTTTCTTATTGTTTCATTATTGGCCTCCGATATACTCTCAAGTTTGCAACTATTCATCTTCATCTTCGAGTGTTCTTCCATCGATTCCTTGATTCGTACTTCATGTGTGTGTTTGATTCAACTTACAAGTATGTCGTTTGTTGTTTTCATCCTGATTTCATGTTCTGAGATTTCTTGATTTGATCTTTAGTGTTCATATTTGGGTATCGAAGGGTTTTGTTCCATGTTCATACAATTTTTCTCAATTAGGGTTTGATTCTGAGAATTTTTTGTAAAATTGGAACTAGGGTTATTCTTAGATTGTGTTTTCGAGCACTGTAGTATCACTTTTTACCTGAATTGTGCTTGTTTTGTTGATGTTGAGTTTGAAATCTGGGTTTGTTATTCAAGACATTGAATATCGCATGTTCTTATTTTGATTATCGTACATGTCTTTCATTCAAGTATATCGCATATCCTGGCTCTCTGTTTCTTGCGATAGTTGAGTATATCATGCACTTCTTGTGCGATATCTCATACTATCGCACGACACTCCTGCGTTATAAATGTCTTCTTTCTATGATAGTTTCATCTATTCTACACTTCTTGTGCGATAGATGGTCTTGGTATTTCTTTGTTGTGCGATACTTCAACACTTGGAAATTTTTTTGAGTTTCTAAAAAAATTCAAAAATGTTCTAGGTTGAGTCAAATGATTTCAAAAGGGTTTTCATGCTAACATTTTAATTTTTCAGGATATACAATGGCAGTTGCAGAACATAATGATTCTCATCATCTATCTGATGACGAGAACCCGATGCCATCTGTGAGATCAGCTCTACCCTCAAGGTCTCACTCAGTAAATGCTCAGAATCCTGATGAGCAGGCAAGTAGCTGATCCTTCCATCTAAATATTTGGATCTGAAACCAAATAATCATCATTTAGATTTTGAAGTGATGAAGTTCCAGCATCCCATTATACTAGAGATCCTCAAGGGCCATCCTCTGAAGTTTTCCCATTCAACTAATGTCAATACACCTGTGATTTACCTACAAAAATTTTGGAACGCCGTAACGTATGTACCTGAATCCAATGCATACAGATTTGGGGGAATCATTGACCACTTTAACACCCTAATAACAAAGAAAAGGCTGAGGAGGGTACTACAGTTACCTGGAGAGAATGGTTTTCTAGGCAAAGAAACATATGATGAGTTTGTTGTAGAGGCTCAGCTTTGTGTAGACATTCATTCTTTGGAATATTCAGCAGAGTTGGTTCGGGCTACACAATTTAAGAGGATGCACACGTCACCAATATGGCATACTTTATTTTCCATCCTCAACAGTTGCTTGACCTCAAAGACTACCAGAGTGGATAGGTGCAGCATTGGGATTCTCATATTGTTTCATGGGGTACCCTTTAACATGCATTATGACTACTCCACCATTATCTGGAGTGAGCTAGCTAAAGTGGTTGGTGACAAGAGCAAGCTAACAAAGGCAAGGAATTTCGTGTCATTTCAGAGATTTTTACAGCTCCTCATTCATAGTGCTATGAGATCACACAGGGAGATTCCAAAGAGGTTAAATGTTGAGGCCTGCCTGGAATATGCTATGAGTTATTTGAGGAACAAGGCAGATGATCCAAACATTGTGACGAAGATTCTACTAGAGTATTTACTTGCCTATGCAAATCAGCGAACACCGATTGTTTAGATTATAGGCACATATATGCTTCCATGGTCCAGCTAGAGCCGGAGGGGCCTACCCACGGAGCCTCCCATGCCTTCGCTGAGAGAAGGGAGGGTTTAGGTCCTAGAGAGCAGGTTCAGACAACTGGGGTTCCTAAACGGATAGCAGAGGGAAAATTTACATGTAAGGGGAAATGGAGAGGGTGATCTTCCTGATGTTGCTAATATAAACATGTTTGAAGATGCTGAGATTGTTCTGAAGATTCCTGAGCTAGATATTGCAAAATTTCAGGAAGAGGTTGCTACTGTTGCTACTTCCATTACACCTATTATTTCAGCATCATCCTCTAATGTTGCTACTCATTCTGATGTTGAAAGTTCGGATTCAGTAAATCTAGATCATGATGCTCCTTCTGGTGCAGATTCTGACAGTGATGGGGATGGTGAAGATCATGATGAAAATCTCATTCCGACATATTGGTACACATCCTGCTATTATTGATGATGCTGAAAGTACAGAGACAGACACTTTGACATCCAGTGGTATAAGGGATAATGAGGGAGTCTTAGTCGAAAATGAAAATGAAAATGAAGTGAGGTTGTGTGAAGGGATAGAAAAAGAACACGGTGAGCAAGAGATAAGTTCAAAAGAGAATGAAGACCTTCCCCACACCAATTCAAGACGGATAGCTACATCATCGATTGGGTCGCATATGTTGCGATCCGATATTGAACAAGACGTCGTGGACCCAACGGCGCATTTGCACAACCCCCCCCCCCAAGCCACTCAATAGTCTCCCAACAGGCTATTGTTTCAATACACAGAGATTTAGCATAAAGTGTATCGACTTCTCATTTAGAGAATGTCGGTATTGAACAAAGAAGACAACAGCTCCTGTCTTCGACTTCATTTATTAGCACTTCCAGTCTAGAGCCTATACACATGAGGACACATATTACTTCTACTATTTCCAGGCTAAGTGACGCAACTGGAACATCCGTAGTGGTACCACCTACCGGTACTTCACGAGGATCTGATGGAAATCCTACCACTGTTATTAGCATGCCAACAGTGAACATAGGTCGCACGGTTGATTCAACCGTTGTGTCATCTGGAATCTTAAGTGGACCAGGTGTTACTCACCCGTTTGTCACAGAGGATCTGTTAGCCACAGCTATGAGAGCGGTTCAAAATTCTATAGCGAAACAACCTGACAAGCTTAAGCGATTACTTAAAGGAAAGGCAGTTACTGAACAGATGCCTACACCACTTCCACCTCCACTACCTTCTCACAGTCACCCAGATGATCTTTCGGTCGATGAACTCAAATCATTGTTATACACAAAGCTACTATCTCAATCTACAGAAGATAGGGCAGAATATGTGGATTTGATTGGGATTCTTAGGAAGCAGTCTTAGGCTCCAAGTGATGTAGTCACAAGATCAGAATTTCTAGAGTTCAAGAACAAAATCCGAAACAACTTTTCCAGTGTGAGAAACCTGATCTAGTCAACCTTAGATTCTCTTCAGCAGACGTTATCTACACTATCCGAAAGGGTTAGGTCCTTGGATGATAGTTGTAGAACTCAGGCCAGTGGTATCAAATGCAGACATGATGACCATGATGATCATCATGATCATCATGAGGGGGAGATGAAACGGCAGAAAGTCTCTGAAGGTACTTTAGTTGGATTGAATTAGTTGGATCTGGTTATGTAGAGGTTAATGATGAGAATGTACAAAGATCGGGAGAAGACACTCAGGCTGATATTGTAGAAGTTGTGGTTGATCCGAACTTAGGACCAACGATTGAAAAGCTCGAGGTTGCTACTATAAGGACAGAGGAGGAAGTTATGGCTGACAATATGTAGAATGAAATCATTGAGATAGAATCAGATGATGATGAGAAAGTAGAATCAACAAAGCAGAAGATAAAGGATGAAATAAAAGATCTGTTTACCTTCTCTGATAATGAGTTTGAAGAAGAGGGGGATTTCTCTATGAGCAATCTTCTAAATGAGGTCATCCCATATTCACCCGAAAGAGAACAGCAACTCGAACCTTCAGTACCTCAAGCTGAGCCTATTACAAAAACTGAGAGTGCGTCCCAGAACAAGGTTGCTTTCTTAGAAGACTCGGAAAAGAAAATATTTGTTTAGAGTGTGAAAGATTTAGATATTGTGAAAGTGATGCATATTACTAAATTCAACAAGGATTGTCTGTTTAAATATCTTCATATGATGAGATCTCAGGCACAAGATGAAAGAGTTGTGAAGACAAAGCATAAGAGGGTATCCATTATTCAGGTGTATGCAAAGAAGGTGGTGCATGTCAGGTATCCGGTATTCCATGTTACAAAACAAGATGGAAGAATATGGATGTCTACTGAAGCTGATTTTCACCTGTTGAATTTGAAATATTTTGAATTTATGTACTTTTAATTGTGTCAGAGAACTATCAGGACGGAAGATGTCACTATTGCCTTAGCTGTTGTGATCAGGTTCATGAAAAGACAAGTGAAGTATTCTTATATAACTGATCTACATATTGGAGTTGAAAGCGACCATAAAAAAGTAAACCTTGTAAAGCCAAATTAGAGTTTGTCAAATTTTGAGAACTTTCAGTTGTATACAATTCTAGAAGATCTAGAGTTTGGTATTATGTATCTGAATCAAAAGAATGAGAAGTGTTTAATGAGGTTAGGAGAGATTGCTAAATATTCTGACGGTACCTTGAAGATCATAAGGCTGAAGTTGAACACAAAGTTAGATTTTGACAAGAGAGGAATTGATAAAGTTGGTGAAAAAGATAGATTGCTTATTTTGAAAGTCTTGGATCAAATTGAAGAAACGTTGTTGTTCAGAAACACCGTTAGAAGATTTGAAGTATATTTTGGTCTGAGCAAAAGAAGAAGAAGATTTGTTTAGAGCTCAACTTGATTACAAATGGGGAGATTATTAGGACTTAAAATGTAATTGTAATTTAAGTTGAGGGTTTGTTTGATAAATACCTTTGGGTATAAATACTTTCATTGTATAGTTTTGTTTCATAATTCATAGAGCTCAATTTGTATTCAAACACATTGTAATCTTTTCTCTCTCTAAATACAAATACACTTGTGACACCATTGTTTGTTTGTTTTTTAAGCTTTCTTGATTACAAACTTGATATGGGAATCACATAAATAATGACGTAAAACAATAATTATAAACCACAAGGGTTGTTTCGTAGTGGTTGAGGCCATGGGGATGTGGTGGAATATCCATCTGCCCAGAGTTCAATTACAGGCGTACACAACAGTTGTGACCATTGAGTTTATCAGGGCCGATTTCTTGCAGTCATAATTTACCGAGATTAATGTGGACATAGCCTGAAACACCCTTAAAAAAAACAATAATTATAATGTAGGAACCTTTTTTGTCGATGAACGCAATTTATTGGTTGTAATGGCGTGGCGTGGCTCATGAGAATTACCAATAAAATTGGAATCATTAACAAGGACCATGTGACAATGATCTTCGAAATGGGGTGCACCACAAAAGTTGACCCATTCCTCTCCACTTCACCAACATTGTCATGTGAAATCATATTTAGGATCTTTTTATTTAAAATTTATAGTAAAAATAATTATTATTTTGTTAAATATATTGAATTATTAGAATGATCGAAAATTACCAATTTTGATATACATGTTAAATAGAGATTTATTACTTAACAAGTATTTTAAATGACAAAGAAAATCAATTTAAATAAAAATATTAGTAAAATATAATGATGTAAATTAACTTAACTCATTAACACTTGATAAATATCGAGTTGATCTACTTGAATTGATTGAAAATGCTAAAGAAGAGTTGATTTCGAATTCGCATCTGATACTTGAATATTGAGAAGTCGATCATCTCAACTAATAACGAATCATGACCACTATAAACACGACAATGATTAGATCATACACTTGTCGTATTGCACAAATTTTCCAAAAAAAAAATCAATTGATGGTGGACATTCCTATCAACTTCACATTATTGCATATCTCATAAGTATATCAAACACAGTGTTAAAAAAATTAAAGCATTCATCCACTATTTCACATTAGATATTTTATATTATATACTTGAAAAAAAAATAGATATTTTGAGAACCATGAGAACCAGCTATTTATGATATCATGATAGATATATATGTTGAATATCATGAATAACAAAAATGCATAATATTTGTAATAAATAACATTAATGAATATTTATGATAATAGTTGATTCTTACCGTTCTTAAAATTATATTTATATAAGAACAAAACATATCACGTGTCATAGAATCGTATAGGGGTTTCCATTTTAACAAAGAAATCAAAATATATCAGAAAAAAAAAACTACTATTTGTTTTCTAAACTTAAAATTATAAATAAAGAAAAATATAGAAATTAAAAAATTAGGCGTTATTTTATGTCAAACAAGACAAATGAAGGCCCAGAAAAGGCCCAAAAATGTGTAGGCTTAAATGAAAACAAGACGGCCCAGAATTAAAGGCCTAACGGAACTTCTGACGCCGTCAACGGTGCGGTCATCGGATTTAGAGTAAATTACAAACTTAGTCCCTGCGGTTATATGAAGATTTGGATTGGGTCCTCCAAAAGAAAAAATTACAGCCATAGTCATTGTGGTTTTACTTTTGTTATGGATTGAGTCCCTTAAATTAAATCTATTAACATAAACTCTTTAAGTCAAGGACCTATTAGTCTTTCTATTGATTTTCTTTTAAATAATAAAAACAATACAATTTAGATTTTAATATTAATATAAAGTATATTATATATTTATATATAAACACGTAAAGCATCTCCCAAAAACCTACGCTAATGGTCTTCTCCGGCGGCCTCTGTCTTCTCCGGTGAAGCGACCGCCTCTCTTCCTTTTTCATCTTCGTCATCTCCCTTATCTCCAACTTCTCTTCTCATTCCTTCCTCCCCCACCCATTTTTTTCCTCACCGTCATGAATGACTACGACCCTGGCTAGGGGCTGTAAGTCGACTTTTGCTTTGACTTTGAGTAGTATCGGTATTTAGATGTTCCAATATTTACTTTAAGTATGTAAATCAAATATATCTTTGAATGTAGAAAATATTAAAATGGCATAAAAGCTTGAAAGTTGGAACTTTAATGGCTCCAGTATTTACTTTTTCAGTAAACTAATGCATTGGTTGTATACCTTTGAGTTGTGAATTGAGAAAATGACAGAGAGCTTGGGACTTTTCGGTTCTAAGCTTTGGTTGTTGGGTTGTTGCTTTCTTAGAGCCGATTCAGAGCTCGATTACCAATGGATTTTGAACCGATTCAAAGCTTGATCTAGAATCGATTCAGAGCTCGATAACTAATGAATTATAAATCGATTTTTAAAGCTCGATTTAGAGCTCGATAACCAATGAATTTTAAACCGATTGAAAGCTCGATTTAGAGCTCGATAACCATTGAATTTTAAACCGATTGAAAGCTCGATTTAGAGCTCGATAGTCAATGAATTTTAAACCGATTGAAAGCTCGATTTAGAGCTCGATAGCCAATCAATTTTAAACCGATTGAAACCTCGATTTAGAGCTCGGTAGCCAATGGATTTTGAACCAATTTAAAGCTCAATTTGGAGCTCGATAGCCAATGGATTTTGAACCGATTCAAAGCTCGATTTAGAGCTCGATAGCTAATGGATTTTGAACCGATTCAAAGCTTGATTTAGAGCTCGATAGCCACTGGATTTGAACCAATCCAGAGATTGATAGCAATGGAAACTGATTGAGAGCTCGATAGCCATTTCTCACTTTGACATACATCCCTGATCCCATTTCCGACCACTCCATCTTCTTCCCACCATGCACTATGTTTCAAGAGTTATTCCTAATCTGGACAACCAAATATAGAAAAAAAAATTAACAAACAGTTAGATCGATATTGATTTAGCCTTAAAACTAACCTATCGATTTACTCTATCAAATCTTGAACTTGTTTGGAGGTTCGATCGAACCTCGAGTAGTAGACGAGGTGGTTCTTGAAAAACTGGAGGTTAAACGAAGCAAGCACGAAGATGGACGTTTGATGTGGATTTGAGTTTGTTTTCGTTTGAAAGCATAGAGGTGGAAACGACATTCGTTTGATGTGGATTTGAGCCGTTGAACAGTTCCATTGAACATCTCTGTTGAACATTTCTTCTACTTCTACTTCTATTTCCACTGAACATCCACCTACCATTTCGATTTACAAGCAGATCTGATGTATACATACAAACAATTAGATTTAAACCTCATTTTTCAATTTCTGTTTTTCATTTCTTGTTGTTTTTCTTCCCGTGGTTTTTCAACAATGGAGGTGAAGGTTAAATGGCGTGAGGTTGAAGGTGGGTTCTTTACCATCTCCAGCCAACTAAACTATGTTTTTCAGTTTTTTTTTTCGTCTCGCGATTGTTCAACGGAAACATCGTTTTTCATTTTTTGTTTTTTGTTTCTCTTTTAAAGTTCCAATTTTTTTTTGTGTTTTTGATCGAAAATGACGGTAAAAATGATGAAGGGAAGAAGATGGTGGAGAGGGAAGGAGGAGAGGCATCACCGGAGAAGAGGGAAGGGGTTGTAACTGTGTAGTGTGTAGTCAGGCTCTCGTACATACATATTATTTTAATATGTTTTTAAAGAAAAAAATGAAAGGACTATATTACCCTTTACTTAACAGAGCAAAATTTAGTGGAGTTAAGACAAAGGGACCTAACCTGTAACAAAAATAAAACTACAAAGATCATACATGTAATTGTTTCCTTTGAGGGACCCAATCCAAAATTTTCAATAACCAAATGGAAGAAATTTGTAATTTACTCTCGGATTTATAAAAGAGAAAATTTCTTCCCAATTTACCCTCCCGAACCTTGAGGCTCGGGTACTCCTAATCTGAGCTTCGGATTCAATCTTCCTCCTCATGCATAGCATAGCATAGCATACCGTATTCATTCATTCATTAATTTCATATTGTAGCGAGCGAAATTATTGAGAGGATACCAGCTACGTTCTCCTTATTGCCGGCGAATAACTGCGTAAATCCTAGATCCAGATATGGCAGATAATGCCGCCGGAGAGCATGAATCGTTTGTTGACTCGGTGAAAGAGAAAATCTCCGAGACGTTTCACGGAGACGATTCTTCTTCTTCTTCATCGGATTCTGATGGAAAAAGCAAAGGAAAAGGAAAAGGAAAGAAGAGTTTATCTGTATCACCGTTGAAAGAAAAGGTTAATCGCCTCTTCGGGAAGGAGAAGTCTGTTCATGAGCTCTTAGGAGGCGGCAAACGTATGCACCTAATTAATTCAATTCCCTAATAAGATTACATTGATTATTAATTGTTTTCTTTAGATCTGCAGATCCTTCATATATGGTTTACATTAATTTGGTGCACTATATTGATTCCTAGGCGTTGAAGAATTAGCTAGGGCGTAATTGTTCACGCAGTTCATGGTTTAGATAATTAATTATAGGCTTTATATATTATGCACGATCCTTTGTTTTCAAACAAGAATCAATTCCAGTACTCCACAGACCAACTTTTATTAGCTAGCATTTTCTTCCCGATCTACATTTGCAGACATTATTATTCGAATTTAGATTTGCACGTTTCAAAACTACATGCTGGATTTCGCAATCGACTTTCAGTACGAATTAATCAACATACCGCATTGATAATTGGTTAATTATTTATCTATGGGAGCAATAAAATAAGATCTTTCTCACATGAAGGATCCCTCATCTATATACCTGATAATTGTGTTCTTGATAACTTAAATAGCAGATCTGTTTAAGGATATTGATGGCACCTTTTGTAAAATGAAGATGCTAAAAGGAAACTATTTGGACTTTTAACATCTCTTTAGGTTCAATTTTTCATCTGAAGGCCATTTTTGTCAGCGACATATGTCGTCCTTTTTGTCTATTGAGTAGACTAATTCAGGTGGACTGTATGTACTCTTATGTTGTTAGAAGAGCTCTCATTTGCCAAACTTCCATCAATTGTTTTGAGCTTCTAAAATGTCAAAGATTCTGCATAATATTTTTTGTGGTTTTTCAGTTTATTCAGATGTCAACTTGACTTAATACACTTCAGGTAATCCAAGCTCGAGCCTGATTTAGTTATAGTGTTTCTTGTGCGTTATAATTGCATGAAAGACAAGTGTTGGGAAGCTATATCAAGTCTTGGATATACCCTATATCCTTACTTCATTTATGCTGGGATATTGAAACTTGGAACATCAATATTTTGCTATTTAACTCCGTTATGATATGATGCATAAACTGTTCATCATCAGGGTCCACTTAGATTATGATATACATATGGAACTCCCATTAGATGGCATATGCTGTGTGGGTGTTTTTTGTTAAATATAGTTTCAGATCTAATAAAACTTGAAACCAGACCCATATATATGAATGTGCAATTGCAAAGATATCCTTGCCCTATAACTATAAGCAACTATATGTGGTGTTATGCTTTTAATCAGCATTTTGATCATGTTTAAATTTTGTTCATGGCAGCTGCTGATATACTGCTGTGGAGGAACAAGAAGAGTTCAATTTGCGTGCTCGGTTTTGCCACTTTAATATGGGCGCTCTTTGAATGGATCGAATATCACTTGCTTAGTCTACTATGCCATGCTCTAATAATAGTTCTTGGGATCCATTTCCTGTGGTCAAATACATTCAACGTCATCTACAGGTAATATATGGTATTCTTCATGTTTTTGCTTTCTATGAGTGTACATGTTTCTATATTTGAATGACATATATGTGTATATATGACCAGGTGTCCACAATTCCCACAAATCGCTATCCAAGAAGAGACCGCTCTGCATATAGCCTCCGTCCTTAGGCTTGAAATCAACAAATCTCTGGTGGTCCTTCGCGAAATTGCTTCTGGGAAAGACCTCAAGAAATTTCTAGCCGTAAACTCCCATCACTTGATACCAATTCCGTGAATCTATTATGTGTGATATCATGTAGATGAGTTTTGTGATGTTATCGTAATGTTGACTAGTGATCCAAATATTCTTTCTTGTTTGATCAGGTGATCGCTAGTCTGTGGATTGTTTCGATTGCAGGAAGCTGCTGTAACCTCTTGACGTTGGTCTACATATGTAAGAATCCCTTTCAATTCATACAAGTACTATTTTCCTCACATTTGTTCATATTTATGAGATGGAAAGAGGAGGGATTTACTGGGTTTTTTGGTATAATTATTATTAATCAGGCTTTGTTCTTGTATTGACGGTGCCGTTGCTATACGAACGACAAAAGGATCAGATTGATGTTTTAATTGAGAAAGCGGAGGATGAGTTGAAGAAACAATATGAGGTATTCCAAGCTAAGGTTTTGAGCAAGGTTCCAAGAGGACAATCCAAGGACAAGAAGTTTGCATAAAAAGTGTTTAATTGTTGTGAAAATTATGACCAGCTATTTCATTCATTCATTCACTATATATCACTCCTCCCCTTCCCTTCCCTTATATCTATTTATTATTATTATTATTATTATTATTATTGTTATCCTTCAAGACTTATATTATTTATACCACTAGAGTCGTTGCTCTGTAAAGCATTAATTGACAAATGTTTGATACATCATATCTATACTATATTATAAAAACGACATAAAAAACTCTTAATTACAACATTTTAAGCACAAAGTACAACTAATTAAAGCCAATTATTTAATTTACAATTTCTTAATGCTTTGGTACAACCTTTCCAAGCATAGTATCTCACATAATCATCTATTTGTGGAATGGATACTCATTTATTAATATAAATATTTGTTTTTTTTGTGGAGGATTTTATAAAATAGATTTTATATTAGCATAATCTATTTTAAATGTAGATTTTACATTTAAATCTATATTAATGAGATGTAATATAAAATCTTTTTTCTTCCGTATTTTTTTATATTACATCTCATAATGATTTTTCCATATTTTATTTTATAAAATATTTTTCCATATTTTATTTTATAAAATCTTTTTACATAATGAGATGTAATATAAACTCTTTTTTCTTCCGTATTTTTTTTGCTAATATAAAATCTATTTTATTTTATAAAATCTACACGTGTTTTTTTTGTTAATATAAATTCTACACGTATTTTTTTCACGAGCATTAAAAGAAGAAAAAAAAAGTTGATATGAATTAAAAATAAAAAATAACGAGATACACTAATAAATTATCGTATTCTTTAAAATAAAAATATTCCTACTTTTCAAATTAACCAAGTGTAAAGAAAATAAAATAGAAACGATGTAGATATAAAAATATTCTTCCATATTTTTAATATATTTACATTTAAATGTAAAATCGAAAATGAAAATAAAAGATTTTAAAATATTCTCTACATTCACTATAAATATATATAGCTTCTCTATGTATCATCCGAGTACAAGAAGAAGACGAACGGTCGGGTGTCAATGTCGGAACCGCAACTGAACAAAAGATATTCCACTATATTTTTGTTTCTTTGAAAAACTACTTTTTTATATTTTATTTTATTTACTGAGGATTTGTTTATATTTTTCAAAACCCACAATCATATTTTTCGAAGTAAGGGAATAAGATATATATACATATTTTTATTTTTATCGACTAATACTATGAGGTCTTGAAGTCAATAGTCAGATAAATTTTCAAGTGGTATTGAGTGAATGTGAACTATACCAGTTGAGTTGCCGGTTACGAAAGATAGAAATCATTTATTTTCGTTGTCATATTTGATGTGGGTTGAATGTTGTTAATTAATCTACAGATTTACACGTTCAAAGTGATTGTCAAGTGTTGTCGAGGAGGTTTCAGAAAAATTGCAAAATCTGTAAAAACGTATGTTCATATTTATAATTATTTCAATAATAGTGATATGTTGTGAAACATGTCGTTTGAGTTTTAAATAATATAATACAAAACTATTACCAATATTATTGCACAAACTCATAACAACAAACGATTAAGAATATATGCAAGTTAACCACTTATGAAAATACATTCGTTTTTCACATTGTATTTCATTAACTGTTAACAGAGAAATTACGTTTCATTTTAACTCGGTTCAATATTCCAACAAAAAATTTATCCTCCCGTGCAATGCACGGGCCCAACACTAGTAATTATATATATGTAAATATATTACCCACGTTAATTTTTTTTTTTAAAAATGAAGTTTATATGATTAAATTCATACTCTTTTGAGTAACAACTGAATATCCGGTTAATTTGAACTATAAGTTTTGTTTTATAAAAAACTGAATCATATTGTAATACCCAATATAGTAACATATATTTTAAACATTTTTATCAAACTATATGGTAAGTTAAACATTGAATTTTATTTTATTTTTGGATGGAAATAGGGCAATCTTATGTTATTATTTATTTAAATCAAAACCTAGTTTTACCATCAATGGTCAATAAAAACATGAAAAAACAGTTGGGCATAGAGAGAGGAGTGGGTTCATATAAGAACAATATCTACTTAAGAAAACACGAGAACAATCGAATCAATATAAAATCATATATGATTCACGTATGATATGATTCACGCGACTTTGTGCGCAACTTAAGTCGCTGCCAAAGTCGTTTGCGTCCATTTTTTTCCGGTTAATGTAAAATCAGATATGATTTTGTACATGATTTGCTGTTTTTTTCCTTAAATAATTAGCGTTCTTGTTTGAACTTCCCCCCTATATATATAGAGAGAGAGAGAGAGAGAGAATATATATATATAGAGAGAGAGGGGGGGAGGAGGTTCATGGGAAAACCTCAAAAAAATGTAAAACTGAAAAACACTCTGGTAGCCGTTTATATGGACGGTATGCACCTTGCATACAAGTACATTAAGTTGTTTTTTGGTTTTTATTGCACAAGTGCATAAACACGTGTGCATGTTACAAATTACTTGTATGCACATATGAATACCGTCCAGATGAACGACTACATGTGTGTTCGTGAGTTTTTCATTTTTTTGCGGTTTTTCCTTGAACTTGACTCTGTATATATACCTCATTTATTTGGGTTTAGTATGTAAAACTATATGAGACTGTTTGTCAGTTGCTGAATGGTTTGATATTGAATGATTAAGTGATCAGAATGCTTAAGAGACTCTTTATGGCATAGTGCAAAATGAAATATGGTTGTTTGGTAACTGTTCTGAATGGACAGTCTATATGACAACAAATTACCATTTTAACCCTCTGTTTGGTTTAGTTCTTAATGAAATATAGGTGTTTGGCAAATATCTGAATAAAACAATTACTTTACAAATACAACTACATACTCGATAATACTAGTTCAAAAATAACAAATAAACATTTTTGAAGTCTTAATCTTCAAGTTTCAACAATTATGAGCATAACAATCATCATGAGCATAGACACGATCAGTAATTTAAGAATATTTATGCAAATCTCAGCAAAAACACATGCTTAGTTAGTGTATCAACATTCTGTAAACATAGTTGATGACAAACCATATGTATGTACATTGATCGAATCATATCGAAAACAAACATCATCTTCGTGCAATTCTTCTTCCACCATCATAACATCGGAATTTTAATTTACACATTTGTTATGGTGGTGCGGCTGAGAAGCAACGTGAGGGAGAGAGGCGTGAGAGGATTAGCATCCAAGAGGAGTCGTGATCGAAGGGCAGTGAAGGAAAAAAGCAGCCTCTGAATAGTTCGGGATAGCCCTAGATGAAAAATCGCTCAGAGACATTTGTTAATCATCTAGTGATTAAGGGGTTGTTTGGCAGTTGCTGAATGGTTTAGTGCAGAATGATTAAGAGTTTTTATAATATAGTGTAAAATGAAATATGATTGTTTGCTAATTGTTCATAATGAAATCAGGACTCTTTGGGGGCGTTTGGTTCGCAGAATGATTTCTGAAAGAATGGAATTTGTCTAAGGAATTGGAATCTGGAAGGAATTGGAATGTTATCAGGTTTGACCAAGTGTTTGGTTGGCAGGAATGGAATGTAATCAGTCAAATGAATTGGAATCTGTCTGTTTGGTTTACAAAGGAATTGGAATGGAATTCAGAAAAATGACAAAAATACCCTTTCTTTTATTTTTATTTTTTTAAATGCCGAGAGAGAGAGGAGAGAGAGAGGGGGAGAGAGGAGGGAGAGATTGTGAGAGAGGGGAGAGAGATAGATAGGAGGGAGAGGAGAGAGATAGAGAGAGGAGAGAGAGGGAGAGGAAAGAGAGATAGAGAGGAGGTAGAGGGGAGAGAGATAAAGATAGGAGAGAGAGGAGAGATATAGAGAGAGGAGAGAGATAGAGAGAGGGAGAGGAGAGAGAGAAGAGAGAGAAGATAGAGAGAGGAGAGAGAGAGAGATGAGAGAGAGAAGAGAGAGGGGAGAGAGAGAGAGAGAGAGAGAGAGAGAGAGAGAGAGAGGGTTTTTAGAAGCGGCTAAGGTTTTTAGAAAAGGTAAGGAGGGTATTTGTGTCATTTTGAGAAAATCTGATGAAATAGAATTCAATTCCATCCATTTTAAGAAGGAATGACCAAATCCATGATTAAAGGAATTCATGGAATTCAATTTCATTCCATTAGTTACCAAACAGCAGGATGAAATTTGGTCAATGGAATTGACCATTCCAATTCCATCAGATTCCGACGGAATCCAGCGAACCAAACGCCCCCTTAATGGTTAAGGGAGGGTCAGGATACAAAATCATTAAGAGGATTTTGGAACCATTAAGAGACAACATTTTTTTGCCAAACAAGATTTACCTCTTAGCGATTCAGAGGTTATCTCTTAATGGAACCATTAAGAGGTAAACAAACAACCCCTAAGTTTTTTTGCCAAACAAGTTTTCCTCCGAGCGAATCAAAGACTATCTCTTAATGGCATTATTAATCATTAAGAGGTTAACAAGAGCCTGTAAGGTGTCATTTGTTTTTTAAGAGGTCTGAAGTCAGAAGTCTTTCTTATATTACTTCTGATTAATAAGAGGTGGTGCTGAAGTCTGAAACAAGGTTGTATGTTTCTGTAATGTCTAGAGAAAAAGAAGAGCATATAAACTGAGGTGGCGATAAAAGGTTTTAAGAAATTAGGTCATCACTTCTTATTTTAGACGTATTTAAAAATTAAGAGATTCTTAAAACTGAAAAAAAAAACAAAAAAAAGTCTAAGGTGCCGTTTGTTTTTTAAGAGGTCTAAAGTCTGAAGTCTTATTTTAGTTATGATTAATAAGAAGTGGTGTGTAAAAATGTATGAACGATTCAGACTTAAGAGCCATTAAGAGGTTTTTAAAAAAAACAAACAACCCCTAAATGTAAAAGGGTATGAACGATTCATACTTGAGTCATTAAGAGGTTTTTTTTAAAAAACAAACAACCCCTAAGTGTCAAATATCAACAAGCATGTCCTAATTACTTCATCAGAGTACCACTACCACCAACACAACAGGACTCTAAAAAAATTTCATCCCTAAAATCAAATACAAAACATCTTCAAAATTTGTCAACCAACCCTATGAATTTAATACATGACTACAAAAATTACCATGAATTCAACATACATTCCACAATTTCTACAATTATTGTTGTGTGTGTGATTTGTGATCTGGATCCAATTCCAATATAGGGGGTGGCTCCCAACTTTAAAATGTTAAACCAATATAAAAAAATCTGTACAAGAAAAATTAGGTACAACCATCTAACATCTCTAAAGAGCTTACCAATTAAGCTCTCAGAGAGAAAATTCGGACCTCCTAGGATAAGCCCAAAGCTTGGGGGCAAATTCGTCATATGAATCGGACTCAGAATCACTATCTGATGAAGCATGCTCACCATCTAGGTACTCAACAATCTGCCAAAACACAAAACGTCGTTTTAGCTATTTAAGTATCCTTTCATTTATACAATTTTTCGAAGTATATTATCACAAATTCGTTATACACAAAATGGTGGAAAGCTTCAAACCAAATTGGACTTAAACAAAATAATTGCAATCAGAAACCCATCATAAGTATTGAAAACTTGAAGATCAAACCATCAAAGTTACCTGTCGTGTAGATATTGGCTTGATCTGGTGATATTTGCATTTCAGTCTAGAGGTTTTGTTTCCCATGTCACTTAACCAAAAGATTGCATGGCAGTGCTTGCAGAATCCCCTACAAGATGTAAGGAGTTTCTTTGATGAGATACCTGCAATCAAATTAAATCTAGCCGTGAGGAAGTAAAATGGCAGGTAAAGTCGAATGCCTAGTTTCTCATGTTTCCATAAACCAAACCAAACCAAACAAGCTCCGTATATCCCACCTGGAGGTGGGGTCCAGAAGGGGTAAGATGTATGCAGACTTGACCTCTAACTTAAATAGTAGAGTTTCCGTGAAAGACTCTGAGCTTGTGAAAAGTAAGCTATTTGTCATGTTTCCATGTAGTACTTAATTGGTCTCTCAAACAATTGATGTATAACAATGTCCTATGGCCACAGAGTGCTAGTTGACTTCTTAAACACTTGTGTATAACTACATACCTTCATATGCTTTCTTAAAATTAGTTCTCCAGTCAAGGTTACTTCTGCAAACCACGGTCTCTTGGGACTGTTTGGACTTCTCATCCTCATTTAATCCACCATAAAGTGTATAAATCTTCGAGAAATTACATGAAGTGTTGAAGAACACAGCATACATCAACTGCCATAGATGGCTATCGGTTGAAGCAACATTCCATAAACTGCACATGAAACATTTAGTATTAGTGGCATCTAGATTTTGAAGGTGGAAAGAAGTTGATAAGTGATCTCAAAGTGGTGAGATTAGAGATCTTTCTATACAATTTACGGGATGCACGTCTCTCATGATATTTTCCTATGTAGGAAAACAGGGCAGAGCACTTGGCCTTCGATAGGAGTGCATGGAAAACCAAACCAAACTAACCTACTATATCCCACTCCGAGGTGGGGTCTAAGAGTGGGATGTATGCAAACATAACCCATACTCCAAATAGTAGAACGGTTGTTTCCGTGAAGACCCCAGGCTTTCAAAAAAGTGTATGTGAAAGAAAAGTTTTTACAGTGAAAGAAAAAGTTGTCACAGTTTAAAGAAAAAGAAGAAAAAAGAAAGGTAAAAAGAGTTCAAAAGAGAAGATCTTGAAAAGAAAATCCAAGGCTAAAAGACATCAAGCAACAACATAAAATCAGAAGTAGGTACACGGAACAGAGCAAAGGTTTGAAGAAGTACCCAACCCCTAATCTAACATAGAACCCTAGAAAGGGTTCACCTATTTGTGTTTGTCTTTGGGGTCCACTATATTTATAACATTTTGAATTTATTGTTACCCAACCTCAACTAATTTGGAAAAAAAGGATTGTTCTTGTTGTGGGATAAGCAATATTTAACATAGTTTCCTCCAATCGAACTGCTATTTTTTCATATCAGAACTATGTGACGAATCCAACTGTAAAAAATCATTCTCAACTAAGTACTTGGTAGGAGTAAAAACACAATTGGATGAACATAAATTAATAAACAGAAGGGAAAAAGTACCGGCAGACTTGTGAAGCAGAAACTAAAGATTTTAAATCCAAGAAACTGAAGACGTGCACAAGAACATCTTGTGGCAGTTCAAGCGTATCTGGATAAAATCATAAAAACAAGTTAATATAAGACGAAGCATATAGGCACACATGATTCAACGCTAATTTCTCTCTTCAGCATTATAATACTCCAAGAAGATAAAGATTCATAAATGACATTACATCCATGATCCATTTCCAATAGAGATTTTTTTCATCAAGATTCATGCAATAGGGAAAGCC
Source organism: Arctium minus (assembly GCA_954870635.1). NCBI lineage: Eukaryota > Viridiplantae > Streptophyta > Magnoliopsida > Asterales > Asteraceae > Arctium > Arctium minus. Next base: position 101,716,241 of record OX941082.1, read on the forward strand.
AACTCCTTATCTACAACCAAGCTTTTGATTGGTAATTGATGTTAGCCTAGAGGGATCATTCAAATCTGCATATGATAGTTGTTTACCATATGAACCTTAAGACTTCATATTGGTGTGCTAGTTCAAGTAAGGCCCATTTATCTTCTCTATGAGCATAAATATCACCCTTCAGTTTCCGAATAACTAAATCAATACATTCAGAGGCATATACAGAAGTCGGGCATGGCAACCTACTTTTACTACTTAGTGATCCATAAACTGTGTGCCTAGAACATGAAGAACTCGGGGACATTGCAGGCACATTCAACAAAAACCAACCTTCTTCACTGTTACGGGCTTTCGAATACCTCTTATGAGCAACCACGGCATGCTTGAACTCGGTTACAGCCAGGGACTTCTTTTGCTTTGGGAATGCCGATTCCACACTCTGAAGGAGAAGATTGGCTGCTGAAATGGCGGATTGTGTTTGCATTCTGAATTCGAGTAAACACATTACACAGACATGAGTATGCAAATACGACAGTAATTTTCCCTTCAGTAACAGAATTCAAAGATCTTTTGACAGCAAGAAAAAAGATATACCCCAAACAACTATAATGAAGGCTACTACGTAACCAGAGATGAGATTTCACAGTTTCTTTCTATCCACATGAAGCAACACAAACCTGTTCTCTCTTCTACCAAGTCAAAAGAGCATATACCTTATCACCAGGTAAAGTAACAATTTTTGGAAGTAAATAATAGAAATTTCGAAGTATGTTAATATCTGAAGTTTTATTAGGCCACCAAATTACTCAAAAGTATTTTGTAATTTCTTTTACCCATAACAATAGACAACTACCAAAGCAGACCGTAAAAAGCAATAAAAACTTGGGTGGCATTTGGTTTGTTGTCCTGGAATGGGAGTGTGTATGGGTTTGAATAGTAGGCTGTAATGGAAATGAACATAAACCAAACCAAACGCACGCTGTATATCTCACTTGGAGGTGGAGTCTGTGACGGAAGGAGAAAGTGAGATACACACTACACAGACCGTTCCTCTACCCAAGGGACTAATTTCGTGAAGACCCATGGCTTGTGAAAAGACTTTGTAAAAAGAGAAACAGAAAGTGTGTCTACACTTTTGAAAGTTTTAAGGTTTTTGAAAAGAAACTGGATAGCAAGTAACAGAGGATAAGAGTAAAAAGGGGTGTGATGATTCTAAAATTGTTGCTTAGTTTGAGTTGGGTTTGGGTATTTCATCCATTGTGCCTATGATGTTCTCTGCCCACCACCACCAGGATTTCTTTCCTTGCACCATTTTTCCATCATCACCGCAGCAAGAACTTACACTTTAAAAAAAAAACCTAAAAATCAGTGATGTAAGCATATACCTAGATGTGTGGAGTTTGAACAATGGTGATCATGACGGCAGGAGCAGAGAAATGATAACGGCAGGAGAGGAGGGAGGGAGGGAGGGAGAAGCAAGACCTGCTTTCTTGGGGAGGGAGGTAGATGGCGATATACAAGGGCGAGGGAGGGAGGGAGAAGCAAGACCTGCTTTCTTGGGGAGGGAGGTAGATGGTGATATACAAGGACGAGGGAGGCAGACGGCTAGTACAACAATGAGGCAGGCTCAGTGATGGTGATGGACTTCGGCAAGGTTGGACAATTATCGACATCGTCAAGAAGAAATTGGATCATATTTGGGAATAGATATCAAACCACATCCCTTCATGAATTTGGTGATAAACTCTCATTTGGGAATGATCCCGAATTCTCATGCCCATAACCTTAAACCAAACAGCACATGTTACTATCATTCCCATATCTCTAAACCAACCCCACCTTAGTACTATTTAATATTCCCTCAAACCACTAAATCCCTCAGAACATATCTAAAAGAATCCATGTTATGTGTTGCTTTTGCAATATATCAAGAATAGGTTTGCCTCTCCTGCTTCTAATCAAAAATAATCTAAAACAAATGCAAATTCCCCAAAAAGTTTCTGTATGTGGTTCCTTCCTTCTAATTAGCAACACGATTTATTTTCAACTTTAAACCCTGACTACATTAAGTTTTGTCTCTGGTATCACGGATAGAATAATGTCGAAGAGCTAAATTAGCAACACAGTCCTTAGAATTTTGCTACCATGATTAATGATTGTGATAAAAAGCCGAAGTATTTGACTATCAAATTATGCCTAACAGCTCGTCGCAAGAAATTTCATCAAGCTGGGCTCACGATAACGTCAATAAATTCATAAACACAACAAATAAATAAAAAGTTGGTAACAATAAGATTAAGATTACGGAAAACGTACCGAGGAAGAAGGCGAAAAGCCGTGAGGACGTCCTGGACGAGGAGAGATTGCAAAAGTTTGGGGAATTTAGAATAGGAAAGTTTGAGAATCAAAGCGAGCTCTTTACAAGCTGATGGGTAATGGCAGAGTCGGTACAAGGATTGTTGAAGCCCTAATTTATGGTATCTATCCAACGGCCCTTCCATTCCTTCAAATCTCTCCTGTATCAAATCGAATCAGTTTGTATGAAATTGAATACATGAATATATGAATGATAATCGTATCGTTTCAAGTTCGATGGAAAGAAAGCCCTAATTTATTGGAAAATCGAGAAACGAACCAAATATGCGGTTTGATTCTTCAGTTCGACGTCGCCGCGCTCATCAAAACTCAATTGAAGAAACATTTTTTATATTTTTACTATCATATACTCGAGCAATTCAGTTCGACGAACAATTACCATAATATAAGAATCACAATTAAACCTATAAATATATTTAATAATTAGTTTATATTATATTTATTGACGAAAAAAAATATAATGATATAATTTATAATAAAAATGAAACGTATTTTACGATTATGTACTTTTATTGTGCTAACGGTGGAAAAAAAATAAAACGTATGGATAGAAAACAAATTAATTCGTAGATATTCATTATATTTAATAGTACGGTTAAATTAAAAAATATTCAATATTGGGCTCGTTTTGAAGGTATTGACGAGACGATTATAATACTATAATTTGTAAAAAAGAAACATATTTTTTCATTGCATTTTTGTTCATATGCGATTATTTGTGTTAATATGATAATGGTGTAAAATGAAAAATGAAAAAACAAGGGATATAAAGTAAATTAAATAAGTAAGTGTAAAAGTGGTAAAATGTAACATTGTACAAGAAACACTTTGTACAAATAACGTTTTAGAATATTTATAATATAGTATATATATATATATATGTATATATATATATATATATATATATATATATATATATATATATAGAGAGAGAGAGAGAGAGAGAGAGAGAGAGAGGGGCCTTAATATGTAAACCAATGAAATCATGTAAACTGTGAAACCAATTCCTGACCGTAGATCTGAGAAACGGACGAAGATGATGAAAGCGGTGGCATTCTTGTAAATATGCTATGAAATTAAGGGTACGATCGTCATAAACAAAATGGTGAAAGGGCAAAAAAGGAATTGTGCATCGTCGTTTAGATTAGGAAACATTGGGAAAACGCGATTTTGTAGGGATTACATGAAATCGGAGATCATGCTCCGACTAAAACGGGGAAACAAAATCAAATCCGTTTCATTCTAAATCAATACCAAAGTTGTGAAATCCATCAAATATTTGACGAAAATCATACGAAACCTCTGTGAAAATGGAGGATGAAAACGCGCCACCAGTTCCAAGAGGTTAGGGTTTCAAAAAAATTCAACATTCATATAAATATATGAAATCAGTCACTAATACTTCTGATAACTGTATAGCACGAAGAAAGAGTGATCGGATACGTCTGTTAACTTCATTCTCCAGATTCAAAAACACCCCAGACAACCCGGTTTGTTTGGACGGGGTGGAAACCGAAGGAAACAAGAAGGAAGGTATTAAATTCATACACTAATCATTTGAGGAATAAAGCATTCGTAATTTTTTTTTTCATAATTATGACGATGTGTACATCAATCAATGCAGTCACACCAAAGCAAAACAAGGAAGATACGACAATGGGGTCACCTATGAAAGGTATGAAAGATAACATTAGGGCAAATCCTTGAAATGTTATTTAGTCGGTTTCATAAATAAGAGTAGTTCAATTGTTCTGTAGGCACAAACGAGGAAAAGAATTATGCAGACAAAGGATCCAAAATTCCAGGTAGCAAATTATGTTCATTCATTAGCACTAGACATATGTTGAATGTCAAATTAATACATATGTTTTGGAAATTGTAAATTTGTTAAATATCACTAAATTAACGTTTTCATGACTGAAACGTACTCAACTCAGAATCAACAGTGGTCAACGAAGCAAATACCGTGATGTTGCCAACTGCAAAAGGTATGAAACAGTTTCATAAGATTAAGAGAGGATGTGTTAAAAAAATTATTGCATAACAATGTTTTAAAAAGCTTAAATAAAACAATTTCTGTATAGATACAAGTGTGAAAAGGGATTCTGCAAGCATAGAATCTGAGATACCATGTATGAAATTGTAGATTGTGTCACATTATACATACAGTAGGTAAATGTTTCTTAATAAACATATAAAAACAGTTCAAGGACATCCAACAAAACGAACAAGGTTAACTGCTGCTAGGTCACCAAAACCTCTTAATGAACTGCTACAAATGACAGATAAGTATTTGTTTCATATCTTTACTATTTTCGTTTTCCAGTTGCACAATACTATATGCTCTCACGAAATCACGACTCATCAATAGTAGACATATTTGCGCACAGTGATGATACAATCATACGAAAGATGATACCAAGCACAGGTATCATTGATATTAACTCACACTTATCATTAAATCATATGCAATTTGAAATAGTGTCAGTTGGGGATACTCCTGTTCATAAGAAAACACCAACAGGCTCAGGTATGAATTACATAAATTACGAACTTAGTTTTCATGTACATATATTTTTATTTTAAAGCTTATATACTTTGGGTTAAAATAAACGTACACACAAATTATCTTCACTAATCAACCAAAAATTTTGTTGTGTATTTAGTATTTACACATAAAATGCAGATGATGACATCACATCAGAATCAAATATAATACAACTAACTAAAAGTACTATTCTCTTGTCTACAGGCCTAACAAGCATACTAAGAAAGTTGGACAGGTGCAGTTCACTAGAAGTGAAAAAGGATGCCACCGGACCGCAATCGAACAAACCGGGTAACTAATTAAATCAACTACATCATCTACAAATAACTCGGGTAAAAAAATGTGTCAACAACTTCAATTTGCGTAAGTGAACGGAAAAAGATGAACGGAGCGGAGATGAAAAGCATCACAACAATCAACCTGGTCAGCTATGAGCGGAGAACAACACGCAGCTCTTCGAAGCGGGTGACTTTCCAAAAAAAAAAAGTACCATACGGGAAAGGTTAGTTATGCACATATCATATTAACAAAAATCAAATAGACCTCAACAAATAACAACATTTCACAACCGAAACATATATCTAACCTACGTATATTGCTTTACAGACCCATTAAGCAACAACGACCCCGATGATGATTTCGTAAGCAGAGTTCAGAATAAGCAAACAGGTCTATTATAAAAACATATTACTAGTTACTTAAAAATATACGATATCATTAACACAACATTTACTGTCGCAGCATCATTAAGGTTAACAAAGGGAAAAGAACCAACTAAGCAGAAGGGGCAACAGAATGTGAAGAAGGCAAAAAATCGTAATTCAAACAGAACTGTTGTTGGAATACGAACACGGACATCACCAATGGTGCTACATGAAACCATCGGGCAGCTGAAGGATAACCAAGAAATAGCAGTTAGGGAGATGGGCCTAGAATCATTGTTGAGTATGACATTGGACGGAATACCATCTAAGCTTGGATACTTTGTAGTTGACAACTTAGACACAAACGCAATGGAGCTCCGATTGCAAGGATCATCGATAAAGATCACCGAGAACACAGTACACGAAATCCTGGGCGTACCCATTGGGGGCTTGGACCTGGAATCTATTGCCACTGAGAGCAGCAAGACACCTATGGTAAAGGAATGGCTGAAGCAACTCAAACAGGAAAAGATGAGACCTTCAGAAATAGCCAAATGCATCGTCAACACAGACGATTCGGGGGATACATTCAAGTTGAACTTATTGGCATTGTTCATAAACGCATTAGGAGAATGTAGCCCAATGGGATGCTGCCACATTCAATTCATGTCAAAAATCAGTTCCACAAGCATGATCAAGACCATCAATTGGTCGCGATATATCTTCAATTGTTTGCAGCGAAGCAAACGGAGGTGGCGTCGCGACACATACGACAACTTCTACTCAGGCCCTTTATCACTCCTAACGGTAATGTTTCCCATACTGCTTCATAACAAAATTTCCATAATCACACAACTCACTATATTTTAAAGTTACATATGTAGTTTACATAACAAATGCTACCAGCTACTGTAACTTTTTCTTTCACAGCTCGTATATGTAGACTCAACGATGTAGGCAGAAGGTGACATTGACCGCAAGATTATTCCGCTGCATGCATGGAATATGGAAATGCTCAGAAGACGGTTGAAGGCAGGAATACGCCAGGGAGGACTACATATTGTCGAACTTGTACAAGCTCGATCAAACGCACATAAGCGTGCAGACACAGAATCCGATGAGCAGATTGCAGAAGTAGTCCATTAGGAGGTGGAATGTAGGGAACCAACAGATCCTGAGGCGCCGCAAGACGAAGACAAACCTTATGAAGAACCTGCAGTTGAGTACGACAATGATTATGATGTGGAAGAATTGAAAAAGGTAATCTTTGAAACATAAAATTATATCTCAGAAAAGAAACGCATTAACTAATCGATAATCAACAACATACTATAGCAGGAGTACATGGAGATAATCGATAAAAACTTTAATCTGATCTACGCAACTAAATGGGACGTAGAAGAGTTAATTAATGAGGCAAGATACATGTTCCCAGATGAACCATGTTTCGAACACTACCAAGAGAGTTTGGAAAGCCTATTCAGGGAATATAAAGCACAGGATGATGCTCATTCAAGCAGTAACGATGAAGTTAAGCACGATGAAGAAATGGAAAGAGATAGGGAAACGGAGAAGAGTGACCACCAACCACAAGTCGTTACACCAACAAAACTGGACTTCAGTGACAATGCATCGTTGGAGGATATCCAGCCACTTTCACAGATATGGTACAGTCCAACAACATACCATCTAATAGACCAAGCAATCGTCGAGAAGTCAGGTGAATCATCAAAACAACGTACCACATCATGTACAAATACACACGCAAGTAATACACCGACACCAAGTTTCAACCTTGGAATCAGCCCACTCGCTTCAGATCTGTACAAAACTGGACACACTAAAGGGAAGGGACAATTGCCAAATGAAGAGTGTCCACCGAAACCAAGTAAACAGGAATTGAAGCCCGGATACCAAATGCGTTCACCATACGTGAAACGACAGGTTCTACTCGGAAAATCAATAACAACCGAAGAAAGAAAAGTTCATGATTTCTGTCTAGCATCCTTCGGAGGACCGGAGTAAGCTTAAAATAACCAAACATGAAATTATATCATTTATAATTATTCGAGTCTAAAAAACAATTAAAAAATGGTTTTCGAACTACGTAACTTTATGAAACATACATACTGACATTGTTACCTTCCATCACAGTGACATATTGTACTCGTCAAAAATGGGACAACAAATCGTAAGGACAACAATAGAGAGCTTGGCAACAAAGGAGCACATCTTCACAAACGTGATAGACGGATGGGTTGACATTCTGAACTATGAGGAGAGGTACAGAAGTCGGGATTCGCCACGAAGGTTTTTCTTCAAAACAACAGTTTTGGTAAGATCTAAACTATATGCTAAAATTTCATAACATATGTTCAACTAAGTTAAAAAATCATATGGGGCAGGGCGGTGGAGTCTTGTTGTTTGACATGTACAACTTCAGCAAAAGATTCAACTGGTTTTCGCGGAATTTGGCACATGAAGCAAACTACAACGAAGATATCATTGGAATGAAAAGCTTGGATCTGGTATCAAATCCCTTGATTGATTAAATAAAGATTATTTCGATTAACATAATACGTTATTCATAAATACTTTACATCGATAAACAGGTTTTCTTCCCACTCATTAGCCGCATACGCTTTTACTACGTCGTATTCAATCTCAAAACACACACTGTGGAGATTCTGGACAATAGCGCACAAGACGGAGACATCGACGACCTCTACCACTACGACATGCACATCTTGGTAAGGCCCTTTACATCAACCTACATTATTCTATAAAACATATAATATGAAACTATATAAATAACAACATTACAAATATGAAGCAATCAATGTTGGTCCGTCACCTAAAGAATGTAGGACACCAATCAAGCAAGGGGTTAGAGAGCGTAGAAAAGGTGCGATTGGATATGCCATGGAGAACACGAAAAAATTTCGTCGATTGCGGAGTGTTCGTAATGTGACATATGGAGACATACATGGGCGGGGGAGTGCGAACATGGTACACAACACTAGCAAAAGAAGGTCCATCACAAGACAAGCAGCTCGAAAACCTTCGCAAAAAATACACGGCAAAGATCCTATTATCCGATCGAAACCAACGACGCTCATATGTAGATTCGAAAATCAAACGGCTCTACAATATTGACAAGGGTACACGGTCACAGATTCTGGAACATGCAGAAACCACTAGAAAGGCAAGACTAAAAAAGTTCTAAACGCATTATCGTATGCGTTTGTTTCACGTTTGCTAGGATTAAAATCCTCGTTTTCGGTATTTTGGACATGAGACTTAACGACTGTTTTGTGCTTTGAACTTTATTTTGTGCTTTGAACTTTATTTTGTTGCTTTGAACTTATCTTGGTTTTGTGCTTTATTTCATTCCAAACAATTATCATTCACAAACACTCGGCGTTGTGTTTTTATCCTTGTAAGCTAAATCTGGTTCCTTTTAGAAAAAGGAATATAACATGTTTCATTATTTCCAAAGGAGAATACATGGTGAGGTAATTTAGTCAAATTAAATAATTACTTACCATGACACTCACTTAATTTAATCTCCTGTCATATAAAAAAAGAAAACGTTACCAACAAAATATTATGTACTATAACATCACATGAAATAACAGATGGAAATCTTCATATAATTCGCATATCAATGGAAATTATATTCAATATTGCATAATATACGCATACCCACACTTTGAAACACAAATCAACTTTCTTAAAAACATTAATAAATCACAAATATTAAACAAAACCACATAAAAACAATCAAACGCACAAACTCACAATATCATAAAAACGGAAAATTAACTATGAAAATTTGTAATACCAAAACCAAAATAAACTTAATAACATCATAACATTTCCATTTCTTTTAGTACTTACATTCATCTTCCAACATGACCCCAACAAGATATGAAACCACACCTACCATCTTCATGCATAGACCATCATCAACCAAAAAAACACATTCCTAAAAAACCCCAAACCAAGTTTATGACATGCAAAAAACAAACAAAACCCCCCCAAAAAAACCCATAACATTCTACCTATTGCAAGGACACCTTCCTTTCAGATACTTCACAGTCTTCTCCAGCTTCTGAACAACCAACTTCTCGTCCCACAACTTCTGGGTCAAATCATAGTATTCCTTCTGTTAGTCCACAGATATGTATTTCAACAATGCATATAAATTACAATTAATGTAATAACTGAATATAATCAACAAATGATTAGAGAAATGTAAATATAGGGAATCGACTGAAAAGATAAAATGAATAAACTGTAACGAGACTGAGGCTCGTGTTGAACACGATTCCCTTAAACAGATTTGTCGTCTGTTCCCAGGGTACAACAGCGTAAGCAGTATGTACTGTCGGATGTAACACTTGCCTGGAAAAGTCGGAGAGGAAACAATGTATGCAGAGGAAATTCAGAGAATCATGTGTGTTCCGTATTCTCGATCCCTTTGGAATGAACCAGGACTCCACCATTTATACTCACGATTGAAACTGATGTATTAATATGTAATCAATCAATAATAATCCGTAATTATTTGATTATTAAACCATATTAATATACAGTCAATAAGTATCGAAGGAGTTACAAAACGGATCGTCAACAGTAGGCGTCGTGACTTGACACGTGGGTAAACTCGCGGCACAACCCGCGTGGTTCACTGTTTATCGTCCTCGCGACAGTGAAAATCGCGACTTACAGCGCGGGTAAACCCGCGACCTAACTCGCGTAACCCACTGTTTTGTCGACACTCAGGTGCATGTCGCGAGTTGCCACGCGACTAAACTCGCGTAGGGCACTGATCAAAACAAAAAAATTCGCAAAAACCAAGCTGTGCGAGCACAAGATTTCGGAGCGGCATTCGTGTCCGCAGGTCGCGCCCACGCACGAGTTCGCCGAATTTAGCCTACGAAAGTCTCAATCGACACCCTCCCTGCGCGCGGGTAGGTGATGGAGTAAAACCAAACAAAGGACTTGAAAGTCCCTCTCACATTTTTGGTTATAAACCACACAATTTTGGTTCCTCCTTCCTATGTGGGACAAGTTCCCACATACACTTGGTTTTGCCAATTTTCATCCCAAACACTCAACTTTGAGCATCGATATCTCATTCACACATATTCCGTTTTGGACACACAATATATCGTTTCGAAGCTCTCATATAGGAGAACACAAACCCACGAAGATTTAGATATATACAATACATATACATGTATTTAATTGTGTCCAAAGTTAGTAAAAAAATCACATTTTTACTAAAAATTTTCCAACAATCCCCCACATGAATGGAGATCGATCTTTGCATACGAAAATTTCCCTACGAAATTTCCAATGGTCGAATCTTGCATATGATAGGTAGGTGTTATCCTTTGAACCTTCCCTTGTGAAACACACTTAGCCTCCTAGCTGTCAGTAGACTCGATGTCCTTGAACTGAACTGCCATTTATGTAGGCGACAATACATTTCACACAAAATTCTTCCTAACAAGGTCATATCCTCATAGTCGTGTTCGTTATGGTCATGAACACTAGCCTGGTTCAGCGAGAGCTGACAGGAATTGAGCTCCCACAATTCCCTTAGAAGCGACCCCACTTCTCTCTCACATAGGTGATCTTCTATGATCATTAAAAGCTATACGCTTAGCCTCATTTTCACTTATTCCAGAATTGGAATAGGAAGTTTATTAACTCCCCCACAGTGACCTCTATTATTCATACAACTAGGTTGTCCTTTTGAACCCAGGTCTTGGGATCTCCAGTCTCCTGGGTAAGGTTTCCTTTGCATGAATTATTCATTCAAGGGATTTAGTCCCATTCCTCTCGACGACTTGTATACCAAATCTCTACTTAGGCCTTTTGTAAGCGGATCCGCAATGTTATCCTTTGACTTCACATAGTCAATCGTGATAACTCCAGTAGAGAGTAATTGTCGAATCGTATTATGTCTACGTCTAATATGTCTAGATTTACCATTATACATTGTACTTTGAGCTCTACCAATCGCCGATTGGCTATCACAATGTATACATATGGCCGTTACCGGCTTAGGCCATTTGGGAATATCTTCCATGAACTGACGTAGCCATTCTGCCTCTTCACCACATTTATCCAAGGCAATAAATTCAGATTCCATCGTAGATCTAGCTATAACAGTTTGCTTGGAGGATTTCCAAGATATAGCCGCACCTCCAAGTGTAAACACATATCCACTTGTTGATCTGGAATCCTTAATATCAGATATCCAATTTGCATCACTGTAACCTTCGATTACCATTGGATATTTTCCATAATGCAGTCCATATTCACGTGTGTATCTTAGATATCTTAACAATCTAGTAATACTCTTCCAGTGTTCTAAACTGGGATTACTAGTATACCTACTTAGCCTGCTCACTACATATGCTAAATCAGGTCTAGTACAACTCATAAGATACATCAAACTGCCAATTATTCTTGAGTATTCTATTTGTTCAACACCTTCCCCTCTATTCTTAGATAGATGTTGACTAGTATCAATTGGAGTTCTAGCTATACTAGTATCTCCTTCATTGAATTTCTCAAGAATCTTGTCCACATAATGTGTTTGAATTAACACCATACCATTTTGGGTTCTTGTGATTTTATCCCAAGAATCACATCCGCTAAACCCAAATCTTTCATGTCAAATTTAGATTTTAACATATCCTTTGTGGACTTTATCATTTTGTCATCGCTGCCAATGATAAGCATATCATCAACATATAAACACAAGATGACATATCCATGAGTGGTATCTTTTGTGTAAACACATTTATCACACTCATTTATCTTAAAACCGCTTTCTAACATGGCTTGATCAAACTTTTGATGCCATTGCTTTGGAGCTTGCTTTAGGCCATACAAGGATTTAATAAGTTTACAAACCTTGTTCTCTTGTCCCGGGGCAACAAATCCCTCGGGTTGCTCCATATAGATTTCTTCTTCTAAATCTCCGTTTAGAAAAGCAGTTTTTACATCCATTTGGTGAATTTGCAGATTTCTAATGGTTGCAATCGCTAACACCAATCTAATGGATGTTATTCTTGTCACCGGTGAATAAGTATCAAAATAATCTAGACCTTCCTTTTGTCTATATCCTTTGATAACTAATCTCGCCTTGTATTTGTCAATACTGCCATCAGCTTTCATCTTTCTTTTAAAGATCCAACGGTAACCTAGTGGCTTACAACCCGGTGGTAGGTCCACTAGTTCCCATGTATGGTTTTGTAAGATAGATTCTATCTCACTATTGATGGCTTCTTTCCATTGAGGTCCCTCCGAAGACGTGACCGCCTCACGATAAGTTTTAGGTTCACTTTCCACCACGTAGGTGAGAAAATCAGGACCAAATGATTTTTCAACCCAAGCCCGTTTACTTCTTCTAGGTTCCACATCTTCTTCATCAGATAGAATTTGTTCATCCTCTTGAACAATTTCTTTACCTTTAGAAGATGACGCTTGATCTTCCTTGTTCAAACAAGGAAACACGTCTTCAAAGAATGAAGCATTTCTTGACTCCATAATTGTATTCTTGTGTATCTCGGGATTTTTAGATTCATACACAAGAAACCGATAAGCACTACTATTTTGTGCATATCCAATGAATACACAATCCACTGTTTTAGGTCCTAACTTTTGTACCTTAGGAGGAGGTACAACCACTTTAGCTAGGCACCCCCACACTCGTAAGTACTTGTAAGATGGTTTTCTTCCCATCCAAAGTTCATACGGGGTCGTATCTTTTTTCTTGCGGGGTATCTTATTTAAAAAATAATTAGCCGACAAAATAGCTTCCCCCCACATGTTCTGACTTAGGCCAGAACTGATCAACATGGCATTCACCATTTCTTTCAAGGTGCGATTCTTTCTTTCAGCAATACCGTTTTGCTGAGGTGAGTAGGGTGCTGTGAATTCATGTCAAATTCCATTTTTAGAACAAAATTCAGCAAACGGTGAAACATATTCACCTCCCCTATCACTTCTAACCACCTTGATTTTCTTGTTAAGTTGATTCTCAACTTCATTTTTATACAAGACAAACTTGTCTATTGCTTCATCTTTACTCTCAAGTAAATACACGTAGCAATATTTCGTACTATCATCAATAAACGTGATGAAGTATTTGTTCCCACCTCTAGTAGGAATCGATTTTAAATCACATACATCAGTGTGAATTAAATCAAGGGGTTCGTTTTTTTCCTTTCAATCGATTTGAAAGACGTTCTAGTAAGTTTGGATTCTACACATGTGGGGCACTTGTGATTTGAGTCAAAATCAAAATTTGTATGCAGTTTAATTTAATTAAACGTCGAATGGAGTTATAATTTACATGTCCTAAACGTCAAACATTTGGAGATTCAAGCAAATAAACTGAACTAGTACCAGTTTTATTCATTCCATTGATAAAGGTTACATTCAGCTGGAACATGCCATCTAAGGCATATCCCATTCCCACATACATACCATTCTTGGACAAAACAAATTCGTCCGACTCAAACACTAGTTTGAAACCAAACTTGTTTAACAACCAACCAGAAACGAGGTTCTTTCGAAGTTCCGGGACGTACAAAACATCCTTAAGCTTAAGTTCTTTTCCGGAATTCATCTTCAAAATAACGTCTCCAATACCCTTGACATTGGCGGTGGCGGCATTTCCCATAAAGAGCTTTTGCCCAACCTCAACATCCTTATAAATGTTGAAGTTTCTCTTGTCATGACACACATGACGGGTCGCTCCGGTATCAATCCACCATTCTCTAGAGTTTGCACCAATCACATTCAACTCCGAGACCATTGACGTGGGATCCGTGATCATTCCCACCACATACTCGTTCACCATCGTGGAAAACAAATTTCACGGAAACGCAATCTCTATCTGTTTACACAAAACAGAAAAGGAATTGAATCAAATACAAATTTGATTGATAATCCTTTTATACAAACAATAAAGGTCTTCAATCAAAAACAAACTCGTTTAAGAATTTTTTTTATAAAATCGAAATAAATCGATTTAAAACCTTTTCTACAAAATCGACACAAACTCGATTTTAGCGATCTTTTTCTACAAATCGATGCAAACTCGATTTATATTTTATTTCCACTAAATCGAAACACAATCGATTTGAAAATTTTCTTTACAAAATCGAAACAAATTCGATTTTTAGATTCTTTTTAGCAAAATCAAAACAAAACTCGATTTAGAATCAAAATCGATACAAGCTCGATTTTCCAAACTGTTTACAAACAGTAATTAATTAGATCGACAATTACGATTTAAAATATGTTTACACAAAACATATAAAGAATTAAACCGAACCAATAGTCGATAGAAATTCTTTTTCTCATAAAACGAATTAATCGAAACAAACTCGATTATCAATTCGTTTATACCCTTAAATCGAGATAAAACTCGATTCGCAACAAATCGAAATAAATTCGATATAAAGTCTGTTTACACAAAACAGACAACCAATTGAATCGGGCTAAACTTGATTCAATTTACGTGTACGATTAGTACCACGAAAAAATCTGTTTACACAAACAGACTACTATACCACATAAAATAATTTGTTTACAAAAAACAGAGAACCAAACGTATCAAGATAAACTCGATACACAAAAATCTGTTTAAGATTGTTAGTCCACAGATATGTATTTCAACAATACATATAAATTACAATTAATGTAATAACTGAATATAATCAACAAATGATTAGAGAAATGTAAATATAGGGAATCGACTGAAAAGATAAAACGAATAAATCGTAACGAGGCTGAGGCTCGTGTTGAACACAATTCCCTTAAACAGATTTGCCGTCTGTTCCCAGGGTACAATAGCGTAAGCAGTATGTACTGCCGGATGTAACACTTGCCTGGAAAAGTCGGAGAGGAAACAATGTATGCAGAGGAAATTCAGAGAATCATGTGTGTTCCGTATTCTCGAGCCCTTTGGAATGAACCAGGACTCCACCATTTATACTCACGATTGAAACTGATGTATTAATATGTAATCAATCAATAATAATCCGTAATTATTTGATTATTAAACCATATTAATATACAGTCAATAAGTATCGAACTCGCGGCACAACCCGCGTGGTTCACTGTTTATCGTCCTCGCGACAGTGAAAATCGCGACTTACACCTAACTCGCCACGTGACTAAACTCGCGTAGGGCACTGATCAAAACAAAAAATTTCGCAAAAACCAAGTTGTGCGAGCACAAGATTTCGGAGCGACATTCGTGTCCGCAGATCGCGCCCACGCACGAGTTCGCCGAATTTAGCCTACGAAAGTCTCAATCGGCACCCCCCTGCGCGCGAGTAGGTGATGGAGTAAAACCAAACAAAGGACTTGAATGTCCCTCTCACATTTTTGGTTATAAACCACACAATTTTGGTTCCTCCTTCCTATGTGGGACAAGTTCCCACATACACTTGGTTTTGCCAATTTTCATCCCAAACACTCAACTTTGAGCATCTATATCTCATTCACACATATTCCGTTTTGGATACACAATATATCGTTTCGAAGCTCTCATATAGGAGAACACAAACCCACGAAGAGTTAGATATATACAATACATATACATGTATTTAATTGTGTCCAAAGTTAGTAAAAAATCACATTTTTACTAAAAAATTTCCAACACCTTCTTCCTCGATTTCTCCATCATCCTCGCATCTTCGAGCTTCTTCTTTTTTCGCTCCATCTTCGCTTGGTATATCTCCAGACGAGCCTGTAACCTCCTGTTCTCCTCCAACAACCTATGATTGTGATTCACCAACGACCTAAGCATTGCTTGCGACACAGGATCTAGAGTCGGAGGAGGAGGACTTTCGTCCGATGAAATATCATCACTATCACCGGACATCTTTGGCTGAAATGTGAGAGAAGAAAAGGGAAAAGTTTTTAGGGCTTTCACTTGATAGGGGAAATATTTCACAATAAAGGATACTTACAAAAGGGGTACCTGCTTCTAATATAGAGGGAAGGGTATAATGATGGGGATATGGGATAGTGTGTAGCCGTAAAGTAATATGATGGCTACACTTCCCAACAATACACGTTTCATCACTAAAAATATTAGGCATTTAACAATAATAAAAAAGGGGAAAAACGGTTGAAGTTTCATAACTGATATACAAAAAATTTCCCATAAACTGTTTCACCACTTACGCAACTGTTCTTCTTAAAAAAAATTCCCAGAAAAAAAAACAAATTCAAAACATATAATGCAAAGCATTACATAAATTTTTTCCCAACATTATTAAAAAACTAAAACTATAAAATATGTAAGCTCCAATTCAAACAATCATTGTTATAAATTAACCAAACTTAATAAATTCCAAAGATAAAATAAACGAACTTGCTCAAATTTAAAAGATTACAACATCCAAAAATCGAACCTTCTAATTTTATTACTAATTGTGAAATAGTACCATAATTAAATCTAAAAAATTCAAAACCATGTGTTAGGTCTGATTTTATAGTAATCATTGTATTTATAGGGCTTGGTCAAATACTGTGTCTAGTGTCTAATTATGTGTTGTATTGACCAAAGGTATTTAAGTCCCTTTGGTCTTGTTCCTTGTAAGACTTTCACGCACTCTTCAATACATTCTCTGTTTTTGCGCATCCTTGCTCTCTCTCTCTACTTTCTCTCTCTACAGATTCATTGATCTTGGACTATCAATTGGTATAAGAGTCATCTGAATCTTGAGAGGATTGAGAGATTGAATTTCGTTTCTGAATTTGTGGTTTAAAATCGAAAATTTGATCGATTTTCTTGATTTTTCAAGAAAATCTCGTTTTCTTGATTTTTCATCAAATTCAGAGGTGTTTTTGATTGAATTTGTTTGAAATTTGGTTTGTTGAATTCATTTTTAATAGAAGATCATTTGTTATTCACATCATTTTTCAAGAATTTCAAGTTTAGAAGTTGAATTTTGAGAAATCGTGTTTTTCTGAAAACTCGTTGTTTACGAACTGTGTGATTTACGAAATCTTGATTTTGAAGTGTTTAATCGAAATTTTTGATTGAAATGTGTTGAAAAGGTGTTTTCGATTGTATTTGTATAAGAAAATTTTATCAAAAACGGTGTTGAAATCGATTTTTTTTAGAAGTTTTTGTGTTTTTTTTTCTTCTTCGGTTTGCGTAAGATTTACTCTTTGCGCAAGTTCTTCATACTTTGCGCAAGTTCTTAGTTGGATTTGCGTGTCCTACTAATCTTGTTCATGTATTTCAGGTTTTCGTATCAAGAAGTTCAATTTTGCGCATCCAACAGCTTACGCAAAACTTAGTTTGCACATCTTTAAGTGTACGCAAAGTCCAGTTTGCGCAATAGCCATATTACGCAAAGATACTTTACGTTTCCTTTTGCTTCCGAGAAACATCATTTCACGTATTAAAGCTACTTTGCGCACGCAAAGCCTACTTTGTGCATCTGCCTTCACATGCAAAACCTAGTTTGCGCATCAGTCTTCGTACGCAAAGTATCGTTTACGTCTTCTTCCTGACACGCAAAGCTCATCTTTGCGCAAGCTTGTCACTTAGAATTTTTTCTGAATATCTGAAATGGATTCTGACAAGTTTTCTTATCAAGCTCAGTTCTACAAAAGTGATCTTATGATGACTTTGGGTACAGACAGTCGTCCACCAGTACTAATAGATGAAAATGAATTTACTCAGTGGCAAGATCGGTTTCTGAACTTCATTGAACGACAAAAGAATGGAAATGACATGATGATCATTTTATCTGAAGGACCGTTCGAAAGACCCAAATTGACTTCTGGATTATACAAGCCTACTAAAGAATATTCACAGAATGAATTATCGGCATTTCAAGCTGATCGGGATATTAAAGCAAATCTAATGCTGGCCTTGCCAAACTCTGTATATAACATGATTGATTGTTTCAAAACTCATCCTAATCTGATGTGGCAACAGTTGGAAAAGATTATGCTTGGTTCTTCAGTAGCAACTCAACTCAGACATACACGCTACATGAATAATTTTGAGGAATTCAAAGCCAAGGACGGGGAGCCACTAAAGACTGTGTTTGATCGTTTCTGTGTTGTGATCAATGATCTTCGGAAGATAAAGGTTGAAAAGACTGAGCTTGAATTAAATCTGAAATTTCTCAACACATTGCAACCTGAATGGAATAAATCATGCCACAGACTGAGGAATGATGTCAGAATCTCCACTATGCAGCAAGAACTATACGATATTCTGATGACTGATGAGAGCTTGGTGATAGAGAAGAAGACAAAACTTGAGAAAAAGAAGAAATCAGTAGACCCGATTGCACTCCTTACAAAGCAATTATCTGAACAAGCGTTGTCTGATAACGCTTACAACGGGTCAACTGAAGATGATGGTGAGGCTTTGCAGAAAGCTATGATCCTTCTTTCTCAGCACTACCAGAAAAAGTTCCAACCTCGGTCTAACACTTCTCACTTCACTTCTGGGTCAAAGAATGTACAAGTGACTGAGGCTAAGAAAGCTGGTGCATGCTACAATTGTGGAAAGCCCGGTCACATCTCTAAGGAGTGTAAAGTGAAGAAGGTTCGGGATTCGACTTACTATCGGAAGAAAATGGAGCTAGCTGAGAAAAGAGAGAATGGAACTGCTTTGCTGGTAGAAGAGGAGTACTGGCTGGATCACTCTGATGATGAAGCAGAAAATGTCGAGATCGCTCATATGTGCTTAGTTGGAATTGATCAGTCAGATGATTCTGACATTGATCCTGATGAGGTATATTATGAGTTTGACTACAATTTTATTACCTCTCAGATGAATATTATTATTTCTGCTTTATCTGATCTTCGTGCAAAACTCTTATCTGAAAAGAATTTAAATTCAGAAAAGTCAGATTTGATTGACAAACTGAAAATTTCTTTGAAAGATGAAAAATCAATTTTAGAAAATACTAAAGACATCTTTCAAAAGAAATTGGATGATTTGGAAAATTCAAATAAGATTTATCTTGAGTCTTTGACTAAAATGACTTCTTTAAAAGATGAATTTTCAGATAAAATAAATAAGTTAGAAGAAAAGCTTTATCGAATAAACCAATCTGAACAAACAATTTTTATGAATAAACCGCGGAGTGAAGAAGCTTTAAAACAAAAGTGGGGACTTGGTTTTGAAAATCCTCATTGTTTAAATAATGCGATTGAAAAATCCCCAACTTTATATAATTACGATTATCTGACTCTTGCTCATTATACTTCTCAATTTAAAATTGATTGGATGAATGAGAAGCAAGTGTTAGATCTCGAAAATGAGAAAAGGACAAATAACAAGAAAAATGAAATTCCTTTTGTTTATACATATGAAAATGCAAAATATTTCCCTGAAAAATCAAGAAGAAGAAGAAGAATTTTAAATGATATATCTTCTATTAAATCTTCAGTATCTGATGATTTTGTTTCTTCTTATGCCCCTGATTCTGATAAGGAAAATATTTCTCCTATCATTTATGATTCGAAGAAATATACTCCTCCTTTAGTATTAGAAGGCAAAATCATCGATCTTGAAAACAAGATAGAAGATCAAAATATTTTGAAGAAAATTGGATCTGATATTATTCTTTCTTTCATGACGTCTAGTCTTGAAGAAAAATTATTTTCTCAAAAATCAGATTCTATTTCTAGCATTTCTTCTGATTCTAAGGAAAACGAAAAGGAAGTTTCAAATTTTAAAATCTTTTCTCCAAATAATTCAGACTCCAAGGCAAATTCAGATTTATTAGTTGATCAGATTGGTTGCTTAGATAAATTTATTTCTTCTAATTTAAATATTAAGTCTAAAATTCTTGATGATTCTTTTACGCTCAACGATCAATATTATAAACCTAAGCGTAAAAGAAGACGGTCAAAGAAGTCGAAGAAACAAGATAAAGTTATTTCTGACTGTTCTAATTCTTCCGATTCAATTCTTACAGATAGGACTTTGAGCCGGTCAAAGAAGCAGATCTGGAGAATGAAGCGGACATCTACTGATTCTATGATTGATGAGGATTTATATGTAGACAAATATTATAAAAGTGATTCATTTGCTTCTTGTAATAATATTTCTAAATACTCTATTAAGCAAATGATTCAGATTTCCAAAAATGTCTCATATTCGTCTTCTGATTCTAGTTCAGATGATTATGCTTTATATTCTGATGATTGTGCATATTATTCTGATTATCTTTCTCGTGCTTCTAGTTTCAATTCTTTCAATTATTTCCCCATAAGAACTGCAACTAACAAACATGGGCCCAAATTTAAGTGGGTACCCAAATCTTTATCTGATTTAAAGTTGCAGGCATCACATGTTAAGGGGGAGTAAGGGAAATTGGTTTCTGAGTACTTCATCTCAGAACCCGTACTTCATAGACTACGACTTCTAGATATCTCATTCTAGGACTCGTTCTTCAATGCTTTAAGCATTCTGACTAATGAGATACTCTGAGTACATCTACCTTTCTTTCCGCTGCATTTTATCTCTGATTATGATGTGTTCCAGTTTTTCTCATTATTTTTCAAGAATCTGAGCTTGTTCAACTATTTCTTAATTTTGTATAACCCAATTTTTTAATTTGAGACATAAATTATTTTTATAATGTGAAAGATGAAATAACTGAATTTTATTTTGTTCCAACTAAATATCAATTTGTCGAATTCTTTACATTTTGTCTTTAATGAAAACTTTTAACATCGGCATATTGAGTTTAAAAGTTTAAATCTTTACAAATTTTATTCTATAAAGTAAAGTTTTACATTTTTTCTTTCTTTTGAATAAAATATGTGTCTAGGATAAATTTTCAAGTTCTTTTGTTTATATTAAAGTTTTTATATGATCAAATTTCAAGTCTTACAAAAGTCGAAAAGTAAGCAACATGTTTGAAACTTTTATTATTGTTTTAAATGTGTGTGATTCGGAATATTTATAGTTTACAATGCTTGGAAAATTCTAAAAAGTCAAAATTTTGATTGTAATGAAAATATGGGCTAAGTACTTTTATGTAAAACTGAGTGATTGAGATAAATATTAAATTCTTAAAATTCAGAAATCTCTAAGTTTAAAAGTTTGTACCTGTGGCCTTTCTGGTTTGGGAAAGTAAGTTCTTCGGGATGCTTGTCATCTGGTCCCCTAAGGTCATTTGGTCTGGGAGTGATCGAACCCAAATCCTTCAATAGAACCAGATCGAAAGTCATGTTCTACTGGTATGAATGGGTTTAGGATATGTCGATGTAGCCTTTCTGATCTAGGAGAATAAGTTCCAAGGGGTGCTTGACACCTAGTCCCTTAAGGCCAACTGGTCTGGGAGCGGCTGACCCAAATCCTGCAATAGGGTCAGATAGAAAGTTACGTTTACGGCATGTTCTTTACTTAATAAACTTCTTGATTAAGAAGATGCCAAAGTGCACAAACTTAAAAGATGTCAAAGAGCACACTCATGTTAAGATGCCAATGAGCACATTGCTAAAAGATGCCAATGAGCATACATCTCATGATACTTGGTGATATGTTTCAGTTGCGATAAACCTATAATTTGTGAAAATCTTAATTTTTGATGGATTAGTGTGAGTACATGCAAAGTTCTCTATTATATTTTTAGAATTGCATTTTCTTGAAACTAATCGAAGATTCACATGTGAGCACACTGAATAGATTGCTGGAAGTTTTTGAAACTGAACATGTTTTAACTTGATATGCAATAAAACTTGTTTCTTTATCCAACAACATATATTTGATTTCAACTGATTGATAAATTTGTCATATTTCACTCAGTAGAATTCAATTTGTTTAGTGTTTAAAGTTTTATATGTTTAGTTGTTTTAAAATTTATATTCAGTATATTTTTTCTTTGTACATTAATATTTGATCTTTGTGTTCTCATAAATATATTTTAATGGGTTTATGCATTATTCAAGGGGGAGTGAACAAAGAGAATTTTTTTTTTCAAAGTTTATATCTGTTTTTGAGGGAGAGTATCTGATTCTTTATATGAATGCTAACTTGAATTGTCAAATTTAGTGCATTTGTGTAGGGGGAATCAAAGAGCTAATCAGGTAAAAAAATTTGGACTCCAAGTCAGATTTGCGCAATCAATTGGTCGCTTAAACCTCACTTTGCGCATCCAGCGTGACGCGCAAATCTCACTTTGCGCATCCAGCGTGACGCGCAAACCTTACTTTGCGCAATCAACGTGATGCGCAAACCTTCCCTGTTTTCTCTGTTTCTTTGATTTTGCAGATCTTAAGTTGTCTCGTCTCCAACATTTGCATGACCAAGTTGATCCTAATCATCAAGGTCATGAGGGGGAGAATTAAGAGATGTTAAGGAGATGATAAAGAGACAAAGAACACAAACGTTTATCTGTTGATCAAGATTCGCTCAAAGATTCTATTCTCTCAGCTACAACTAATTCTTTTGTTGTTTCTGCTCCGACCACCACCGTTCATTCAAGATCATTCAAAAAGGTGTGTCGTCTAGAGCTCAAGGCAGCAAAGACAACTTAATCTAAAAAATAGTACCATAATTAAATCTAAAAAATTCAAAACCATGTGTTAGGTCTGATTTTATAGTAATCATTGTATTTATAGGGCTTGGTCAAATACTGTGTCTAGTGTCTAATTATGTGTTGTATTGACCAAAGGTATTTAAGTCCCTTTGGTCTTGTTCCTTGTAAGACTTTCACGCACTCTTCAATACATTCTCTGTTTTTGCGCATCCTTGCTCTCTCTCTCTACTTTCTCTCTCTACAGATTCATTGATCTTGGACTATCACCATGTCCAAAAAATCAAACTAAATAAAAACAACTAACAAAAAGTAACCACTAGAACCACGAAAGGGACAATTTCGCGAATCATGGTTCGCCATTTGATTACACATCTTGCACATCCGTTTCGGCTTCTTACCCTTCATCGTCGCCTTCTCCAACGCACCAACCAAACGTTTCCCAGTGCCAAAACCTTTATTCTGAATACCAGGGGGGGTCGAATTTCAACATCACCTGGAACATCAACCCCGTAACACTCCCTAAGAGCCTCAGCTTTATCCCTAGAAGGACAAGTAATAATATTCTCAACATCAAAATCGACCTTCATCTTATCTAACGTTTCACCAAACAAACTTAACTTCCCTTTATCGTTCCTAAGTCGACTGACGAGCAAATCAACTTTCGCATATACGTCATTGATCAAACGCTCTTTCTCAACGTCAACCTCACCGTACCTAGCTCGAGCAGCTTGAACTTCAACAGGAACTAGAGATCTGGTCCATCGACGGGAAATAAACATCTCAGGTATAGCAACATAATCATCATTCAATAACACCTTGAACATGTGACGACACATATAACCATTACGGATGTAGAAATTGCATTCACATTTCATACTATTCGACTCGATATCATGCACAACCTATGAAAAGAAAAAAAAAACGTAAGCCAACCCAATCACCACAAAACATAAATTAACTAAAAAATGGAACAAAAATGGTAAAAAACTTGAAAAGCTCACATTGTATGTAAATTTCGTAACAGATTTCATGTTCTTGTGCGACACCCGGTAAGTCTTAATATCACCATCTTCACCAACCAGCACCAACCCACAATAAAACGCAACTTTCCTAATTTCCTTTCGAACCGCAAAAAAAATAGTTCGCGTGTAAACCTCCGATGCATGTCGCTCAATCAACAACGGGGTGACACACCTCGGTAACGTATTCCTTGTAACAAACTCCAACGTGTGATGCTTATTCCTTTGGCTCTCAAGTGCACCATCAAAAGTGTGCAAGAACTTGACCAAATCATTTTTATATGATGCATATAATCTAAATAACGCATGTGAACTCTCAGATCGAGAAGACGTCCTCATCAACCCCGACATGGGATCATCCCTATAGTACGCCGGAATCCATGACTCCCTAATTTCAAACATGTCTTTCAACCAAACATTCGCACGCAAGTCATTTTTTCATATGTGTGTTCCATACCAACTTATTAAATCTTTTCTTAAAAGACACATTGGCATCAAGATCAGGCGTTATCTACAAAGAATAAATTTAAACATATTAAGAAAATACAAAATCAACTTAACTCTACAAAAAAGATATGTTTGGAAAAAAATACAAAACCAACCTTCCCATGAAGTTTCTTCATAATATGCCACATGCATAACTGATGTTTCGCGTCAGAAAATACAGAAGGAATCGCTTGTTTCATAGCAGCGCATTGGTCAGTTATTACAAACGAAGGTTGCTTCCCATGTGCTTTCAAAAAAGCCGACAAAACCCACTTAAAATTTTCAACGTTTTCATGGCTAATCAAAGCAGATGCCACAACAACTGACCTTTTATGATTGTCAATAGCTATGAAAGGGACAAAGTTCATTGCATGCCTACATAACAAAATAAAAGCAAAATACCATAAAAATTAGTTCAAAAACAAAATTAAAATTAAAATTCGCAAACATACCGGTTAGTACGATAAGTCGCGTCAAATGACAAGAGTGTCGCCAAATTCTCTATAATTTAACCTCGCAATCTCATCTGCCCAAAAAATCGCTTGCAGCTCACCTTCGATAACCAAATACTCAAAAAAATAATCCGGCACAACAGTCCTACGCTTCGCCAATAAATCAACCAACATCTGAGCGTCCTTATTGCCAACAAAGGTTCCCATATCCCTCCTAGCATTCTGATAATCAACCGAAGTCGCACCCACGTATTCATAACCCCCTTTCAACGCCGCTTGAATCATGTGAGATTTAGACCCACCAATACAAGCAGATGAGGCATTATAAACATTTCTATAATCCATGTATTGCAATTGCCTTTTAGAACGAGAAAGACTCTTATCTACGTCATTATATAGAGAATGGTTGTGCCTATCTTCAAATTTATAAACAACATAACAACTATCCTCTTTCCTTAACGAAATTTTATACATGCCTTACACCCTGATCTCTTCACATTTGAATTCCTAAACTTACGATCACCTAAACACTTATTTTGCGAATCATACTCCCTTTTCGCAGGAACACCTTGCTTACTACATAAAAGATACCGGGTTTGCACATCACCATACCATTCTTTTTCTTATTTGATTGCCTAACATCAAACCCAACGTGTTTTGCATACTTCCTATAAGCAGAATCGGCTGCTCCAACAGATGGAAATTCAGAACCCAAACCTATCTTCACGTTATCATCTACATGCGGCACCCAATATTTGGTGCCTCCGGGAGAAACAAAAAAATTATGCTTCTCTACAAAAATAAAAAATAAATAACAGCGTTAACAACAAACATTTTTAAAAAATAATAATTTCATACAATAAAACGTACATAAAAGATCAAACAAACACCAGTTTCATATATGTCATATATTAAAGACTAAAACATTATACGTCACATATAAAGCCCTCAAGCGTAAAACACACGTGTCGCTTATAAAACAACAAACTATAATAACTACACAAATGTTTCATAACAAAATAACATATAAATATAAATTAGGGTTGTTTTACAATATTCGTATAAATTAGGGTTACTATTTCATATGTTACTACAACACGTACGTCCCGATTCATATGTTAATATCGGATGCTTCATAACCAAATACATAAAAAATCCTAATACAATATCACGATTACATCACAACACGACAAACTACAATAACTACACAAAGGTTTCATAAAGAAAATAAAAATTATATAAAAATTATGTTAATTTTGCAATATTCGTATAAATTATGATTATCATTCATATGTTAATTCAACACGAACAAACTGCTTCATATATTAATAAAAATTTGGATTCATTCATCGAATCCATAACCCAGTAAATCAAAAACCACTAATAAAAAAACCTATGAAAACATCACAAACCAAAACCAAAAAAAAAAAAACCAAACATGCTATAAAAATCTAAACTCACCACTTCCTTCCGCAACATCTCGCTTGAATGGACCCAAACTTGATTCGACTTCAGTCGCACCGAAACTCGAACGACCATCGTCTTGCATGTAAACGTCTACAAACTCTTCAGATAACATGAAATCTGTGAAAACATCGACTTGATCAATTTCTTCTTCCATCGATGCAAAATCAATTTCGTCCATTGTGAATACAGAAAAAAAATCAAGAACAAATATAAAATCTGAATAATAATATATGAACAAATCAATTATGATAAAAAAAAGGTAGTTATATCCCCATGAATATCGTTTCCTAAATTATAGGATTCTCTGGGGAAAAAAAACAAAGACGATATTACCCTTTGCAAAAAATAAATAAAAGAAAAACATAATACATAAAATCAATGGTTAGGATTAATTTACAAAGTTTACAAATTAAGAATGGTTTACAAAAGAAGGTAGGTCTATATATATATATATATATAGGGGTGGTTTCAATTGGAAACCAAATTTCATTAGAAACTTTGGAAACCAAATTTCAACCATTGATCTTTTTAATCAATGGTTAAGATTCATTTGAATTATATATGGTTATAAATTAATTAATTTATTAATAAAGAATAATAATAATATGTCAAAAGGGTAAATGTATCTTTTTCTTTTGTGTTTTAAATTTGGCAACAAAGATAAAATATGGTAATAAATTAATTAATTTATTAATAAAAGATAATAATTATATATGGTAATAAATTAATTAATTTATTAATAAAATATAGAGTAAACTACGATTTTCGTCCCTGTGTTTTAATGTTTATAACGATTTTCGTCCCTGGTCTTTCAAAACTGCTTTTTTAGTCCCTATGGTTTCTATTTACTTCCAATTTTATCCCTCCATCCAATTTTATTTAAAATTAAATGTTAATTCTTTTAAAAATTGAATAAACAATTTACATATTTGGTCCTTATGGTATATAAAGTTTTATATTTTTATCCTAGTTTACATTTTTTTTACTTTTTCTTTATTTATTGTATTTCATCAAAACATTTATTTTTCTATTAATTATATTATATATTTTCGCAATATTATAATTTTAATTATAAAAATAATCAAATAATTTCGTTAAAAATACTGATAAATACATGATATTTTTTTCAAAGCTTTAGGTTTAAATCACTTAAAATTAATATTTTATATCTGTTGATTTATTAAAACTTTTTATTTATTTTAAATTACCATTGGAAAAAATATAAAAAAATTCGAGAAAAAAATAGTCTTATTTTATAACAACCGATTGTTTATTGTTAAATTCATTTTACTCCCACTATTCCATATTTTCATTAAACTTTATTTTTATTAATTAATCAAATTTGTTTAATATTTAAAATAAACATACACACACACACAGACACACACACACACACACACATATATATATATATGTATGTATGTATATATATACATCAATGTTCTAAATAACATGAGATTTAAGCCTTGTGTTTGACGTCACGTTAATTTTGTAGCATGTCATGGCTTATTGCATGAATTTTGTAACAACATATTGAAATCTTCTTATCATTTTATTGTCTTATTATTTGTTTTTAGTATATAACCTAATTTAAAATGGTGTATGTGTGTGTATGTTTTATTTAAATACTAAACAAACTTGATTAATTAATAGAAAATAAAGATTAAATGAAAATTTAGAATAGTGGGAATAAATTGCATTTAACAAAAAACAATCGATTTTTATAAAATAATACTATTTTTTCTCGAATTTTATTAAACTTTTTTCGATAGTAATTTAAAATAAATAAAAAACTTTATTAAATCAACAGATATAAAATATTAATTTTAAGTGATTTAAATCTAGTAGTTTGAAAAAAAATATATCATTTATTTATCAGTATTTTTAACGAAATTATTTGATTCTTTTTATAATTAAAGTTATAATAATTATAAAAATATACAATATAATTAATAGAAAAATAAATGTCTTGATGAAATATAATAAATAAAGAAAAAGTAAAAAAAATGTAAACTAGGATAAAAATGTAAAAATTTATATACCATAAGGACCAAATATGTAATTTACTTATTCCATTTTTAAATGAATTAACATTTAATTTTAATAAAATTGGATGGAGGGACGAAAATGGAAGCAAATAGAAACCACATGGACTAAAAAAGCAGTTTTGAAAGACCAGGGACGAAAAACGTTATAAACATCATACCACAGGGACGAAAATCGTAGTTTACTCTAAAATATAATAACAAGACTACCTTTTTATTACCTGTTCATCAATATGCATTATGTAAAAACCCAATTAAGTTTCATTACCATTATTGTTTCATTACCTTTTCATTATGTTTCATTATATCAAATATGTTTCACTATATCAAATCTGTTTCATCAGGTTTCACTATATTAATATTTTGTTTCACTATATCGGGTTTCACTATATTAATATTTTGTTTCATTACCTTTCCATTATGTTTGACTATATCAAATCTGTTTTATCAGGTTTCACTATATTAACATTTTATATTTCATCAGATTTCACTATATTAATATTTTGTTTCACTATATCAAATCCATTATGTTTCACTATATTAATATTTTGTGCCTGGAGGTAATTTCATATGAATATTTGAAACCAAAATATTTATTTTTTATATTAATATTTTAATCAATCAATGATTCATCAGAATCAAAAATAGAGGATCCGTATGATTAAATTTTGTTTTCCTAAATTAAATATCTCATTTTTACATTAATAAATTACTAACATTACCATATATAAAATAAATTAAAAATAAATAATTATTAATATAATAATAATAATAATAATAATAATAATAATAATAATAACAATAACAATTATCATATATATTATGAAATTATGTAAAAGACTAAAATAACCTTATAAATTAAAAATAAAATTAAAAAAAAGAAATTCAATTATTTGTTGATTTCGGTTTCCAAAGTTTCCAATGTAATACTGGTTTTCAATTGATCCCTCCCCTATATATATATATATATATAGGGGTTGAATCTAGTGAGGACCAAAAAAATGTTACAAACTTAAGGACTAATCTAATCCCTTGATTAGAATAAATCAAGGGTCATTAAGAAAAAAATTTATTTGTAATAAAAGGATAACATAAGGGTAGTTTTGACATTTTGTAATAATATTTAGGGGTATAATTGAAATTATATTGTTAAATTCAAATAAATTATCACACGAACTTCAAATCTAATTAATAATTCATTAATTCCTATTCACTTCATTCACTTCCTCCCAAGTTCATCGTCTCCGTCAAGTACTCAATTTTGTCCTTCAATTTCATCTCCATTAATGATAAAGATCATTCACTTGAAGTTCGATTAATAATCTGTAATCGTCATTGGCAACTGATAAAGATCATTCACTGCCGAAGATAAGGATCAAAGGTAAATTTTTTTACTAAAATCTTTAACATTCAAAATTTAGGGTTTTAATAGGAGTTAAAATCGATTTCTTGATCTGCAGTTGATCAGATTTAAACAATCTGATCAAAGAAAAGTAGTTATTGAACAAGGAGTTGAAGTTTCATAAGGTGAAACACTGACATTATGTTTCTTAAGATGACTTTGAAACAATGAATTTTGTTTATGACTTTGAAAAACTATCATTATGTTTAATTTGGTGAATTTGTTTATGTTTCATAAGGTGGAGTTTTTTATGTTTCATAAGGTGAATCTGATTCATAAGGTGAATATGTTTATGTTTCATAAGAAGAATGTGTTAATGTCTCATAAGATGAATCTGATTCATAAGGTGAATATGTTTATGTTTCATAAGAAGAATGTGTTAATGTCTCATAAGATGAATCTGATTCATAAGGTGAAATGTGATAATTGCTTGATTGAATCAATGTAATAAGAAGAATAGTAGAAGATACTTCAATTGGGATGAATACGAAAACCTATAACTCAAAAATTGGAACTCAATCATCTGAACCTGAAAATCTTGAACACTTGATCGCATAAAAGGAAGGTATTGCATAAAAAAATAAAACTATTTAATTAGAAAAAATAAAAATATCATATTTATTACCAAATGACCATTATGCCAATTTTTAATTAAAAACACCTTTAAATTACAACCATAAGATCAAAATTGATTTAAGGCTTAGATTGGTTTCCACGGTCCTTAACCTTTTTACGGTTCTCATTTGATTATTGTCCTATGTGTGTGTGTGTGTGTGTATATATATATATATATATATATATATATATATATATATATATATATGAGAGAGATCAAATGAAAACCACTTTAATTATGCAAACCGTGTAAACCATCGATTTCATTGGTTAAGTTAATGAAACTGGTTCATGAAATTATTTAATTTGATGAAATTGTGTTATATAATTATTTTGTTGATGAAATTGTTTCATATATTTGTGTTTTTTATGTAAAAATGAAATTGTTTCATGTATTTTCTCATTCTGATGAAATTGTTTCATGCATTTTCTCAATTTGATGAAACTTTTTCATTTTCACATAAAAAACACATATATATGAAACAATTTTATCAATTTGACTTTAAGTTTTATATTTTAAAAATTTTATCTATACTATATTATAAAGCACGGATAAAAAACTCTTAAATACAAATTATTAGGTACAAGGTATCATCATTTTATGCAAGATTTTAAAAATCTCTTAATTTACAAGTATCAAAGCACAAGATACATATTACTACTGCAGACTTCTAACACCCACCAATTTGGTATGTACAGAGCATTCCTTTTATGCAGTCATTTCCATGTATCCTTATTAATTAATATATTACATTACTATAAATTTGTTTTAATTATATTATTAAATATGTAATTGGTTATTTTTTCTAGATGTCATTAAAATATATAAGATAATCATTGAATTCTAACAAAATACTTAATTTTTTATATAAAAAACGTTATATTATAAGCCTAAATTAAAAAAATTTATAAAAAAAACATTATCAATTTCTCAAAATAATGAAAAAGCATACTGTAAATTGACAATAAAAACAAAAAATAAAATGAAACATTAAAATCGTGATGTATCTCGCTGCATTGCACGAGTACGATTCTAGACGATTCTAGTGAATAATAAATTAAAGATACTCCTAAGTTATAAAGCTAAACATGGCCTAAATACCCCAACGATTGATGAACAAAAGAAAAAGAAGGAACAAATTGAAATCCTAATAATCACGAAGAATGGATTGGGGGATGGAAATTAACTTGATTTTGATCCAAGAAAGCAAAACCCAAGAAATAGCACATATGGTGAAAAATAATATTTAAATATAGGAAAATTGGCTCAAATAGCCACATTACTCTATCAATTGCATCTCCTAACCACTTCTCTCCATGATTTACCAAAATAGACCTAGGTCCGCAATGGCAGACCTGCAGGTCCTCTACCTCCGCCATGGCGGACCTAGGTCCTCTGCTGTCGTTGAGTGAGATCGTGACACGTGACGAAATGGCGGACCTGGGTCGGGTGGCGGACCTACCTGTTGCGGACCTGGCTTGGACCGACAATTTTTTTTTGTCTTTTTCTGCACCTGCAGGTCCGTCATTACGGACCTAGGTCTATTTTGGTAAATCATGGAGAGAAGTGGCTAAAAAATGCAATTGATAGAGTAATGTGACTATTTAAGCCAATTTCCCTTAATATACATATATATATATATATATATAAATTAACATTACTGATTTATTAGAATGGATTTTTTGATTCATGATATGAATGTTTTGTTAATCTTTCCTCTTTACCTATATTTTTTTTTTCTATTTGAATCTCTCACATTTTTTTATAAGACATTAAAAAGTTAAAACCCCCCCCCCCCCCCCCCCCCCCTCCCTGACATCGAATTGTTTTTTCCTTTTTAATTCATAGTTTCATTTTTGGTCTCTAAACTTTTTTGATTGATTTACTTTATACCTTTTAATTTTACATTTTACATTTTCATTATATTAACACATATAAGTGTATATTAACTAAAATACGTTAAAAATCTTTTTTAATTTTAACAAGTTACAACATTATAATCGTCTCGTCGATACCTTCGAAATGAACACAATATTGAATATTTTTTGATTTAATCTATACTATATTATAAAGCACAGATAAAAAACTCTTAAATACAAATTATTAGGCACAAGGTACCATCATTTTATGCAAGATTTTAAAAATATCTTAATTTACAAGTATCAAAGCACAAGATACATATTACTATTGCAGACTTCTGACACCCTCCAATTTGATATGTTTAGGGCATTCCTTTTATGCAGACATTTCCATGTATCACTATTAATTAATATATTATATTACTATAATTTTGTTTTAATTATATTATTAAATATGTAATTGGTTATTTTTTTTCTAGATGTTATTAAAATATATGAGATAATCATTGAAATTTAACAAAATATTTAATTCTTTTATATAAAAAACATTATATTATTAAGCCTAAATGAAACAAATTTATAAAAAAAAAACATTATCAATTTCTCAAAACCATCCAAAATCGTACTGTAAATCGACAAAAAAATAAAATGAAACATTAAAATCGTGATATATCTCGCTGCATTGTGCGGGTACGCTTCTAGTTATATTATTATATGTCATATATTGTACCTTGGTTAATCGATTTTTTTTGAAAAAAGAGAAAATGCATCACATCGAACGTAAATTTTTAACATAAAGATAATAAACATAATAAATATATTGCGTATTTTTTTATTCCAACAAATTCCAACTTTGATTATTAATTTAAATCAACATATTCACGAGTACGAGTACGCTCTATATATTCTTCATACACATCTAATGTACGTTTGTATGAAATAATCCACGACATTGCATCTGGAAGTACATGACGTGTCCAATGGTGTATAAGTGTGGCCATTGGGTAATCTCCGTTTAATATCATCTTTATGTAATGATTACCATTAACATGCACTATTGCAATTGACTCGTCTTGGGATGATGACGGCGGTTTAATTGTGTTTTACTACAGATCACATATGATTTTGTTTTCACATAAAAGTTTTGTTTTCAAATCAATAACTTTACTTTATTTCAAATCTAATATATATATATATATATATATATATATATATATATATATATATCATGTCGATTGCTCAACCGTACTTTGCCTAACTACAAGAGATTAGAAATCGTATCTCAAATATATATATATATATATATATATGGTTGAGTTCTTTTGTTAACCTTGATATTCTTGTTAACTTTGTGAACTCATCCAAGCCATCCATATTAATATTGGATGGTTGAGATTAATAGTCAATTTTTATTAAAAAAAATGTCTCATTCATTGTTAATTAAGGTGAACATGACTGGTAAGGGTATTATGGGTAAAAAAAAGAACCCAAATGAAACGTCTAATTCATCATTAATTGCAATCAATAGAAACGGATGATACATAATTCATCATTAATTGCATTCAATTAACATAATGTTCATGTTATGCATATAAGTTCACCTCTGCTCATCTTTTAGTAGCTGATGATTGTTCACCTTTATGTGAAATTAAAATATGTTTTAACAGCAACGTTCATGTGCAAATATGTTAACATATTTGTTCATGATATGCATATATGTTCATATCTTTTAACATCAAGCATATAAGTTCACATCTGTTCACCTTTTCGAGAAGAATGACTATATGATATACGGTTTTATCCAATCATGAACCAAAACTATTATAATAATATTGAAATGATTCAAAAAAGTAATATGAAAAAGAATGATCTTCAAAAATCGTAACCTACAAAGTAATTTTGGAATCTTCATTTTTTGTAACTTCCATGAAATTAATGACAAAAGATTACTACTGTTATGACGTTTATGCCCTTTTGGATTAAATAAATAAATAAATTAAAAATCAAATAACCTTGCATTCCTATTGGTTGAGAAAGGTTCACATAGTTAACAAGAAATACTTGGTTAACAAATGATCCTTGCTCTCTCTCTCTCTATATATATATCGATTTCCTTAACGTATGTAAAAATATGTTAAAAAATACGTTTTAACGTAATTATGTATGTTAATGTGATATGTTAAAACGTATTTTTGACTTATTTTAATATATAATTAATTAATTAAATTAAAAAATATTCAATATTGGGCTCATTTCGAAGGTATCGAAGAGACGATTATAATGGTGTAACTTGTTAAAATTAAAAGTATTTTTTTAAACGTATTTTAGTTAATATACGATTATATGTGTTAATATGATGATGGTGTAAAATGAAAATTAGAAAAGTAAAAGGTATAAAGTAAACTAACTAAATAATTATAAGGATATAAAATGTAACTATGTTATTAAAATCTTATAAAATCTCAGGAGGGGGTATGCATTAATAGAGGAGCTATCAACAACCGTTAAAAAAAAAATAAAAAATATTTATAAAATAAAATGTCAAATTCTCTAGAACACCCGGGAAGGCAAAAGAGTGTAGTAGCAAGACGTGTCCAGAATCCACCATCACCTTTAATTCTGCTTATAAATACAATCATGAACATCAAGCTACCCATAAACAACCATCATCACAATATCTTTCACATCATCATCTTCAAATTAGCTCTTCTGTTAATATATATATATATATATATATATGGCTTGCACAAGCGGAATAATTTCTACTTCTCCCCGTATTCTAGTTTCAAACGCCATTTCCAAACCTTCCACCAAATCGGTTACACCTCCCTCCTCTGCCTTTTTCCCGTCTTCACGAACCCGCAGCAGACTCCCCGTCGCCAAATCTCAGGCCAAAGATGATGAAAGCTCGCTCGATGTTCAAGTCGGTAGCAGCCAGAGCAAAGGCGATGCTCGTGGTTCTCTACAACGCAGACCCTCATCCACCATATCCCCCTTTGGTAAGTGAAACCTTATAATCTACAGACAACTTTAACGAATCCTTATAATTTGATGAAATCTTACTTTGACACTTCTTACATGGAGTTCAAATGCTATGAAAAAGTCGGTTTTATAGTAGGCAAATATGTCTCAATAATAGTCTGTTTATAAAATTTAGGTTTATAACCAAATAAGTACGTACTACTTACGTTCAAGATGTCACAAAACACTCCTTCGAAGACTTATCATACCCGATGAGGTTTCCCCAACCATTTCGATGGCATAAGGACGGACTCTAATACCATTTGTAACGCCTTGTAGCCTACAGTAATAGGTTGTTCCAATAACTTTATGATGAAAGTTATTGGCTTATAAGAAGCTTACAGGTCTCATTTTCAGTTCATGTGAGACGCTTACTATGATAAGCGTGGGACGTTATTATGATAAGCGTCTACATTTTTTTTGTGTTCCAAAATAGTAGATGTTTACTTTCAGATGCCCTTAACTATGATTTACATAAAATTTTATCTCTCTAATATTAAGGAATTTAATTAATTAAAAAAAAATGTAATAATTACACTTTTGTTGTATGACATTTATTTTGAGATTAATATCATACCTAAAGGTATGATTAACATCCATATAAGATGAATAAGTATTTGGTTTTAAAAACTTAAGTTACTAGTATAAGATATCTTATAGTTACTATAAAACTGTCCATTAAGATATTTATTGTTCTCATTGATTTCCCCCTTGTGATGATATTTCTGTCGATTTTTTGTAGGTTTGTTGGATCCAATGAGAACAATGAGGCAAATGCTAGACACAATGGATAGGATGTTTGAAGACTCGATGGCGTTCCCAATGAGAACTAGTTCTTCAGCCTGGAACATACGATCTCCATGGGATGTAGAAGATGGTGAGAATGAAATAAAGATGCGATTTGACGTGCCGGGGCTTTCCAAGGGAGATCTGAAAGTATATGTGGACAATGATATGCTTGTTATCAAGGGAGAACATAAGCAAGATCATGATGGAGAAGACAACAATTCTTGGAGTAGACAAAATTATAGCGCGTATCAAACACACATAGATCTGCCGGATAATTGTGAGAAGGATAAGATCAAAGCCGATTTGAAGAATGGGGTTCTCTTGATCTCGATTCCTAAGACGAAGGTTGAGAGAAAGGTGATAGATGTGGAAATCCAATGAGATGCGTATGGTATGGTACGAACAAAATGATGTTAGTCTCTATGTATACAAAATCTGTACCTATTTTCAAATTTTTATGTTAAAGCTTTCGGGCATAAAAGAGGGCCTAATTCGCTAAATAACCTTAAATGAGGTTTTAATTAGCTTCATGACCTTTTAAAATCTAAAATTAACTTGATGACCTCATAAATATGTTATTTCTATAATACACTTAATGAGGTTATTTAAAAAAAACTAAAATAAAACTTTAAATTGTAATATTATTTAAAATCTAAAATTAACTTGATGACCTCATAAATATGTTATTTCTATAATACACTTAATGAGGTTATTTAAAAAAAACTAAAATAAAACTTTAAATTGTAATATTATTAAAATATCCTTACAGGGTATTACAAAAATATGTAAACTAAAATATGTAAACTCAAAAGGGGCGTTGACCCTTTCTTCCCCAATTTCTAAACTAAAAAACCCTAACGTACCATCATTTCATCCCCAATAAATCCTCCATTAAGAATTCAATCTCAATGTTTTTAACGAGCTTTCTTTTGTTTTCTGATCTTATATCAAATTTCCTGTCAACAAGCATTTCAATTGGTGGTAAAAGAAGTTCTTTGAACATACGAGAAGTAACATACTGAAAAAACATAAATGGAGAATGTTTAAGTTGTGTAAAAATACACGGGACGAGTTCATATATGAATTATATATTCATATATGAACCAGTGTAATTAACACATGAACTCTTTTAACTGATTCATATATTAATTTGTGATTCATATATAAACGATGAATCAGTTAATTAGTTCATATATGAATCTGTTAATTAGTTCAACTGATTCACATATGAACCTAGAGTTAATTAGTTCATATGTGAATCAGTTAATTGGTTCATATATGAATCAGTTAAAAGAGTTCATATGTGAATTACACCGGTTCATATATAAACTCGTCCCGTGTATTTGTAAAAATTACAAAACTGTTCTTCTATTTTTGGAATAGCCGCAACTTTTGACTGGTCAAATCCGTAATTGTTGACCAGTCAAAGACACAATATTTGACCGGCCAAAGCCGATCTTGACCGAATGAAAGACTAGGATTACTTCTCTATTTATCATATATTTAGCATTTCTCAAATGAACATCTCTCTATATATCCATATGTTCAAATGAAAAATGCTAAGTGTGTGAGAAATAAAGAAGTAATTCTAGCCATTCATACGATCAAGATCGGATTTGACTGGTAAAAAATTGCGGCTTTGACTGGTCAAAAGTTATAGTTATTTCAAAAATAGAATGACAGTTTCATTATTTTTACAAATACGCGGGACGAGTTCATATGTAAACTTGTATGATTCACATATGAATAATTCATATGTTCATATGTGAACCCGTGTAATTTATATATGAACCTTTGTGATTCATATATGAACTAATTAACTGATTCACATATGAATAATTAACTGTAGGTTCATATGTGAATCAATTGAACTAATTAACAGATTCACATATGAACCTCTCACATATGGACTAATTAACTGATTTTTATATGAACTGATAAATTGATTCACATATGAACGTATAGTTCATATGTGAATCACACATGTCCACATATAAACTTGTCCCACATATTTTACGAAATTACCCCGTATCTTCTACAGACCATGTAAGAAATTATCCGGTGCTTCACAGTCAAAGCGACAAATGTTGACCAGATGAAGGGTTATGATCATTTCTCTATTTCCCACACACTTGGCATTCTAATTTGAACATATTTATATGATGATAAATAAATAATACATTAATCCAAAAATTGGAGTGTGAATGTGGCATATTAAACAAAACGAATCTTTTAGTTTTTAAAGGCATCCATCATCTTTCATATACATAATCCTCTCATCG
This sequence comes from Arctium minus, assembly GCA_954870635.1. NCBI lineage: Eukaryota > Viridiplantae > Streptophyta > Magnoliopsida > Asterales > Asteraceae > Arctium > Arctium minus. Next base: position 101,754,808 of record OX941082.1, read on the forward strand.
AAAGCTTAATTCTTCAACTAGGCATATACCCGCGCACGATGCGGCGCGAGTATTAAATTTTCTTGTAAATTGTGATTGACCAAATTCTGATCTTCACATCAACCCCTCATTATTCTGTCACTTTCCTAGTAACAATGCCTAGTTGACATTTCCTTCATTCCATTTCCTCCACCACCACCAATCATGTATCTTTCTTCATCCATCACAATCCTATCACTTCGACTTGATCCCTTCATTATGTCCCCCTCTAGCATTCGCAACACCTTAAATTCCCATATTTAACAAACAAGAAAAAAAATCAATATCAATGCTTGTGAGAATATTTGAAACCTCTATAACTCTTCAAAAAAGACCTTAAGGACAGAATAAAGATTCCAACATATATGGAATGGAAGAGAAATAGTCCAAGTTTAACCAATATGGGACTCTAACACGTCCCTGCTAGACAGACATGGATTGTCATAGAGTATCGAGAAGGGGGAGATTTATGCAGGAAAAAACTTGGCTTTCTGCATAAAGCTCCCCCAAGAAACAAACTGAATAAGTCACTTTCTATATCATTAAGCCACTACCAAACAGTTATGTATAGCTGACCAAATAAGCTATGAGTCCCATTAAGCTCATTAAGTGCTAATGAATAGGCCGTTAGTTTACATTCCAAAATGCTAGATAGACATAGATTTTAGGTCGTTTGTAGCCAATTTGTAATTCCGTTCGAATTTAGAAAAGATAAATATAAATGCCTGAAAACCGGGTATTACCTGTGACATGTGAGATCGTAAATGGGGATCTCTTTTAATGCATAGAGAAGCAGCTTGCATCATGCAATAAACCTCATCTTTTGAATAACGAATCCTTAGCCGAGGGTCGATTAACTCGTTAATCAAATCTTCTTCCAACAACGGCCGTGCCTATCAAATGTTGGAGACAATATAAAAATCAAGAACAAGCCGTTAAAGGTATTAGGACCTCAACCTACAACCCCAAGGTTTCTCCATGTGATCATGTATTTACAATTTCAGTGATTGCTATTTGCTAGTTTTGTTCTTAGGAGTCATTTACCAAAGTGCTAACCTAGTAAGAGTGCGGCCTTGTAAGAGATTCAATCTAGGTAAGCAATTTGGTTTGGGTAACTGTTGACTGAAAATGGTTGTTTACCAAGTATCAGCGCATTCACTGACTAAATCACTGACCGAGTCAGAAAGTAACCCCTTTCTTAGGGGTAGTTTAGCAAACGCTTAACGGTGAGCATGGCAATGACTAAGAATCTTATCTAGTAAGAGGCATAGAAAAAATGAAAATCTTATTCAGTAAGTGAGAAAGAAGACTTTTACCCGGTTAGCTTTTACCAGGTAAAAGACATTTACCAACAATCCATTTTAAATGGCCAAGAATGTGACCTGATAAGGTGAATGAGGGTGGTGACTCTTGCTGATAAGCGCTTACCAAGTAAGTATTTGGTAAACGGCCCCTTACTGGCTTACTCCATATATTTTTAGGAACAAATTGTGTTGGTAAATATCCTTTCTTACCGGCTAAACACCTCTTATCCAAGACGGTCAGCAGGAAGTAAACAACCCTGTAGTTTGAAATATAAATCGGCTACCTCAAACTCACCCATTCTGCAAGGCATTGTTGACCCTTAGGACGCTTAAGATCCACTGCTTTTCGTCCCGTGACAAGCTCCACCAATACGACCCCAAACGAATATACATCAGCTTTTTCGGTGATCTGGCCACTCTGTGCATACTCTGGAGCTAGGTATCTAAGATCGAACAAAGCATTTCTTATTCGCAATATCCCTAGGGATGGTGCAAAACATAAACAAGAGCAACTCATTAAAGACTTACCCAAATGTTCCAATTATTTTGGTTTCTTCTTCTTCTGTGCTTCCATCAGGCTGCCACCTTGCTAGGCCAAAGTCTCTAACCTTGCAACCAAAAAATGGTGCTTGTTAGGTTTATTCTTTATTAGCAAGTGTAAAGGCTACACATCAGGTCTTATTCATTTTTTAAACAACAATAATGGTTTGAAACGACATCTGGCTTGCAAAACAAAAGAAACAAGAGAACACGCTATAGGTTTCATGGTGTGCGAACAAGCAACATGAACCCATACATCTGTTCCTGTTTTAATGGCGATGTTAAGTTACCTATACTCGGAACCGTCAGCCAAATATGCCCCATAGCTCCCGACAGATGCAACAACTAAGATAGGCCGATGCTTGAGAATTCTACCATCACCACCACTATCAGTAGAAGATTCACGACATCTCTCATAATATACATCCCTTGCCTCACGTGCGATATCTACACTTCTTTTCTATATGTAGTAATAATAAGAAATGTTTGCATGGTAGTGCAATTATTAATGCTGAAATAAAACATTCACTTGATCCAAAGGTTATTTAGCCAAGTGGTATTCGGGTTCCGGTAGACCCCAACCTCCCTCGAGGTCAAGGGTTCAATTCAACCATGAGGAGTGAAAGTCCAAGATTAGTCTAAATCTAGTGAGAGAAAGTAGAGAGCTCCAAATGTGTACGTTCTATTCAAAATGATCTCAAAGTTACAAAAACAAAGGCCCAAGGGGACTTAAATACCCCTAGCCTTAACAACACAGATAAGCACTCTAAGCACAATATAGACTAGGAAAATAATTACAGTGATTACTACAAAATCAGACTTAACAATCTCCCCCTTAGTAATCATTGATGCTCTTCTCTTTGACGAAGTCTATTCAATCCAACTAAAACTTCCAGTCGTCTTAGAGTTGAGCGGAGGTTCAATCTCTCATGAATTGTATTCAATGTCCTCTTGAGAAGTTGAATCTCGTCATTATCAACCAGAAAAGCTTGACTTCTTGTTTCCAAAAATCTTCTTTGAGCTTCTTTCAGATGTTGTTCCAACTGAAGCTTGATCACCTTCAAAGTTCCATATGAGTAATGACTAATTTCTTCAAATATGAGAAAGCATTTTTGACTTGAGCCATTCTTATAGACAACTCCATATGGATCTTGAATTATGGTGAATAAAGGATAAGAATCTAAGTCTAGCAAGCTTCGATTGGGCCTTTGAAGATATAGAACTGGCTAAAAGCTTTCAACAGCCATCTGAAAATCAAACACTCTGAAGAATCTGATTTGCCGTCGAATGAATCTCTTGATAACAAACAGTGCCCGAGAAACATCCTGAGTTCTATGATAAAGATTCCTGAAATGATCATATAAAAACTCAATATCATCAATAAAAAGATCTGAAAAATCTGCCTCTGAGAAGGTATATCGGTTGCAATCTCTTCTTTCCACTACGAATTCCGGATACCAGATATTAACTAACTTGTTTATTGTGACGCTATTAACTCGGACAATCATATGTGGAGAAGAAACGCTATTGTTTCTACGACACTGGCACTTGATGAGCATCAAGTATTCATATTGATATGCCTCTGCCTCCTTTTCAACACCAAGGATAGCATAAATGTTGATCGGCCTTCTTCTAGAAACGAAAATATTTCTCTGAGTGTCTTCTAGAAAAGCTGATCTTTGCCTTGAAGCCATATATCTTTGATGAAGACTTCTTTGTCTCTCCTGCCTGGTCAAAGCTGGTCCTTCTTCTAGAATAGACGGTGGAATCACAGGTTCAGAAGGAAGAACATCAGCTTGTGCTCTAGACGACTGACCAACTTCAAATGTGCTTGAAGGAGCAGTGGTAGTCAGAGAAGTGTCATTAGCAAGAGTCGAAGTATTTGGAGCAGTTTCTGGAACTTGAGTGGCTTCAGTACCTTGAGTAATTTCAGGAACCTCTTCTTGAGAAGGAAGATCTTTGTACAACATATCTGTAATCTCTTCATCCTTAGCATCCATAAACACAGAATCATCTTCAGTATCAGAGATAATGACTATGTCATCACAATCCTCTTCTTTAACTTGGCAAATCTTCTCAAATCTTGTGTCATCATCATCATCTGAATTTATCTCTATGAAGTTTGCAAAGAAGGATCTCATGTCATTTGCAGCTTCTGGATCATCCAACTCATTTACCGTTGTAGCAGAATCTGGATCAACATACACAACAATCTGCATATTATTTTCTACAATCTGTTCAGAAATATTCAGTACTTTTGACATTGAATACAAATCAACATTCTCAATCATAACATTCACTAGATCTTGAATACTACAATTTTGAACATTGTCAGCATTCTTTTCTGTACTAGCCGCCTCTTCTTGTGACTGATCCTCTCTAGCAGACGAACCCTCCATCCTCTGTCTCTTATGCATCTCCCCCTCATGACCTTGAGGATCGGGATCATCCTGGTCATGTCGACGTTTAAGAGACGGAACAACTTCAGTTCTGCAATTTTGTTCATGATGATCAAAGCGGTCAGAAAGAGATGTAAGAGCTTGAGTCAATAGAGAAATGCCTTCCTTGATCTCCGAGAAATTCGTCCGAGCTTCAGTCCGAAAAGAAGTGAATTCTTCGTATAATGCAGAGACTCTGTCAGGAGCAGAAGTAGACGTAGAAGCTGGAATCGGAGTCGGAGTGGGTTGAAAATTCCGTAAAAGAGATTGTCTTGTTGAGCAGGCGACGACATAGACAGAAGTCGAGCGTATAACATATCTGATAACTCGGATATCGGAAGATCGGATACTTGAGTACTTGAAGTCGATACAGGAGGAACTGAAGAAGACACACCAACAGATTGCGAGAACGGTGGAGGTAGAGGAATAGACATGATTGCAGGAGCAGATGTTTAAACAGCAGAATACGGATCTCTAATAACAACCCCAGATGGGCGTCTGAAAGGAATCACTGCAGGGATTGAAGAGGTATCAATTTCTGGCATTTTACCCTTGAAGAAAGCACGCAATTTCTGAATTTCCGCATTCTTGTGCTCTTCAAACTGCTCATTCATCTTTTGAATTAACTCATTCAAAGTAGAAAATTTAGCTGTTGTATCTCGTATCGCGACTGAAGAAGTCTCGACACTAGAAGTAGGAGAAACTGTTGTATCTTGAACCTGATGAGAAGTTGAAGCATTGACAAATGCTAAGTCAAGTTCATCAACATGAATATTGGCAACTGCAGCGTTAATCGGAACAGACTCTTCTTCAGACTCAACATCTTCTTGATCAACCACTTCTGGTTCCCTGAATTTTCTTTCATAAACCCGAAGACTCGGTTGATCAACATCATCAACATCATCATCATCAGAATCATCATCATCCCCATCTTCATCTCTAGCAAAATCATCACCAGCATCGGCATCTCTATCACCATCACCAGCAGAAGCATCAACAGCAGCATCAGAAGTATCATGGACAGAAGCAGCAGATTCAGTATGAATAGTAGCAAGGACATCATCTATTTGTTGATTAGCAATAGAAACGTTAACTTCTTGTTCGGCAACTTCAACTTCTTGTTCAACATGTGACGGATCAACTTGATCAACTTCCAGAAAGATATCATTGTCCATACAATATTCAATGATACTTGGATCAGATGGATCCGCATACGTCATAATAAGATTGGAAGGAATAGGCAAGGAATAGTTGAAAGACCGTTTCAGCTTCTGAATGTACGTCATCTCTGTATCTGGAACCTGCGGCCAAGATAATCTGCGTGGAATAGCTGAATTGCTTCTGAGCACACTTCGAATGATCAGCTTCAAGAATCTGATAAATGGAATGAACTTGCGCTTCTTGTTTGTAAGCTTGTCTTGTACCCTCTCCGAGAGTTCAGTCCAGAATATATATGTATAGTCGACATGCAAGTCATAGATGACTGCATGGAACAACTGGAGATAAAGGAGACTTGCGCTGTCCGTTCTAGAATGCTTTGCTGTAAGACACCTGATGAGAACAGAGAAGAGAGCATACCAAACTGGAGGAAGATGTGACTTGTCAAAATCACTAACTCTGTTCAATCTGCCAGTATATCGAAGATTTCTAATTCCGTCAAGAACATCCTCTTCAGAAGGAAAACTGTCATATGAAGTTCTGCCTGGTCTGGAGTTGTGCTCAGGAAGCTCCAGAATAAGACGTAGACGCTTGTAATAAAGAAAAGAGTCATATTGATCAATTTGTAGATCAAATCGGTGCGGACGTGCAAGCTCATTCTTTGTAATTGTATGCCAGGTCTGCTGAATATAGACTTCCAGAACTTCAGCACATGAAGTAAGAGCCTGTGCAAGAGGATGACCTCTGAGAATCGCTCGAATCACCGGATGTATCTTGATTCTGTCAAAATCCACAAAGTAATTGTTCGGCTTGTATGGCAGAATGTACAACATGATTGGAAAAACATCGTTCGGCGTTCGGCGAGATGCAGATAGATTGGCCCCTACTGAAGGAACAGACGACATCGGCGTCTCGTGTGAAGCTTGATCAGACGGATCATCGAGAATGACATTCTCGTCTTGGATCATGGGATCAATATGGGTTTTAGAAGACATTTATAGACCTGGAAAACAAAAACGAAGAAGAATTAGACAAAGTAAGAAAATTGAAAAAAACTTCTAAGTCTGGTTTGCGCAAGAAGTTAGAAACGCAAAGTGAGGTTTGCGCAATGAGCGTGATACACAAAGGACAGTTTGCGAAACAGGCATGATACGCAGACTGAAGTTTGCGTATTACATTCATAACGGAAACTGAGGTTTGCGTGATAAACTTGGTACGAAAACCTTACCTGAAAATTTTCCAACATAAAACATAAGGTTTGCGGGACACGAAGGTTACGCAAAGTAAACTTTGCGTTACTTAAGTGTTACGCAAACTAAACTTGAAACAAACAAACACACAAGAACATAAGGTTTGCGGGTCACGTAGGTTACGCAAAGTAGACTTTGCGTAATCAACGTGTTACGCAAACTACTCTAAACAAAAGACACACAAAAACGACGAGGTTTGCGTATCAAGTATGTTACGCAAAGTACACTTTGCGTGACCAACGGGATACGCAAACTGGACTTTGCGTGTCCTGTTGGTTACGCAAACTTAACTTTGCGTAATCCATCCTTGATACGAAAACTAGGGTTTTCGTGAGTTCTTATCCGAAAAACACAAAACATCAAAAATAAAGCTATTAAAGATCAAATTAAAGGAAAAAAAGACATACCTGGAATTCGAAATTACAAACTAAATGAAACCCAATACTCGATTTGAACTAAAACAACTTGAATCTGATCGAAGATATAATGAACAGTGAAATCAAAGAAAACGCAAAGTAAGAAATGAGAATGAAACCAAAATCATATAGAAACAAAGTAATACTAATCGAAACTTCAAAACAATCAACAAAACGAAGATAGAATACAAACCTGATCAAAGATTAACAATATTGAAAACAAATCGGCGCACAGAGTGATATCGTGGGAGGGAAGATGAACAGTGATATGCGTTCAAAATTGAAAAAGAGCGAAAAAGAAAAATTGAAACACACGAAACACTATTTATACTAAAAAAACACTTAATAAAAAAATTTCACTTTTAAAAAAAGTAACATTCTAAAAAAAAAATACCTGCCAAGCTCGTTTTAGTCCCCCTGATGAAATTCTGATCAGCACATGAAGTATTTTATCAGCTTTGTTCACTCCCCCTCAAAAATAGAATGTATCAGCTTCTTATTCAGATAGACTCTCCCCCTCGAAAAATGCACAGACTAGTTTGACAAAAATATGGATACACAAACATTAAGACATCAGTGTAAAAAGAAAATTATACTGAATATAAATTTTGAAACAACTGAACATATAAAATTTTAAACACTAAACAAATTAAAGTTTACTCAGTAAAATTTCACAGATTTATCAATCAGTTGAAATCAAGCGTATGTTATTGGATACAAGAACATATTTCATTGCATATCAAGTTAAGACATGTTCAGTTTCAGAAACTTCCAGCTATCTATTCAGTGTGCTCGCATGCGAACTTTGATTAGCTTCAAGAAAAATACAATTCTAAAAATATTATAGAGAACTTTGCATGTACTAACACCAAGCCATCAAAAATTAAGACTTTCACAAATTTACAGGTTTATCGCAACTCAAACATATCACCAATTATCATGAGATGTGTGCTCATTGACATCTTTTAGCATTGTGCACATTGGCATCTTCACATGAGTGTGCTCTTTGGCATCTTTTAAGCGTGTACACTTTGGCATCTTTTAATCAAAAAGTTCGGTAAGTAAAGAACATGCCGTAAACGTAACTTTCTATCTGACCCTATTGCAGGATTTGGGTTAGCCGCTCCCAAACCAGATGGCCTTAGGGGACTAGGTGTTAAGCACCCCTTGGAGCTTACTTTCCCGGATTAGAAAGGCTATATCGACACATCCTAAACGCATTCATACCAGTAAAACATGACTTTCGATCTGGTTCTATAGAAGGATTTGGGTTCGATCACTCCCAGACCAATTGACCTTAGGGGACTAGATGACAAGCACCCCACAGAACTTACTTTCCCAAACCAGAAAGGCCACAGGTACAAACTTTTAAACTCAAAGATTTCTGTATTTTATGAAATTATAATTCATCTCAATCACTCAGGTCAACGTCTAAGTGCTTAGCCCATATTTTCATTCCGATCTATAACTCTGATCATTTAGGTAGTTTAAGCAAAGTAAACTATAAAAATTCCGACTCACATATCTTTAAAGCAGTATCAAAAGCTACAAACATGTTGCTGACTTTTCGACTTTTGTAAGACTTGAAAGTTGAACATATAAAACTTCAATATAAACAAAGAACTTGTAAAAGATCCTAGACACACATTTTATTTAAAAGAAAGAAAATCTGTAAAATTCTACTTTATAGAATAAGATTTGTAAAGATTTAAACTTTTAAATTCAACATGCCGAGTTTTGAAAGAAGAAAGTTAAAACGTTTTTCATCTAAGGCTTTTGTAAAGATATCAGCAAGATGATATTCAGTTGGTACAAAATATAATTCAATAATACCTTCTTCCACATGATGCTTTATGAAATGGTACCGCATATCTATGTGTTTGGTCTTGGTGTGCTGGATTGGATTGACTGATATCGCGATCGCGGATTTGCTGTCACAATATATTGGCACTGTTTTGTACAGCATCCCGTAATCCCGAAGTTGTGTCTTCATCCATAAAACTTGAGTGCAACAACTAGCTGCGGCGACGTATTCTGCCTCTGCAGTGGAGATAGACACACAGTTCTGCTTCTTCGACGCCCAACTTATCAGTATGTCTCCCAAGAATTGAAGATGACCTGAAGTACTCTTCCGATCCAACTGATTACTGCCAAAATCTGCATCAGAATAAGCAATCAACTTATAATAAGAACTCTTAGGATACCATAAACCTAAATAAGGAGTTCCTTTAATATATCTAAAAATGCGTTTGACTGCTAATAGATGAGATTCTTTCGGTTTGGCTTGGAATCTGGCACACAAACACGTAGAAAACATTATATCCGGGAGACTTGCTGTGAGATACATTAGTGATCCGATCATTCCTCGATATGTCTTTTGGTCAACAGCTTTGCCATCTGGATCTAGTCCGATTTTGGCACCGTGAGCCATAGGCGTGCCGATTGAAGTAGATTTGTCCATCTTGAATATCTTCAAGATGTCAAATACATACTTTGATTGGTTGATGAAGATTCCATCTGGAAGTTGTTTTACTTGTAAGCCGAGGAAGAAATTGATTTCTCCCATCATGCTCATTTGAAACCTAGAAGTCATTAGATCAGAAAACCAAGTACATAAAGATTTGTTAGTCGCACCAAAAATAATATCATCTACATATATTTGAACTAAACAAATATCCAAGTTTGATCTATAAATGAAAAGAGTGGTATCGATGGATCCTTTGGTGAAGCCAGATTTGATCAAGAAGGCTGACAACTCATCATACCACGCCCTCGGTGCTTGTTTCAGACCATACAATGCTTTATCGAGAAAGTATACGTGATCAGGACGGTCTTTGTCAAAAAACCCCTCTGGTTGAGATACATAGACTTCTTCTTTCAATTTCCCGTTGAGGAAGGCTGTCTTGACATCCATCTGATACACGGTAAAGTTGCGATAAGCAGCAAAGGCGAGAAACATGCGGATAGCTTCTAATCTTGCAACTGGCGCAAAAGTTTCATCGTAGTCAATTCCTTCTTCTTGTCGATATCCCTTGGCTACCAATCTAGCTTTGTTCCGAATAACGATACCATCTTTGTCTTTCTTGTTCTTGAATATCCACTTTGTTCCAATTATGCTTTTTCCTTTCGGCCGTGGTACAAGTCTCCAAACTTTCAGTGCGTCAAATTGATTGAGCTCCTCTTGCATAGCTATAGTCCAATCCGGATCCTCCAACGCTTCAGAAACTTTGGTTGGTTTAATCTTGCTTAGAAAGCAAGTGAAGAGACATTCGTTGGAAGTAGCCGTTCTGGATCGTGTAGACACACTGGCTTGAGGATCTCCAATAATTTGATGAATTGGATGAGATCTTGTCCATTTTGTGGTATGAGGGAGATGATCAATTACATCTTGAACCACTTCTAATTGTTGAGAGGGAGGTTCAGGAGCTTCAAAGTCAGTTGAAGAGATAGAAACAGTTTCAACTGGAGGAGGAGGTAGCTCAACAACATCTGGATCAGATTCTGGAAGAGTTGGTTGAATAATAACAGTCTGTTCTCCTTCCTGAACTGATTCCTCTTGAACAGGTTGTTCTTGTACAGATTCTTCTTGAATAGGTTCAGTTTCTGATGGTGCTAGATCAGATGCAGAAATACTGGTTTGAATAACAGGAGGTACTGGAACAGCATCAGTGTCAGAGATAGTTGCAGCGGAATTTGATGTATATGTGCTCACAGTATCCTGATTCAAAACATTTGAGACATTATCAGTGTTAGATCTGGGAACATCATCATAAAAATTCTCAAAGAGAAAATCAAGATCAGAAAGATTAAGTAAGGAAGAAGAAGAATCCTGATTTGTCTGTTGAAGTGCAGGTTCTGAACTGTGTTGTTCAGAAGCTAAATTTCCAGTAATAACGGGTTCTGAGCCTGGTTGTCCAGAAACCAAATCAGCAGCTTCGTCAAATTTGACATTTACACTCTCTATCACTTTTCTTGCTGAGATAAGAAAGACTCTGTAAGCTGCAGAGTTAGAAGAATAACCCAGAAAAATACCCTCATCTGCCTTCGGACTAAACTTGTTCAGATTATCCCTGTCATTCAGAACGTAACACTTACACCCAAAAGACTTGAAATATTTGACATTCGGTTTGATACCGTTCATCATCTCATATGGTGTTTTGTTGAATCGGCGATGTAGAATCGATCGGTTCTGAGTATGACATGCAGTTGAAACAGCTTCAGCCCAATGAGACAAAGGAAGACCAGAATAAACAAGCATAGATCTTGCAGCCTCAACAAGCGTTCTATTGCGACGTTCAACAACCCCATTCTGTTGCGGTGTTCTAGCAGCAGAAAACTGTTGTTGAATTCCTTGATCCTCGTAAAAATCTTGAAGTGTACTGTTCTTGAATTCAGTACCATTGTCTGATCTGACAACCTTGACTTTCTTTTGCTTGTTGGTCTGAATTGTTTTGATGAGGTTGATGAGAATGTCTGGGGTTTCATCTTTGGATTTGAGAAACTTCACCCATGTATATCTTGAATAATCATCAACAACCACCAATACATACCTTTTCTTACCAATACTCTTTTTCTTCATCGGTCCGCATAAATCAACATGCAGTAAATAAAGTATGTTTGAAGTGCAGGGTTCAGGCTTTGGCTTGTGAGAAGCTTTCTTCATATTTCCTTTCTCACAATCCTGACAGAGATGGTCTTTCTGAAAACGAAGTACTGGAAGACCTCTCACTGAATCATTCTTGACCAAGCGATCCATATACTTAAAGTTGAGATGAGCTAGTCGACGATGTCAAATCCAACTTTCATGAACAGAAGCTTTAGAAAGTAGACAGATGTCTGATGGGATGTTGACTTTGGAAAGATCAATAGTATACAGATTGGATCTTCTCTTTCCAACTAGTAGATCTCGGCCACTATCATTCTTCACAACAACTCTTTTAGATTTGAAGCTAACTTCAAGATCTTTATCACAGAACTGTCCGATGATGAATAAGTTGTGGCTTAGACCTTCGACGTAGCTGACTCTCTTGACAGTTATATTACCTTGAACAAGATCACCATAACCAAGAATCAGAGCCGTCTCACAGTTTCCAAACTTAACACGACCGCAACATTTTTCTTTAAAATTTGAAAGTAGAGATTTATTGCCCGTCATGTGTTTAGAACACCCCGAATCCAGATACCATAATTGACTAAGCTGCACAAACATAAACTACACAGATTTAGGTACCCATATGCTTATGGGTCCCTTCTTGTTAGATTTGTGTCTTTTATTTTTCACAGACTTATTATGCAAACAATCATGAAAGCAATCATCAATAGAGGAAGAAACACAATCATCATAATCAGAACTAGAAGAAGTATATGAGACATTCTTTGCTATGTGAATCATTTGCTGAATTGATTATTTTGAGGTTTTATTACAAGAAGCAAATGTATCAATATCACAAAGATTTTCTACACATTTATCTCCTAACAGGTCAGATTCTGGTGTTTGCTGTTTAACCCTCCATATCAGCTTTGGAGATTTCTTCACAGTCCGACCTGAAACAGAAAAATCAGAAGAATTAGAATTTTCAGACAAGACACTATCATGTTTCCTTGAGTTCTTTGATCTTCTTCTTTTACGCTTCTTTTTATAATATTGAACATTTAGCGTTAAAGAATCATCAATAATTGAATCAGAAGAAGAAACTTTATCTAAGAAATCAGTCTGAGCATTTGACATAGAAGAACTAGCCTTGGAGTGAGAATTTTGAAAAATGCACAAGTCAGGAGGAGGTTTTCGCAACGCATTGGTTGCGCAAACTGAACTTTGCACGATCAACGACTTGCGTAAAGTGTCGGTTTGCGTAACCAACTGGTTGCGCAAATGCACACTATTTTTAAGAACTTGAGTATTTTCCTTAGAATCTTTAGAAAATCCAGAAGAAATTTTGTCTTCAAAACTTGTTTTCATTATAAAAAGAAATAAATCGTTTTCTAAATCAGTTTGAAGACTTTGTTCTTCCAATTTATCTTCAAGATCAACTATCTTACCTTCTAACACTAATGGGGGAATGCATCTCTTAGTATCATAAGAAACTGGAGATACATTTTCCTTATCAGTGTTAGCATATATATCAACAAATTCAGTTGGTAATGAAGATTTATTGGAAGACTTGACATTTAAAACATTTTGAGATTTTTTGGAATTCCTTGATTGGTCAGGAAAATACTTGGCATTTTCAGAAGTGTATACAAATGACATTTCCATCCTCTTGTTTTTAATTCTTTTCTCATTTTCATCTTCAGAAATTTGTTTTTCACTAGTCCAAAAGAATTTAAACTGAGGTGCATATCTTGCAAGACCAAGATGATTATATTCATATAAAGTAGGAACTTCAGTTTTAGCAAGTTTTAAAAAATGCGGATTTTCAAAACCGAGTCCCCACTTTTCCTTTATAGATTCATCACTCCTTGGTTTGTTCATATATATGGTTTGCTCAGATTGTTCTCTCTTATATAATTTCCTTTCTAACACAATTATTTTATCAGAAAGATTTTGATTTGAAGAAGTCACTAGTACAGAAAAGGTCTTTAGTGACGGTTAAAAACCGTTACCATAGGTATTCGGTAACGGTTTTCATGGACATAAAAAGCGTCACCTTATCTGCCGTCATTTTTGGTTACGTTTAAAAAACGTTACCAAATAACATAAAAAACCGTTACCAGAGGCTAAAACCGTCACCTTAAATGTACAAATTTTTTTTTTTTTTTTCCTAAAACCATTACAATAGCATAACATACAGTGACAATTATTTGTAAAACCGTCATCGTACCATAACATATGGAGACACTATTTTACTAAAATCATCATCGTAGAAAGACATGCTTTGACGTTTATATTAAAAAACCATCACCGTAGTAGGACATATGGTGACATTTATTTTTCAAAATCGTGACCATAGCATGAGATACAGTGGCGGTTATTTGTCATAACCGTTACCGTTGCATGACATACAGTGACGGTTATTTAATTGTCATAACTGTTACCATAGCATCACATACAATGACCTTCATTATTCAAAATCATCACCATAACATAATATACGGTGATATTTATTTCTCAAAATAGTCATTGTAACATGACATACGTTGACATTTCTATTTAAAAACCGTGATTGTAACATGACGTACAATGACGTTTATTTTTTTTAAACAGTCACCATAGCATGACCTATGTTGACGTTTACATTTAAAAAACATGACTGTAGTATTATATAAGGTGACGTTTATTTTTCAAAATAATCGCCATAACACGATATATAGTGACGTTTATTATTTAAAACCGTCACAACAGCATGACATATGGTGACATGTATTTTTTTTGTAATGTTACCATAGCATGACACACACTGACGTTTATTTTTCAAACTCGTCATTGTAGTAGGACGTATGGTGACGTTTATTTTTCAAATATGTTATCGTAGCAGGACGTATGGTGACGTTTATTTTTTAAAAAGGTCACCATAGTCATACGTATGCTGACGGTTTTGAAAACCGCAACATACCACGAGATATTGTGACGTTTATTTTCCAAAAGTGTCACTGTACCATGACATACTGTGACGCTTATTTTTCAAAACCATCAGAATAGAGTGACATACAATGACATCTATTATTCAAAATCGTCACCATAGTTGGACCTAAGATGATGTTTTTTTTTCAAAAGCGTCATCATAGCATAACATACGGTGAGATTTATTTCTCAAAACCGTCACTGTAGTGTGACGTAAAGTGTCTTTTATTTGTCAAACCGGTCATTATATAGTACGACCTATACTAACGTTTATTTTTCAAAAAAAAATCATCATTATAAAGTGACGTATGATGATGTTTATTTGTCAAAATCGTCACTGTAAAGTGAATAGTGACGTTTATTTGCTAAATCGTATGTATAGCATGACATAAACCGACCTTTATTATTCAAAACCGTCACCATAACATGATGCATGATGACAATGATTTTTAAAACCCATTGTCATAGACTACCTTTTGCGAACAATTTTAATAATATCTGACAAAAATAAAAACTAAAAGTAGTTTAAAAGAATTATCTATATATAAAAAATCATTAAGCTAATATTGATAATTATATGAATAATATATCCAAAGACAAATAATAATCAAATTCACTATGTCAAAAAGATTGTTTCTAAAAACCTATAATAACTTTACACATCATCTAAATCAATGTTTTTCTTATTAAATGTACTCCGTTTATACTTTGGTGTCTTTAGCTGATTAACCGTTGAGTAGCTCTTTTTTGTCTTTTTATTTTGCTTCTCTTTGTGCTCATCAAAAGTTGTTTGTGGTATCTGCAAAAAAAATACAAGTTGAACCAACATATAAATTGTATAAGATATAATGGTAATCAGGTCATTATGAATAATGGTCATTCCAAAGGCTCAAACCTTTGCAATGGTTTCCCAACATATAAGTTGTTTAAGATACAATGGTAATCAAATATTTAATATCTTAAGCAACAATCAAGCACACACGAATTTTAGCGTGGAAACCTCTCAAGGCGAGAGAAACCACGGGACCCTTAGGCCGCTTAAAGTCCACTACCACCAATAAACAATACAAAAAGATCTTCTCTAGATAAAACTAGAGGCACACCATAATCATCATACTCTTGGAACAAATCATCAAGAAGTATGGAATCAAAACCAAAAGAAAAGAGGAAGAAATATAACCCAGAAAACAGCAGACTGTCGAACAGAAAAAGGCTGACCTCCAGATCTCTGAAACCGATCTCCACCGTTCAGAATGTAGATAAAGATGTCGTGAATATACTGTTCAAACATCACGACGATCCGACAGTTTAAAATCCGGAAATAGGCAAGACGGAACGGTTGCGCTTTGCTGAAAATTGTAGACGAAAATTCTCTCTGTTCTCTCACTTTTGTATTTGATGGACTTTCTTTTCTCTTGTTGTAAAACCCTATGATGGACTTTCTTATGTATTAATATTTTTATATTATTCTTAATTGTTAAAGAAATTACCCCCTTATTATTTTGGGACTTTTATTTTTATTGTGGACATTTGTTTTTGGGATGAATAGAGTAATTTTTTTATCAACTTTTTAAAAATCATATATTTACCATGTTGTAAAAAAATTCTCATATTTTTAAAATATAAGTTTTCAACTTATATGTATGTATGTGTATATATGTATGTATGTATGCATGTGGATGTATGTATGTGGTATGATATATGTATATGAATGTATGTGATGGATATATGTATGTATGTAGACATATGTATGTACGTAGTGGGTATTCATGAGCTTTAGTGGTTTTTAATGAACTTGATTGGGCCTTGATGGGCTTTAACGGATCTTTATGAACTATAATGGGCCTTGATAGATTGTAGTGACTGTTAATTAACTATATTGGGCATTTACGGGTTTTAGTAGCACATGATGAAATGTATTGGGTCTTCATGGGTTTAAGGGGCACTTGATAAAATGTATTGGGCCCTTATGTACATTCATGGGCTTTAATGGCTCATAGTGAACTATAAATTTGCCTTTATGGGCTTCAATGACTCTTAATCAGTTATGTTGGGCTTATGGGTCGTATAGGACTTAGTGGTTGTTAACGAACCTAATTAGGCCTTTATGGGCTGTAGTGGGTGGTAATGAAATGTGATGGAACTTAATGGGCTTTAGTGACTCTTAATGAACTTCACTAGGCCCTTGATGGGTTTTATTGGCTCTTAGTGAACTATAATGGCATTGATGAATAATATTTGACTTAATGGTCGTTAATAAACCTTATTAAGCCTTTGTAGGCTTTAGTGGCTCTTAATAAACTTAATTTGGCCTTGATGGGCTTTAGCGGATCTTTATAAACTCTAATGGGAATTGATGGGTTGTAGTGACTGTTAATGAACTATATTGGGCAATTTACGGGTTTGAGTGGCACTTGATGAAATGTATTGAGTCTTCATGGACATTCATGGGCTTTAGTGGCTACTAGTGAACTATATTTAGCCTTCATGGGCTTCAGTGACTCTTAATCAGCTATGTTGGGCTTATGGGTCGTATAGGACTTAGTGGGTGTTAACAAACCTTAACTAGGCCTTCATGGGCTATAGTGGGTGGTAATGAGCTATATTGGAACTTAATGGGCTTTAGCGACTCTTAATGAATTTGACCAGGCCCTTGATGGGTTTTATTGGCTCTTAATGAACTATAATGGCATTGATGAATAATATTTGACTCAATAGTTGTTAATGAACCTTATTAAGACTTTGTAGGCTTTAGTGGCTCTCAATAAACTTAATTTGGCCTTGATGGGATTTAGCGGATCTTTATGAACTTTAATGGGTCTTGATGGGTTGTAGTGACTGTTAATGAACTATATTGGGCAATTTACGGGTTTGAGTGACACTTAATGAAATGTATTAGACCTTCATGGGTTTCAGTGGTACTGGATGAAATGTATTGGGCCTTGATGGATATTCATGGGCTTTAGTGGCTCTTAGTGAACTATATTTGGCCTTCATCAGACTCAATGACTCTTAATCAAATGTGTGGGGCTTATGAGTCATATAGGACTTAGTGGCTGTTAACGAACCTAATTGGGCCTTAATGGGTTGTAGTGGGTGATAATAAATTGGAACTTAACGGGTTTTAGTGACTCTTGATGAACTTGATCAGACCGTTGATGGGTTTTAGTGGTTCTTAATGAACTATAATGGCCTTGACGAATAATATTTGATTCAATGGATGTTAATGAACCTTATCGAGCATTTGTGTGCTTTAGTGGCTCTTAATGAACTTAATTGGGCCTTAATGGGTTTTATTGGACTTAATAGTTGTATTGGGCCAAGATTGGTTGGCGTAGGTTGAAGATGACCAAATGGGCCCAGTCCGGTCTGGGACCGTTTGAGACCGGTTTAGGACCGCCGGTTCCGACCCAATTACGATATTCCACAAAAAACAAGGCCCGACCCGGGACCAATAATGGGACCGGCCCGATTTTTTAAATTTTATTTTTAAAATTATTTATAGATGTATTATTTTAAATTTATTTTTAAATGTGTTTTAATTTGTATTTGATTGAAGACCAAAATGTATTTCTAAGTGTATTTTATTAAGTGTATTATAATAATAACGTATTTTTTAGTGTATTCAATTTACTCAATTAAATATTTCAAAGTATATTTGATTGACCAAATTCTTTATAACAAAAACATATTTTTTTAGTGTATATGATTGGCCCGATTATAAAAATAAAAGTATTTGTTAGTGTATTTGATTGACCAAAATATTCAAAAAATATTTTTTATATGTTAAAAATCAATTTAAAAAAATAAACAAATTTATGTGGGACCAATTTGGGCCCGGCCCAGAACCGGGACCGGTTCTCATGACGGGGTCTTATAAAGCTTAACCGGACCAAAGTATTTTGGTCGTGACCGGGATCAGTTACACCGGGATCGGTTACGAAAACACTGTTTCTAACCGTCACCATAGCATGATATATAATGACATTTATTATACAAAACCTTCACCGTTGTGACATATATTTTTTAAAAACCGTCACAATAACATAGCATACGGTGACATTTACTTTTCAAAATCGTTACCATAGAATGACATATTCGTAACGTACTCAAAACCGTCACCATAACATGACATATGGTGACATAATTTTTAGAAACCGTCAATATAGTTTGAGATATTGTGATGTAAATGTTTTAATTCTGTTACCAAAGCATGACATATAGTGCGTAATTTTTCAAAAACCATTGCCATACACTAACTTTTGGTGACGCAAACTTTGCAAAACCGTTGCCTTAAAACTTGGCGACTTTGGGAAACGGTTTTCAAATAAGCGTTGCTATACATATATTAGTTTTCAGTACGTTTTTCTAAAACCGTTACGACATAAAACAACGATTTAGACAAAAAACGTTACTAAAAGGTCTTATATGGTAACGGTTTTTAAAAACCGTCACAAGATAAAGCAATGGTTTTTCAAAACTGCCATAAAACGTTACCTTAGGGAACCTTTTATTGACGTTTTTATCTAAAACGTTGTTTTATGTTTCTACTTTTTTTTTGTAATAGTAATGTTTCTTTATAAAAACTGTTACTAAAACAATTCTCTAACTTTTTATATGACTTTTTGTAACGGTTTTTTATCAAAGCGTTACAAACCTATTTTTCAAAACCGTCACAAAAAGTCCTTTTTGTACTAGTGAGTCATTTCAGTCAAAGAATCACGATAAGTCTGATTTGAATTTTTTAAATCATCCAACTGTTTTTGAAATTTCTCTTTTGTGTCAGTTAAAATAGTCTTTTCATCTTTCAAAGAGATTTTCAACTTTTCAATCAAAACAAACTTTTCTTGATTATCAAGCTTTTCAGATATGAACTTGGAACGAAAATCATGTAAAGCATTGACAATAACGTTCAATTGAGAAGAAACAAAGTTAACATGAAACTCAGAAATTACCTCAGAATCATCAGTGGAGGTATCATCTTCTTCATCATCACTCTTGTCATCCCCTATGAAGCACATGGCTGCAGTCTCTTCATTCTCAGCCTCGTTATCAGAATGATCCAACCAGTACTCCTCTTCAGCCAGCAGAATAGTTCTGTTTTCTCTCTTCTCATCCAGTTCCATCTTCTTTCTGTAGAAAGCTGAGTCCTTAACAACCTTCACTCTACAATCCTTTGCTATATGACCCGGTTTGCCACAGTTGAAGCAGTTCATAATCTTTTTCTCATCC
Source organism: Arctium minus (assembly GCA_954870635.1). Classification (NCBI taxonomy): domain Eukaryota; kingdom Viridiplantae; phylum Streptophyta; class Magnoliopsida; order Asterales; family Asteraceae; genus Arctium; species Arctium minus. The sequence continues at coordinate 101,774,725 of OX941082.1, forward strand.
TTTTTCGGTTCAACCACTTTTGCAGGCTCATATTTTGGAGTATATGCCTTTGATGGTGCACCAGGTTCAACCTTCTTAGAGCCGGAAGTGAAACGGAGATTGTTGGATCATGTTCTACGCTGAAACTTTTTCTGATAGTGTTGTGAGAGAAATATCATTGCTTTCTCCAAGGCTTCACCATCATCTTCTGTGGAACCATCATAAGCATCATCTGTCAAGGCTTGTTCGGCTAATTGACTTGCTAAGAGGGCAATTGGATCAACAGTCTTAGGCTTATTCTTCTTATCAAGCTTAGCCTTCTTTTCCAACACCATGGTCTCATCAGTCATAAGAATTTCATACAATTACTGAATGGGCATAGTAGATATCCTGACATCATTTCTCATTCTATGACAGGACTTGCTCCATTCAGGTTGGAGTGCATTCAAAAACTTCAAATTTGCCTCTAGCTCAGTCTTTGTAACTTTGATCTTATACAAATCATTGATGACAGCCCAAAATCTATCAAATACGCTCTTCAGACTTTCCCCATCTTTCGCTTTGAATTCCTCAAAATTATTCATGTACCTTGTCTGACGCAGTTGAGTTGACACAGCTATACCAAGCATGATCTTTTCCAATTGAGTCCACATAAGCATAGGATTCTGTTTGAAACAGTCAATTTTGTTGTAGAACGAAGTGGGTAGTGCTAGAATCAGATTATATTTGGCCTGGTTATCAGCTTGATATCTTAACAATTCATCAGCATCATACTTCCTTAAATCTTTCTCAACAGTTGAAGCCAGAGTAGTTGAAGTAGCTAGTATAACTTTCATCAGCCTCTCCATAGGACCCTCAATCAGAGATTTCATCATGTTATCCCCATTCGGTTGTCTTTCTTTGAAGTTAATGAATCGATCCTGCCACTGTTCAAATTCATTTTCGTTGATCAGTACGGGAGGTCGAGTGTCAGACCCCAATGACATCATCAGGTCATTTTTGTAAACTTGAGCTTGCAAAGACATCTTAAGAAATTCAGAAGGTCAGAAAAAAATCCAAGTCTGGAACACACGCAAACAAATGATTTGCGTAAGAAGTGAGATCCACAAATTGAACTTTGCGTAAGACAAATGAAACGCGAACAGAACTTTGCGTAACTCGAGTGATGCGAGAACTGAACTTTTCGGGACAAGAAGGTTGCGCAAACTGAGCTTTGCGTAAGCCAAGAGATGCGCAAAATGAACTTTGCGTAAAACACTTGATACGCAAACAGAAGTTCTCTCAAGCAGAAGGATACGCAAACGATACTTTGCGTAATGAGCTTGAAACGCGAACTAGACTTCTTGAACTGAGATACGAAAAGCATCTTTGCAAGAGTTGGATGATATAAAAACTGAGCTTTTCGGAAAGCACTGGATACGCAAAGTATACTTTGCGTGAGTAGACCAATGCGCAAACCTGAAACACTAACACATATTAGAGCACAATATGAACTTGCGCAAAGTAGTATGAACTTGCGCAAACCAATAAGAAATTGCGCAAACCAACAAGAACTTGCGCAAACAGTAAAAAGTCGAATAAAACTCGCAAGATCGATTATAACAATGAAAATAAACCAAGAAAATCACACACTGATTATCGAAAACAACTTTTTAACACATTTCCAACAAGAAATTTGATTAAAAACCACACAATCTCGAATTCGATGATGAAACAGTACCCAACACGAGTTTTTTTTTTCTTCAAAAAATCACAAAATCACAAAATCGAATATCAAATACTGAATTTCATGCAAAATTATGTGAAGCAAATAAGATCGACAACCAATAACGAATCTAATGGAACAAATTGCACACAAAATCGTCCAGAAACCTATCCAAATTTGATGAAAAAGCAAAAAACGAGATTTTCTTGAAAAAATCAAGAAAATCGATCAAATTTTCTGCTTCAATCCACAAATTCAGAATCTAAAACAAAATCTCTCAATCCTCTCAGATTCAGAATAACTCTGATACCAATTGAAAGTCCAAGATCAGTCTAAATCTAGTGAGAGAAAGTAGAGAGAGAAAGTAGAGAACTCCAAATGTGTACATTCTATTCAAAATGATCTCAAAGTTACAAAAACAAAGGCCCAAGGGGACTTAAATACCCCTAGCCTTAACAACACAGATAAGCACTCTAAGCACAGTATAGACTAGGAAAATAATTACAATGATTACTACAAAATCAGACTTAACAAGGAGTGTGTGTGAGTTTTGTCATATGTAAAATATACTTCAAACTGCATACCATGCAAACAGGACCACTGAAGAAATAAATGTTTTAATTATGACAGTTAATTGAAGAAATGGTCCTTAGCAGGATTATACCTGTGCCACAAGGATGTCGACAATACACCAAATCTTCTTATTCAAAGAATTATATCAAAATAAATTACCTGCTCCTATGTGCATTTTTCAAGAAAATAGATGAACGCTGAAATTGCATCTGGTAGAACAATTGGTTCCGTTGGTCAACAGGGTGTAGGCTTGACCAAGATTCATCAAACTCCTGTTGGGTATGAAACGATCGCCCTAAATAAACAAAACCCATAAAGGAAAACATGAATTAGGTTATCAAGAAACAATGGAAGAGCTCGGAAAAGAATGCAGTGAAGGCTCACCGGAAAATTATATTCAACGGGGCTGCAATGGAGGCGAGTTGGAGAGTACCAAATTCGATTGCAATTTCCAATCCCTTAATGGGTCTGAATTCACATCCAATTCCATGTTTTGAGTGTGGTGGATAACACTATGGAAAGCCATCATACAAAGTCAGTATAATGGCCTCACCCCACACAAATTGGTGATCAACTCATGAACAAGAAGCTCCCTTATGCGAGTTACCTGCACATATATCAGAAAAACCAAAAAAACATATAATTACATCTTCGAGAAATACTGTACATGCAGTAATTATTTCTTAGAGATTCCTTTACATGAATAGACTATTAAACTAACCATGACTACAACAATACTCAATTTAAAAAAAAAAAACTCAAAACATCACACACATTAATGCTACTTCCTTGCAGAAGGGTAAAACATTCATACTAAATATCTAACCATAATAATTAATAACCAATATAATGCATGTAGTAGTAGTAGTACTCTTTCAGTTGAATAGAATACCAATTGAATTTAAACTCTATATAATTAATAACCAATATAACGTGCTTAAAATTATTTAAACCTCAATCCAACATCAATAAACATCACAAATTCACTTCCATCCTCCATAAGTAGAAAAATTATACTGCAATGAAGTTGAAGATGAATCTGATGAAAGTGGAATTGAATTATAAAAAGAACCAGATTCAGCAATTCAAGGCAGAGAAACAACTAAGAACAGACACATTTCAGTAAATCGCAAATCAAGCAAAATTGAGTATTCAAACAAGTATTCAAAAGCTTGGGCTTGTTGAAATACGAGAAGAAGAAAAAAAAAAGGAGAGAGACAACAGATTACCTGGGATAATAGCTTCTGCCTGCAAAAAGGAGAGATTGTGCTTACAATTATTTAAACCTCAATAAGCAAAATTGAGTATTTAAAAGCTTAGGCTTGTTGAAATACGAGAAGAAGTTGAAGAAAAAGAAGAAAGACAACGGATTACCTGGGAAAAACGTATCTGCCTGCAAATAGGAGAGATTGTGCTTAAAATTATTTAAACCTCAATAAGCAAAATTGAGTATTCAAACAAGTATTCAAAACCTTAGCGTTGTTGAAACACGAGAAGAAAAAGAAGAAAAAAAAAGGAGAGAGACAACGGATTACCTGGGATAATGGCTTCTGTTTGCAAATAGGCGAGATTGATTGTGGTCTTCGCCGGAGAAGGTAAGGGTCGATTTCGTTACTGGTAGCCTGATTGATTGAACGTGGGAGGAGATCGTGTGAGGAAGACGAGCAACCTTCCTGTTCTCCTCCTAAAACTTAATCACCATAGCCTCGTCTCCTCGGATACCTTACCTTTGTTCTTCAAAACCCAAACCTTATCAGTTTGGGGAGAGATAGAGAGAGGGAGAGGGAGAGGGAGAGGGGTTTGTGATAAAATGGTGTAGACATGGAGGAGAAGGAGACTTATCGTCGATTACGAGATCGAGGGGAAGAGGAGGTCATGGGTAGGAGAACCAAAACTGTTTTCATGAACTGTAAAATTCAAGAACCGTTTAAGCGCTTTCATTATATAGTAGAGATAATGTGGGATAATAAAATCAAAGCACAATTCAATATTTTAGAATACTAACTTCTAATTATGCCATGTCAATTCCTTTTTATCATTCTTTTATATATTTGTATTGATTAATTATGATAAAAATAACCCCTTAATCCAATCTGAGGGTGAGTTGACATATTTAACCATAAGAATATTTTAGTTTTCAAAGGCATCTTCCACATTTCGTATAAACAACTCTCTCATCCAAAGTATACTTCCACATCAATTTGAGATCATTAAAATTAAACTACAATCCAAGATTTTAGAATATTGAAATCGCATTGTTATGAAAACTTAGTATATATATTTTTTTGTAAAAGGTAATAATGTTCCAATGTCGAAATTAAATATTTATAAAAATACTTAGTCGCAAGTGTATATGCAATATTAATATTATAGTGTGTGTGTGTGTGTGTAAAAGTAACAATGTTCCGACGGGTCTCGATGGAAAAAGAAGGTGGTTGGTTATGGTCTTACACAGAAAAATTACACACCAAGTCGATTAATGGTTCTCGATTAGTCACGATGGGTTCTCGATCGGCGGTCGACTCCGCGTGTTCACCATAATGAACTACCGAACCACATGACAAGCGCACACAAGTTAATTCTTTGAAAATTAACAATTTGTAACGTAATAATACATTCATCAATCATCACAACAATAGTATGTCAAACATACTTACGTAACAATATATTCATAATATCATTAGCCATATGAAAATTTGAATATATTACACACAATAATTCTTGTTACCAACTCTTAATTAGCGTACTTCCGTAAATCCTGTAATCCTCCCATCCTAAGAATTATACCCACATCTCACGAATCATCACTTAAAGTCTTAGCTTAAGTCTAGGCATCTTAAGTTCATACATAGTTCACTTAAACTAGAACTCTGATTAGGATGACAAAAATAACTGAAATTGACGGTGAAAACCGAAAACCATAATTTTCAATTCGGGCCAGGTTCGGGGACTTCTTATCCGGGACGGGGCAGGGATCAGGGACATATTCAGAGATTTTATCGGGGACGGGGGCGGGGACAGTGATCACCAGCCCGACCCGACTCGAAATATATACATATATATATATGGGTTAAATCATATGAGAACCAAAAAAAGGTTGAGAACCATGAGAACCGATCTAAGCCGTAACTTGGGTTTCATCGTATGGTTTTAATTAAAAGTTGTTTCACCATATGAAAATGGCATAATCGTCATTTTGTAACAGGGATTCACCAGATGAAACACATAATATTTCACCTCATGAAATGAAAACATAATTCTCATAAATATGATGTTTCATCTCATGGAATCCAAACATAATGTTCATATAAATGTTATTTCACCACATGAAATCAATCATAATTTTCATCAGTAATCTATTTCACATCATGAGATCAAACACAGTTTCCGTCTATAATGTTATTTCACCTTATGAAATCAAAGCCAAAAAGCAAAATCTTGAAATTTCTACCAAGAGCAACATCATCTATTTCATTTCAAAACCCTCCACTTTATAGTCCGGCAAAAGATAAAAGATCATCAGAAAAAACCCACAAATCCAATCTCGGAATTGGCTTCTCCAGTCCCTTGGTTTCCATGATTCCGCCGGACAATCAGAAAATCAAGAACGACTTAACCTACGCACTTGTATACGAGTTAGGGTTTTACCATGAGAGAGGAATCAGTCGTTTTTATCTTCACTGAGTCGAACCGTTCGTGAGATGTTGGATCCAATCTGGTCGATGTAGAGTTGGACAGTTTTCCACCATCTGGAGACCAACGGCGACGGGGCGGTGGTGACAGAAATGAAGTTGATGAAGTGGCAGATGATGCGTTTTTTATTTAGGGTTGCTATCGAACCTCTTTCGTTCTTCAGATAAACCCGAAATCATCACCAATTCGTTAGCGGTTCTATCCACATTAGCCAAATCCTTTGACGGGTCTGATGCTATCTTCAAGGCTTCATCTTTACCACTAATTATCAAAACCCTGCAAACATTGCTATCACTACTGCAGCTATCACGTGGGTTTTAAAAAATGAATTACAAGTTTGTCCTCAAATTTCCAAACTTGACATAAGATTAGACACGTCTTTCACTGATATTACAAAAATGCCACCCTTTTTAATGACCACTGATTAAATCCCATGAATGATTGAGATTAGTCCTCACGGTCCTCAACATTTTTTTGGTTCTCATTTGATTATCGTCCTATATATATATATTGTAACACCCCGAATTTCGGGCTTTATTCTTATGCTTAAAGACTTATAGAATATATATTTAATGCTCCCAATCTGATTTAGTACGATTAAAGGTTCAAATTCGGCAAATTCCATCGTTACAGCGGAATCGGACAACAGCTTGGGAGGGACCGACGACTGTGCCGTCGACTGTGCTAGTGGCATTGTCGCCTAAGAACCCCCCACATTCGGTACAGTTAACGTGATAGTGACCGACGATAGTGCCATGTCACAATCACGAGTGTCACAATCGCGAGCCAGGGGACAACCTCGGTACAGTCCGGGCGATTGTGCCCTGCGACTATGCCATTGGCACTGTCGCCCTGGCAAGGTCGCGGGCGGCTGGCCGAGGGCTGTTTCATTTAATGCATTTTTTGGGTGAAAATAGCCATTTTTTGGGTCTTCAAGCGTAGAGAACTTTCATACACTTCCAAGGTGTGATTTTCACACACATCCCCTCATCTCTAATCACATTTAATGTCTTGGTAGGTTAAAGTATTGAATGTTTTTCTTGTTAGGGTTTCCAAGGTTAAGAAGCTTAAAATACAAGAGACTCAAGTGTTTCAAGCTTCACACCATCACTCTCCATCTTTCTAGGGTTTCACTATTTTAGTGTTTTTACATTTCAAACTCATTTGGTGAGTCTCCTAACCTTTATTTTCTTATACTTGTGTTATTAAATGCTTATGTGAAGATTATGAGGAAATGTGAAATTAACCTAAAACTAGGGTTTTTGTATATTTTACTAATGTATGGACGTGTAACACCCCGTATTTCCGTTATGTAATCATGTTATTCTTGTGTTTAAGCGTTGTCGTTAGAACCGCGTTTGGTTGGGAGTTTGAGTTTGGATTTTGGTGGTTTTGGACAAACCACAGTGAACCACGCGAGTTGCACCCCGACTTGAGGTCACGGCACAACCCACGAAACCCCCTGTTTGTGTGGGTTTTGTGTTAGCGGGCGAGTTATGCCGCGAGTTGAAGTCGCGGCATAAACCGCGAAGTCGCTTGGCCGACATAGTGTTGGTCTTCATCAAAATATCTCATTTGGGGTTTTTCTCAAAATCTCTCTCTCTCTCTCAAATCTCTCTCTCTCTCTCTCTTTAGATCTCGTTGGTACCTTGTTTATTGCTAGTATTAAGTGCATCTAGCAAGGGTTCGGTATTGAAAGCTTCGTCTTTCCTCCGTGGTCGATATCTGGTTGTTCGGGTTTTCGTCTAAAACATATTTGGTGAGTTCCTACTACCTTTTTCTAAACTTTATACATGTCAAAACTTACATTTTGAACTTCTATATATCTCCATGGTTTCAGATCTAAGTTTACTACATTTTGACATAACTTGAGTTTTGGGAGATTTTAGGGTTCCCGATCATTTTCGACTAAAATGATGGGTTCCATCTTATTTGAAGTAAAAGGATGTTTTACTTACACATTTATGTGGGTTACTTGAAAGAATGTTTAATGTTCATTTTTGATGATTTTCATTCTTACCAGAAGTTAAACTTGAAAATGCATTTTTGTTTATAAATGTTATTTTATACCATATGACTATCTATGGTTGGTCACATATGTTGTTGTGACGAGTCTGTACCATTAATAGTGGATCCCTAGGTATTGAGTCGACTTATATTTGGGATGTCTTTTCCCCTCTTTGTAAATGGATGTATATGATCCTCGGGGGCCATTTGGTACGGTTATGTGAGACCGGTTACTAGCCATGGATCATATTTTCCCTTATTTGTAGCTATGGATGCATGTGATCCTCGGGGGACATTTGGTACGGTTATGTGAGACCGGTTACTAGCCATGGGTCATAGTGTAGTCCTAGTGAACGAGTTTTGAATTGGTTTCCTCGGGGGCCCTCCCTCACATCGTAGTACGGACCTTTGTAGTTCGTGGCCATGGATTCTAAGTGCTTCGACTCTTAACTCGGATTGTGACCTACTTTGTGTTATGATACAATCCTTGGTAAAACTGGTTATCTTTGTCATCGTATGATGAGTTTACATTTAAAAGGCCCAGTTGTGGTAAAGGTTTCATTTGAAAATTAAACCTTATCGAAAAGATTTCCTTATGATATAATTGTTTATATCTCTTGAAATTTATAAACTGTATGTTCTCACTAGGCTTTAAGCCTAACACTTTTTCTCAAATGATGTGTATAACATGTTCCCATTAGCGGTGGGTTGCCAAGGGCTTGAGTGACGAGCTTGGTCTCGGGGATTTTGTGATGACTAGTATTGATGTTGGACAATTGTTTAAGTCCCATTCTTTTGGTGATATTGGATTAGCAACTTATGTTATCTAGATAGTTTTTGTTTAGATTAGTTTGTTGTTGAGTTCAATATCAATATCCAGGTTTGTAAAGGTTAAGTATATTTCCCTTTTTGAGAGGTTTATACCAAGTGTTGATGCTTATTTGTCCAGTTCCCGCGTTTTTAAATTCACGCTGGTTTTTAGGGTGTTACAAGTTGGTATCAGAGCTGTAGTTTAAGTGATCTAGGCATGAATGTAAGATGTCTAGATTTAGACTGAGTATGTTAAGCATCGATTCGTGAGTTTGGGTAGAATTTCTAAGATTGGTTGGTCTTAGAGTCGACGGAAATTATAGTTATCGAACGTTGTAGCGATGGTATTAAGAACCTTTATGTATTGTATGTTCATAATTTCACTTAGCTATTGTTATTATGAGAATATTTATACGTGATTGTGCTTAATGTACCGTTACTATGACAATTGGTAATGTGGTATTCGTTCTTTCGTGTTCATTCTGTTGATCTGTCTCTTATTCTTTTCGTGCTTGTGTGGAAACCATTACTTAGGTATGGTGAACACACGTGGTCGTCCGTCGGGCGGCGGAGATCTTCGCGATGTTAGTTCACGTGAGCTGAATCCTGTGGTTAGAGTGTCAGCAATAGTTCCTCCGGGCATGCCACCGATATTTACTAGGGAAGTAGAGCTGGGGCCAAGAGTAGATTTGGCATCCACCAACCCCGTTATTCAAGTGGCAAACCCTCAAGCTGATATGATGGCCAGCGTCATGCGGATGGTGACGTCGGCCATGGAGAAACAGCAAGAGGTTTTTCAGAATATGTTGGAGGAACGGGACACGAGCCTCAGAAGGCATGGGGCAGTGGAGGAGAATGTGTTGGTTGGCTCTGGGGGCACTGGGAATAGAGACAGGACTTAGGAGCACAGAGTGGTTGGTGCTCCGAAAAGTGGGAAGAGTTGTTCCTACAAGTCTTTTCTGGGTTGCGGACCACCAGATTTCTCTGGTTCCGAAGACCCAGTTGCGTGTGTTAAGTGGATCCGAGCTAACGAACAGGCCTTCGGTTCATCCGAGTGTGGGGATGACCAGAGGGTAAGATTCGGTACCCAATTGCTCAGGGATACGGCGCTGACGTGGTGGAATGTTATCCAGTCCACCCTCTCTCCTACTGTTTTGGCCCAACTGACTTGGGGCGAATTCAAGGTAAAGCTATTGGAAGAATACTGCAACGAGAGGGCCGTGGATCGGATCAAGGCAGAGTTCCGAGTGCTGGAGAAAGGGAATTTGACGGTGAGAGAGTATACTCGTCAGTTCATGGAGAAGCTGGGGTTAGTGGGGCATGTGGCCTCAACTGAGAAGGAGAAGATTAAGGCATATCTGAAGGGTCTACCGTCGGACATGATGACTATGGTCCAAAACTCGAAGGCTTCTAACCTTCGGGAGACTATTGAAGAGGCACAGTTTATGGAAGAGGTTTACACGAGAGGTAAACCGGAGAAGGCTGTGGCAGTTGTTGAGAAGAGGAAATGGGAGAGTAGTTCAGTACCTCCCAAGAGAACCCGACCTTTTGTCGGAAACCGAAGCTTCAACAGTTATCAAGAAGCTAGGTGGTGCTAGAAGTGCAGAACCAAGCACCACGGTAACTGTAACATCACTTCCCAATCTTGTTTCAAGTGTGGGAAAGCTGATCACCTCGCCAAGGATTGCCCGATCAGAGGGAATGTCTGTTTCGAGTGCAAGGCATCGGGGCACATGAGGAGAGATTCCCCGAAGCTCATGTCGGGTAGCGCGCCAGTAAAGAAAGAGAATCCACCTAGGGTTCTGGGTCGAGCATTTCAGATGACGGCCGATGAGGCCAAGGCATCAGCTGATGTGGTATCGGGTACATTTTTATAAACTCAGTACCTGCTCGTGTTTTATTCGATACGGGTGCCAGTTTCTCTTTTATATCTGAGTTGTTCCATCCAAAGATTGCTATGCCCAATACTAGTCTTGAGGATGCGTTAGTAGTTGAGATAGCAAATGGTAGTCAAGTTCTGATCCGCGATGTTCTGAAGAAGTGTATTCTAGGAATC